>LPNX010962909.1:590736-680168 GCA_001517045.1 Pseudotsuga menziesii | reverse complement strand
GACCATCTCTTTTTCACTAAGATCAGAAAGATATTTGTAGTTAAGGTGGCCAAATATTTCATGCCACAGCTTGCTGGCTTCATTAGCATGAATGAGAAGAGGCGCAGATGGGTTTGAGTAAGGTAGGAAGTGTGAGAACATGTATACCTTTTGAGCATGATTCGCAACTCCTTTTGCAATGACTCTACCAGTTGAAATCTCTGTGATCTCAACTTCATCGAGGGAGAATATGACCTTCTTCAGAGACCCAGTGTGAGTCATCTGGTACACAGACAGGAGGTTGGAGGTGAGACCAGGCACATACAGCACATTGCTGAACTTACCATGATCAAGATCTATCCTTCCTTTGCCTTTACTTTCAGTGAGAGAGTCATCTCCGAGTACAATAGAAGGTCCTTTCGACATGTCCAGTGAGGAGAAGGCCTCCTTAGTCAAAACCATGTGTCTTGTAGTTCCAGAATCAATGATAAAACTGGGTGAGCTTGATGTGCCAGTAACTAGAGCATGAACTCTCTCTCTGTCATATGAACTTGATCCTCCTTCTCTCTTCTTTGAGCTTTCTGGAAGGGAGATGCCATTCTTCTCCAGGAGATTGGTCAGCATGTCTATCTGCTTTTTCATACAAGAGCTTTCAGATTGATTGCCCTTATTGCAGTATGCGCACTTGTTCATTTCACCTTTGTTCTTCTTCTTCTGGTTATTCTTCTTGGGACCTTGTTGATCCTCCGGAGACTGTTTCTTGTCTCTCTTTACCTCAGGTGGCTTTTTAGCTTTCTTTTTTCTTTTTGAATCCACCCTCGAATCTCCAGCAATCAAAGCTTGATCTTTGGATGGTTTGATGGTGCCCATCATCACCAGCTTGTCCTGTTCTTGTGTGAGAGATTCCATGAAATATGCAAGGCTAGGCATCTTCCAGGTTCGAGCTGTCAGTTTTGTGGCATAGAAGGTTGAAACAAACACTGAATAATCAGGGCCCAGCTTCAAGAAGATGGCCAGTATGAGCTGATCATATTTCTTTTCAATACCACACTGTTTCAGCTGCAAAACTAGTGCTTTGAACTTGGAGAAATATAGCTGCAGGGATTCAAAGCTTGTTGGACTCAGATAAATCAACTCATTCTTGATTTGATGTCCCCTCATCTCATCTGTCTTTCCAAAAATATCAGCAAGATTCTCCCATACTTCATTCGGTGATGTCAATCCATCGAGATGGAAAAGGAGGTCTCTGGAAATACTCAGGAACAGGAGGCCATAAGCCTCATCCCTCCTGTTGTGCCATTTTATCTTCTCTGCAGCTGCATTGGGCTCTGCTTCTATTTCCATAGTCACCCTGTAGAGGCCTTTCACTCTCAACAGTATCTCCATCTCTACTTTCCATTCAAATAAATTGAAAGGAGTCAAGATAGTTTTCAGTGATTGATCCATAGCTCTAGAAAATCTGTCCCGGCTGTCAGTAGAAGGATCCCAGTCTTTGATGTCGAACCTGCAAAACAATTTTTGAAGGAGAGAAACAAACTACAATGGCTCTGATACCATGTGGAAATTAATTCCAGCAATAGATTAATTTTACTCATAACAATTATCACTTGATCATGCAAAATTGCTCACAAAAGAGACTGAATATGGAGCTGTAACACTAAATTGTATTAACTGAGTGTACAATAGCCAAACCTATAATAACATAGGTTTTTAAATAAATAGAATACATCAAGAAATTTAATGCATGAGGAGGCATCCAAATCTAGCATAAAGCAGGCTTACCAAAAATAAGCAAATCCCCCATAGGTGTAAAAAGATGATCCCAAATCTGTCATGGAGCTCACGAATTGGAAAAAAGGAATAGGAAAGCTAAAGAGTGGTGGAATGGCAGCTCATACATGCTTTTTCATGGAGAAAAGAGAGGAGGATGTGTAGGACAAAAAACAAGTCAACCTCACCTAGTCTAGCTTTTCCTTTTGCCTTAAAACACTAAAAAAGTAGGCAATAAAGCAAAAAAAGAAGAAGGGCACCTAGGAGGCCAGGAATAAAGTAGAATTGATTCCTTTAGCTCTCCCATGTGCTACATGAGTCAAATAGGGTAAGTTTGACCTCTATGGATAGGCAAATAGCAACTTGCACAAGGTGGGACACATGAACTAGGCAAATAAGACAAAAATAATGGAATTAATGTCTAAGTGGGTAAAATATGGGTTGATTATTCTAACAAATTATAATACTTTCAGCCACCACCATGGCTTAGCAACTTGCGAGGTGTCAATCCCGTAGGTTGCAGGGTTTACCTCCTGACTCTCGTCCAGTTGTGGAAGGACAAGAAGGGGTAACCATGGAACGACCATCCTCGACTGAAGCTCATATAGAAACCACTCTAGCTACTAAACCTAGAGAATAATTCTCAGTTTATGACAACCCTTTGGTCTAGCTGACTCCTGAAACTAACACATACTTTCACTTTCCAATAGAGGGTCATCCTGGCTCATCCTATTGGATTGGTAATCATCTGCCTCATGAAACTACAGGGGAGGAATATAGACCAAATGGTCCTTCTTAGATAAAATCCTTAGGACAAACTATTGTTGGATACAAAATTGCTACCACTGAACCAGAGCATGATATGCTTGCTCCTTTGAGAACGAGACTTCAAAATGCTCTGTTGAATGAAGAATTTTTTTGAGAATATTTTGAGCATACGTAGAAGCTGAAGAAATTAAAAGGAGAGGTACGTCTCCTCATCCTATCCATTCAAGAACCACCCTACCTAGATATCATGCCCTTTCATCATGACATGTAGCTCAACTTCCAAAATTACCAATTCAAAATCTGGTTATGCAGAACCTGGTTTCCACTTCATCTCCTGGTCATAATCCAATTCAGACACCCTCTCCGAGTCATAATTCCCCATCTATTCCAAAGTATCCAAAAGCTTCTGCACCTGGGGGGAAAACCCTAGTTCAAACTTCATTTCCTACTGGAGGGACTATTTCTAGAATGGGGCAAAACTTACCTACTAGACCACCAACAACAAACTACCCTCCTCCCAGTTCCACTACAGTTGTTTTTCCTTCCAGTCAGGGAGGGCCTTCATGGGTCCCACCTACTATTAATCCACTTTCTTGGGGATATACATATACCAAGAACCCCCCCCTGACTCAATCAACTTATAAACCTATTCCCCTAGGGGGAGCCTATCTCAGAGTTCCCTACCCTAGAAATGCCTTTGTACCATGGGGACAACCAAATTGGTTCAATGTTCCATCTTACGGAGGATCTTATGTCCCTACTGTTGGAGGATATGGGCCTCCACCTGGAGGACCCCCACCCGAAAGACCTTCTAGATGACCTGGAGGAGCTGGAGGACCTAGTGGACCTGGAGGATCTAGTGGATCTGGTAGACCACCACCTGCTGGACCTAGAGGACCCAGCGGATCTATAGGATCTAGAGGACAACCCCCTAGAGGCTTGCCTCCTTTGGGTAACCCCTCATCTAGGGGACCTTTGAATAACCAACAACCTAATTAACAACCCTTGGGGTCATCATCCATACCTATTTATCAATATTCTTGTACTCCTAATGGTTAGCAAATTCCATATCAGTACTACCAGTACTCGCAACCCAATCAACAATTGCCATTTTTGGCAACATTAGATTTGCCATATTTGTCCAGATTGATCAATGACCCTATTCATCATCACCCCTATTGGCCTGATATTCCGATCAAATTACCTTCATATATACCTAAATTTGATGGTAAACCTGGTGAAGATCCTAAGAACCATGTGATGAATTTTCATCTATGGTGTTCATCCAATTATTTGATGGATGGTTCAATCCGTCTTCGACTATTCCAAAGAACTATCACAGTAATTTCTGCCAAATGGTATATAGAGCTACCACATCACTCTTTTTGGGATTTTAATGCTCTAGCTATGGCTTTCTTAATGCACTTTTAGTTACCCATTTGGTACGAAATAGGTACAGACCTATTGACCTCGCTTCAAAATACCACATCAAGGCACATCTCTGATCATATCCATGAATGGAGAAGAAGACGTAGGATAATCAAGGCTCCCATTCCTAATCAGTTACTAGCTGATTGGTTTAAAAAGTCTTTACTTCCGTCCATTGCTAGAGATGTTGCCATGGGTGGTGTTGTTACTGAGGAGCAGGCTATTATCCATGCTCAATACCTTGATTTGGTTTATTCCCAATTAGGCACTTTGTATGATTTGATTCCTCATTCTCCTCGGCCCACAACTGATCCATGAAGACCCACAACTGAACCACCCGTTGATGGCATACTTGGTTCAATTCAGACACAAATAGTGACAAAATATTCTAAGAAGCAAAATCAAACCATTTCACCAGCAAGTCCACCTTCCAAATATTGCACCCTCTCCTATTTCTTCTACTGAAGTAAATGTGGTTCAATCCGTTGAATATTCTGGTGGAAAGAAGAAAGGAAAAATAAATCGAAAAAACTTGATAGCCAACAGGAGGGTAATAAACCACAAAATTCAGATGTTGATTCTAAAAATAAAACAAAGGTAAAATATCCTTGTTTAATCTGTGGGGGGGATCATTTCACAAAGGAATGTCCTCATTGCGAGGAAGTTAGTAAGTTTTTTAAAACTTCACCCACCCCTATAGCTCTTAAAGATCCTTTCCCCACCCAACAACAATTAATCGATCATCAATCCTTGCATGGGTCATCTTTGTCTACTGATGAAGTTAGAATGAATTCTAGTGAAACGGTTAACTTAAAGACAAGATCACATAGCTATGACCCTCCTCCAGAAAAGAAATCTGATGAAGTTCCACCTGAAAAACCTTTAGCTTCCATACCTCCTCC
The DNA here is from genome assembly GCA_001517045.1 of Pseudotsuga menziesii. Lineage (NCBI taxonomy): Eukaryota > Viridiplantae > Streptophyta > Pinopsida > Pinales > Pinaceae > Pseudotsuga > Pseudotsuga menziesii. The sequence continues at coordinate 675,321 of LPNX010962909.1, read as the reverse complement.
TAGTAATGGTATTCACATTGAAAAACCCATTCCAGAAGCAATTTTCCTCCCACCCAAGGGTACTATTGATAAGTCCATTATCAACCCTAATGCATGTGTTTCCCAATATTACAACATAGTAGAAGATTTGGCTCAAGCACCCTACACTATGTTGGCATTAGAAGTACTCCAAACCTGTCCCACCCAATGAAAAAACTTGCTTACTGCACTTGGAGCTATGGATCCTGAAAACAGTAACTCCAGGTGAATCACACGTGTATGGCCTTTCCCCTGTCCCTCTACAGAATCCTTAAACCCCTTGGACCATTTTTTGTCCTTTGATGTTTCCTTGACCATCCCTAAAAACATGTGAAAATCCATATACGCGACTTTTAAACCCCTAATCACATATATACGCGGGTTTTACCACTAAAACCATGTACATTGGGTTGTGTACAAAATCCAAATCCTTTTGGAGTTTTCCTTGACATGGATCCGACTCACTTGACTCCTGGCCTTCCATATGCCTTGAGATCGCTCGGATTTGACTTTTCATTACCCCTTTGAAAAGCTATATAAGGAATTATTTGGTACATTGAAGGCATAAGAGAGAATTGAGAGCAAGGAAACTATAGTCCAATATTTCCAGAACTTATGCTTGAGTCTGCATCCCTTTGTCCCTTGGAGCACTTTTGTGTTATTCCCAAGCTTTCCTTTTACTTGTGAGCTCGCTATCGAGGGATGGAGGATTGAGGTGGTGGAGGCCCAAGTGGGGGATTCAGTTTCTCCGATTCCCAGACATGCCGACAGAGGTTGTATCCATTGTAATCTCTGATTTTATATTAATAGAAATATCTTTTCCTGTCCAATAATGTACGTTTGAATGAATATTTTATCCATGGGATGATTTCAAATGCTTATACATTGTTGATTATATACGCTAGAATAGATCTAACACCAATATATATAGTATACTTGTACTGTTTACTTGTTGTTGAGGACATGATTAATCAATTCAAGATGAAGTTGGAAAGCTCAATGGGGATCTACTTCAACCATCTGGAATAAGGTATGAGGTTCGATTCTTTAGTGTTAGATCCTTAATTTCTATTGCATATTGGAAAGGATTGATTTCTGAAGTCAAACTGTCTGTTGTGGTACCCCAAGCCATAGGAATTTCTCTTTGTAATAGCAGAACCTGGTTTTCACCTCATCTTTTGGTCATAATCCAATTCAGACACCCTCTCCCAGTCATAATTCCCCATCTATTCCAAAGTCTCCAAAAGCTTCTGCACCAGGGGGGAAACCCCTAGTTCAAACTTCATTTCCTACTGGAGGGACTATTTCTAGAATGGGGCAAAACTTACCTACTGGACCACCAACAACAAGCTACCCTCCTCCCAGTTCGACTACGGTTGTTCTTCCTTCCAGTTAGGGAGGGCCTTCATGGGTCCCACCTACTATTACTCTGCTTTCTTGGGGATATACATATACCAGGAACCCCCCCCTAACTCAATCAACTTATAAAACTATTCCCCCAGGGGGAGCCTATCTCAGAGTTCCCTACCCTAGAAATTCCTTTGTACCATAGGGACAATCAAATTGGTCCAATGTTCCATCTTACGGAGGAGCTTATGTCCCTACTGTTGGAGGATATGGGCCTCCACCTAGAGGACCCCCACCTAAAATACCTTCTAGATGACCTAGAGGACCTGGAGGACCTAGTGGACCTAGAGGATCCAGTGGATCTAGCAGACCACCACTTGGTAAATCTGGTGGATCTAGTGGATCTGGTGGACCACCACCTAGTAGACCTCGTGGATATAGTGGGTCCGATGGACCACCACTTGGTGGATCCGGTAGAACACCACCTGGTGGACCTAGAGGACCCAGCGGATCTAGAGGATCCAGAGGACAACCCCTTAGAGGCTTGCCTCCTTTGGGTAACCCCTCATCTGGGGGACCTTCGAATAACCAACAACATAATCAACAACCCTCAGGGTCATCATCCATACCTATTTATCAATATGCTTGCACTCCTACTGGTTAGCAAATTCCATATCAGTACTATGAGTACCCGCAACCCAATCAACAATTGCCATTTTTGGAAACATTATATTTGCCATATTTGTCGAGATTGATCAATGACCCTATTCATCATGACCCCTCTTGGCCTGCTATTCTGATCAAATTACCTTCAGATATACCTAAATTTGATGGTAAACCTACTAAAGATCCTAACAACCATGTGATGAATTTTCATCTATGGTGTTCATCCAATTCTTTGATGGATGGTTCAATCCATCTTCGACTATTCCAAAGAACTCTCACAGGAATTTCTGCCAAATGGTATATAGAGCTACCACATCACTCTTTTTTGGATTTTAATGCTCTAGCTATGGCTTTCTTAATGCACTTTTAGTTACCCATTCGGTATGAAATAGGTAAAAACCTGTTGACCTCGCTTCGAAAGACCACATCAACCCACATATCCAATCATATCCATGAATGGAGAAGAAGACGCAGGTTAATCAAGGCTCCCATTCCTAATCAGTTACTAGCTGATTGGTTTAAAAAGTATTTACTTCCATCCATTGCTAGAGATGTTGTCATCGAGGACCAGGCTATTATCCATGCTCAATACCTTGATTTGGTTTATTCCCAATTAGGCACTTTGTATGATTAGATTACTCATGCTCCTCGGCCTACAACTGATCCATGAAGACCCACAACTGAACCACCCGTTGATGGCATACTTGGTTCAGTTCAGACACAAATGATGGAAAAATATTCTAAGAAGCAAAATCAAACCACTTCACCAGCAAGTCCACCTTCCAAAAATTGCACCCTCTCCTATTGCTTCTACTGAAGTAAATGTGGTTCAATCCGTTGAATATTCTGGTGGAAAGAAGAAAGGAAAAAATAAATTGAAAAAACCTGATAGCCAACAGGAGGCTAATAAACCACAAAATTCAGATGTTGATTCTAAAAATAAAAGAAAGGTAAAATATCCTTGTTTAATCTGTGGGGGGGATCATTTCACAAAGGAATGTCCTCATCGCCAGGAAGTTAGTAAGTTTTTTAAAACTTCACCCACTCCTACAGTTCTTAAAGATCCTTTCCCCACCGAACAATAATTAATCGATCATCAATCCTTGCATGGGTCATCTTTGTCTACTGATGAAGTTAGAATGATGTCTAGTTAAACGGTTAACTTAAACACAAGATCACATAGTTATGACCCTCCTCCAGAAAATAAATCTGATGAAGTTCCACCTAAAAAACCTTCATCTTCCACACCTCCTCCTAGTAATGGTATTCACATTGAAAAACCCATTCCAGAAGCAATTTTCCTCCCACCCAAGGGTACTATTGATAAGTCCATTATCAACCCTAATGCATGTGCTTCCCAATATTACAACATAGTAGAATATTTGGCTCAAGCACCCTATTCTATGTCGGCGTTAGAAGTACTCCAAACCTGTCCCACCCAATGAAAAAACTTGCTTACTACACTTGGAGCTATGGATCCTGAAAACAATAACATCATCACTTTCAAACTGGATGATTTTAAAACCTGGCTCTCACACCAATTGGCTTTTCATATATCCACTAAAATCACTGGAAAGACCATTCGTCGTACTATTTTGGACGAGGGAGCCTCTACATCAGTCATGTATTTATCTTGTTGGAGAGCCATGGGTTCTCCTGAAATCAACCATTCACATACCACCCTTAAGGATTTTTATGGTCACGACTTTCAACCTTATGGATTACTACCTGCCATCCATGTTGAACTGGGGGGAAATTTAGTCTCCATTCACATTGAATTCATTGACGCTCCTTTGGAATACAACCTACTCCTAGGTCGTAACTGGTTTTATGCTATGCAAGCTGTAGCATCGACCATTTTTTGGATTGTCCAGTTCCCATTCCAAGGAAGGATTGTCACTATAGACCAGATAGATTTCATCACACCAAATTCTATCACTAATGATGCAAATAGTGTTCCGCTTCTGAATACCCCACAGTATCAGGACATAGGAGTAGGCCTTATCAAAGACTCATCACTCATGGGAGTCTTTCCTTTATCTAATCCTCCTCTCGCTTCACAAACTGCATCTATCAATATGATTTCTAACACTTTTATAGACAAAGGAAAATTGATTGTTGATGAATCAACATCTCTCACTCCTTTTGAAGAATTTTATAACACTAACCAATCCACCAGTGATTCTGCCATCAATGACCATTTGTTGGTGGCCTTAGGTTGTTATCACGTGCCATATTGGCTTGACAACCCCCCCCATCTCTAGATTATCTTTCACATACACTTCCCACAGATGAATCCATTATGGATGTCAAGTCAATAGATGATATTCCCTAGAAAGACCATCATTATCGATCTTCTTTCCTCCCCCCTTGCCATATGGTAGAAGAACACTTTGCCCTAGTTGTTTCATCTGATATAACCACGGATCCTCAGTTTCCCATTATCACTCAAGGTGTCAAGTCTAAAGGAAATCTATGCAATATTAAAAAAAACATGCCCATAGACATATCAGTCAAACCATGCATTTTAGAGAATATTTGTATAGGATATCACTCTTCACCTCCCAAGGTTCAATCATATACAGCCTCGTTTAAAGAATTTCGAGATGTTTTCGCTTGGACATACGAGGAAATGCTAGGTACTGATACCTCCATTGTTGTGTTGATCCTAGATTTGTTATCATTTTTGGGAGTTAAATTACTCATTTAAACAAATATTTTATCATCTTTTGTATATTTTATGCTACACAGATCATTATTCAGCCTCAGGTATGAGTGAATTTAAGGTTTATATGAAATCTTTTATTATTATCATTTTTATGGTTTTATTAATTAAAAATGACATTATTAAAGGGAATTTGATGTATTAACTGATTTATGTATTTGTTTGCATATTTTATAATCCTTTTAGGCTAAATTAATAAATAGAATGCATTCAGCCTGCCTTTCGCACAACATGTCCAGATCGACGTTCAGCTTGTCATCCAGTCCATTGTACAAAACTCACTGGTGGTTTTCCAGATGTTGAAATGTGTTGTTGTAGACTGCATCCCTGAAGCGTGCCAGTAGATAGACACTCTGTTTGACCTAGATAGATGCCCAGGGTATCTAGATCACGGCTCATCCTTCCATTCAGCTCTCCGTCCAGATCACCCATCATACTGTGCACTACTAAGAATTAATTTTAGGCATTTAAAAAGTGAAACAGTTGCAAACGAACTATTATCCATGCATCTAGGTGATGAAGCTGTGTTCTAGATATTTTCCAGCTTGCATTCTTCTTTGCTCGCCCCCACATCAATGATCCACGCGTTGGATTGATGCATTCAACCCACGCGCAATAGATGGTAAAAGCTCGGGTAAAATCTCTTTGTAGTCGGTCCACTAAAGGGTCGACTTTATCATCCCTATAAATTATTATATATAGAAGCCTTTGTGTGAGAGCTCAATTAGTCAGTTAGCTAGACCTAGAAAGTCAGAAGAATTTATCAGGTTGTTCTTAAACATTTGTATTTATGTTCCACCATCAGAATAAAGAGTTGTATGTGTTGTTGTTGAAGATTGCATTTGAGTAGAAGTTATCGAGGCATCACCCTTGATTGATGAGAGGGCCCCTCATCAACCAGAGGTTTCTTTTCTTGTTTATTTCTTTCATTTTTTCTATTGTAGCTAGTTTATTTCACAGTCTATTTTATTATTTCTGTAATGCAATTTGATTTCTGAATTAGATAGTTAACGATGCACATAGTTTGTTTCAAGTTTTGCTTTCAATCATTTCATTTTCAATCTATGGTTCAGTTTATTTGCAAGTTACATAAAATAGATTGTTGTTTATCAAGTTAAATAGATTTAGTTCTGTCTATTTCATTTCTGTTTTAATTATCAGTTTATGCAATTCACATTCCAATTTATTAATATGCAATGGTTTATTTATGCGTATGCTTATGAATTTGTTTAAGTTTATTTTATTGTTAGATTTTCTTAATAAGTAGGTTTGTTTATTGCCTCTATGCATTAGAATTACATCTACATGACTTCAGCTGAAGATTAGTTCATTTAGGTTAGTTTTTACCATTCTAACTCTGCAGCCTGTCATTCGAACAGCCTATTTAGTCTGTTATTCAGCCACCTCTTTCAAACCGATAGTTCAGTCTGTCATTGAACCCTTAGTTCTATTTTTAGTGTTTTTTATATGTTTTAAGATTGTTTTTAGTTCTGTTTTGTTAATGTATGAATTATGTTTTGACTGTAATAGTTAGATGATAGTAAATTTGTTTAACATTAAAGTTATAGTTTAATTGTTTTAAGTTATTTATTAAGGTTTAATTATTTTTCCTTATTTCTTTTCGCTTTGAATATGTGTTAAGTTGTCTTGTGTTTTTGTTTCTTGCATATTATTTCTGATTTTGTTTTATTGTTGTATTATTTTGTGTTTATGCTTTTTAGATTGATTTATTTGTTTGCATGTGAGATTTAGTGCTACATGTGTTTTCTTTAGTATGTTTTTAGGTTGTCTCTTTTATGTTGAGTTATTGTTGAAAGAACTTGTAGGATAGAACCTAAAGATATTTCTTTTATTAAGTTTTCTACTTGCTTCTTTTATTAATTTTTCTTTATTAAGTTTTATACTTGCTTCTTTTATTAAGTTTTATACTTGCTTATAAGTTAAGTCCTCCTTGTACCCTAGTTTCCCATTTGAATAGTTAATTGTTGATTGTATTTCAATTTAAAGTTTATTATCAATTATTTAGTTTATTATTATTTCTCGGTTTAATTACTTTAATAAATTGCATTTTTAGGAGTTTTACTCAGTTTTTCATTTTGAAAGATCTTTCAATCTTTTGTTTGTTAAAATATTTACACAACACCCTCTACCTTCGCATACATTTTGTGTTAACTCTAAGATTACCAACCCCGGTTGATAATTAAAGAATAGGTGGATTAATTTAGACATTATAATACAACTAACACATTGTTCATGAGATCAAAACCTACCCTGATTCCAAGCCCATCCGCCAGAAAATACGACAAGTTCATCCACGAAAAGCAGCAACCATCAACGAAGAAGTTGAAAAACTTTAAAAGGATGGATTCATTTACCCCGTACCTTTAACTGAATGGGTGTCCAACCAAGTCCCTATGAACAAAAATAAGGGCACTCTTAGGGTCTGTATCGACTTCAGAGATTTGAATAGGGCTTGTCCAAAAGACAATTTCCCTACTCCCTACTTCGATTAGATAATCGACAACTATGGGAGAAGCATTGTTTTTTCCTTCATGGATGGCTTCTCCGACTACAATTAGATTGAGATTCTCCCATATGAGCAACATAAGACAACATTTATTTTCCCATGGGGAACTTTTTCCTACCCCAAATTTCCTTTTGGTTTGAAAAATGCTAGCGCAACATTCTAATGTGCCATGTCGTATGCTTTTCATGACATCAAACATGTTTTGGAACCTTATCTTGATGACTTAATGGCTCATTCCAAGCAGCGGGATATCTATGTCGATAATTTGAAAGCTATTTTTATCATGTTTCATCATTTAAATATTCATCTGACTCCTTGGATTCATTGTTTCTAAATATGGAATCCATATTGATCCCTTGAAGATTAAAGCTATTCTTACCCTACTTGCCCCAACGAACATAACCAAACTCTAGAGTTTGCAAGGGAAGGCAAAAATTTTACGTCGTTTCATCTGCAATTACACATAAAGGACACATGGTTTCATGAGGTTTCTTGAAAAGGATACACCTTTTGTCTGGGATGATTTTGTGCAAGGCACGTTTGAAAATATCAAGCATGCACTTACCCACACACTAGTGTTGCAACCACCCAATTATACTAAGGATTATTCCTTGTATGTGGTCGCTTCCTTATCTACCATAGGCATGGTCCTTGTCCAAAAAGATGAACACAATCAGGAACATGTGATATACTATGCCAGTAAGAGTCTCCTAGACTCAGAAACCTGATATTCACATGTGGAGAAACTTGCTCTGGCCACAGTCATTGCGGTCCAGAAGTTCCATCTTTATATCTTGCTCTGCATCACCACTATCTACGCTGAATATAACCCCTTGTACTACGTACTGACACATCAAGTGCTTGGGGGAAAATACTCATGATGGATTGTCATTCTCCAAGAATTTGAGTTGGAGTTTGCGAAAAGTACTTCCAAGAAGTCTCTTGTTTTTGTAGAGCTCATATGTGACCTTCCTCATACTACAGAGAATAAAAAGCCCATTGATTAATTACCCGATGAATCACTGTTTCTCATTAGTACGACTGACCCCTGGTATGGAGACATCATTTTATATCTCCAAAATTTACGCTATCAGTCCACCACTTCTTGCGATGAATGTCGTCGCATTCGCCACCAGGCCAAAAGCTATCTTATCATGAATGATACCCTATACCATCATGGTGTTGATTCCATATTATGACATTGTATTACACATGAGGAGCCTGAGATTATTTTAAATGATTTCCATGTTGGAGCTTGTGGTGGTCATCTATCTAGGTTGGCTACTGCCTAGAAAATTTTGTGTGCAAGGTATTTCTAGCCCTCTATTTTCAAAGATTGCATTGAAACAGTCAATAAATACCCACCATGTCAAATTTTTACTACAAATAAACACACCCATCCAACTCCACTCCATCCCGTTGTAGCCATTCTCCCCTTTGCAAAATGGGGCATAGACTTCATGCACTGTAGACCTACCTCAACTGAGGGGCATGGCTACATTATTGTGGCTGTGGACTATTTTACAAAATGGGTTGAGGCTATGCCCACATATGGAAAAGACAGGAAAATAACTGCATTATTCTTATTCAACCATATCATTGCTAGATTCGGGATCCCTAGGGCCATCGTGATCGATCATAGATCACATTTTCAAAACAAAATGATGGTAGAGCTCAGCACCAAATTAGGGTTTCATCATGACAAATCTACACGTTAATATCCTCAGGACAATGGCTAGGTTGAAGCAATAAAAAAAATTATTAAAAACAATGCTTCAATGAATGGTAGGGTAGGCCAAGTGAAACTGGCATTTGCAGCTATTCTCTGCATTTGGGCCTATAGGACTATTGTCAAAAATTCCACTAGTTTTATGACATTCCAACTAGTATATGGGCTAGAAGTAACCCTCTCGATAGATTGCGAGATCCCCTCTTTGTTGTAGAACTGTTACCCAACACTACCATAGACGAAGAAATATTCTTGTATCTAAACAAACTTGACAAAACTAGACGCGATGCTACCTTAGTCAATGAGGCACATAAACGATGAATGAAATTTCAAACTTGACAAAACTAGACGCGATGCTACCTTAGTCAATGAGGCACATAAATGAAGAATGAAATTTCAATATGACAGGACTGTTCAATCCCGTTCCTTCAATGAAGGAGACCCAGTCTTGACTTATGACTAGAAGAATGACAAGCTGGGGGCAGGAAAATTTGAGTCTATGTGGCATGGGCCTTATATTGTTAGTCTTGTTTTAAAGAAAGGGGCATACGAGTTGGTCAATTACAACAGGATACCTTTGGGAGATCCTCAAAATGGGCTTTACCTCAAAAGATACTATACCTAGGTCATCTAGCATAGGGTCTTTGTAAATATTGTTTATAGTTTTTTGTGTGTTGTAGGTTTGAAAAGTGTGTCTTTTGTGTGATTTTAAATGTGTTTTCATAAAATCCTACCTATGTATGTCTTTTTTTAAAGGACAGATGACTACTTTCATTGGTTTTGTTGATGGTGCTAATCGATATACACTTAACCTTGCATTAGCATCCTGGGCACTGTACTCTCCTACAAGTGATCTAGTGAGTTCAGGGGGTATTCTTTTAGGTTCCTCCACCACAAATCTGGTGGAATACCAATCCGTGATTGGATTGTTGACCAAAGCCCTAGATAATGATGTAAGGGAGATTAGGGTTTATCTACACTCCGAACTAGTTGTTCAATAGCTCAATCGGGTCTATACCATTCGAAATCCCTTGCTTCTTTGTACATTCTGAAGATTTAGGTTATTAGAAAGTTATTTTGAGTAGGTTACATATCAACACATTTTGAGACAGCCAAATGCTGTGGTAGATTTCTTAGCTAATTATGTCTTAGATCGGTACATTGCTCATATTTAAAAATTCCATTTGAAACATAAACAACATATATATAAATTCATAAGTATATAATCATCTCACACATCACATTTGTCACACACACAACTATAAATATAGAAAATTTTTCATATATATATATAAACTGTAGCACCGAGATACAAAAATGGGCTGAAGCATCTAGCTTTCAGTGCCCTCATAGTTCAGGACTATAAAAAGTTTTGAATACACATATACATAGGGAAAAATATGAAGCTTCAAATATTTTAGTAGTACATATACAAAAAGTGAAGATCAAAGCAGACTAATCCTCATCCCGGTGTTGCTCATGATAACACGTGATAGCTTGAGCCACTCTGCAGAGTAGCCTAGAAAAATGTCCAGAGACACCTGTAGTATGGCACTGATAATGCCTATGGACCTCGTTAATAGTCATTTCAGGGATACCCACATTCAAACACTGTAGGTTATCCTCAAGATCTCCGAGCTCTTCATCAACTTCTAAGCAATATAACATCATGTCCCTAGTACGTGCTCACTTAGCAATGGGTGACATCCCTGCCAGAGGTATGGGTCCAATATCTGCATGGAAAATTTTTCACTTATCTCAGTACTACAAAATAAAAATGAAATAAAATACAAAAACTAAAAACACATTGGATAGTCTCTTTTCTTACGTTGGTCTTCCCATACTTCTCCCTTGGGAAATGCAAGCTCTGGGTTAGCATGGAAATCTGCTCCCTCGTAGGCATAGTCCTCAATCATGAGTAACTGGTTTCTCAACCAGCAAAAGAAACTAGATCTGTAACTGACTTTGGTTCCCCCACCACCATGGAGGGGCATTACCATAACCCATGCAAGCATACTGGGATCCTCAAGGTAAATCCTGCTAATAGTCACCTGTGGTCTCATATGGGGAACCCGCTGTAAGATAAAAGATACTATCACATCTCAATAGCCAAACTGCTTTAGTGTTCCTCTCTTGCATTTGTTCTACTGATCTTTGAGACATACCAGTATTCCTTCACACCAGTTGAGGTAGTGGTCTCCATACACTGCAAAGCGTATAACATTTGTGATCTAGTGGTAAGATGGGTAGACCTAGTTCCTGCCACATTTCCGATCATGTATACCACTTTCCTCAAAGGACAATCCACTATGTACTGGATACGTAGTTTCCCAAACTGGGACTCCATACCTAGTTCACATTACTTGTTGATCAAGTCATCTAAAGAGGTCTCTCCTCTCCGTGCACCGGATAGAACTACTGGACTTCCTCTCCTGGATAATCTGGTTAGAAAATATATGTCCTCAATCTCTATGGATAGGGTGTGGATCCCCACCACGAAATGTTTCTGATCAAGATCCCACATCCCTATAATATACTCCAGTAAATGGACATAGGATTTCATACATGGTACCCTAAAGTACTTCAGGATCCCATAGTTCAGTAGATCCTCCATGGTGGTTGGATTGCTGACATCCTGGAAGTATGGAATTTCATGTTCCCTCTCTTTCCAAATCACCATGATTCCAATATTGTATTGCACCTGCAACACACAAAATTCATGTTAGAAATCACATCATGCTTGATAAGGAAAAAGCAGTTAAATGATAAATTGAACAATGTATAGGGTAAAAGTTTGATTTTTTGTTGGGTTAGGGTTTTATTTTTCCATATTAAGTGGCTACGGTGCCTTCTAGTTTTTCCCACAGAGCACCTGCGGCACCTCTGTCCCAACCTGACAAAGCGTCATCGTGCACTCTTCCTGAGCACAAAAAGGCCTTACGGTTGGAATTTTTTCCCAAATCTAGTCTATAACCCTTCTAGGACGGTCAAAATCCTACTATTAAACAAAATTTCCTAATTTACCCTACACTTTGGCCTTAAAAGAAGTTAAAAATTATTTTTTGGACATGAGTTAAACAATGGAAGAAGAATAAAAAAACTATTTTTTTGAACAAGAGATCGGAAAAGTCAAAGATCATTACCTCTTCCAAGCAAGATTTAAGGAACAAATGGATGAAGGACACTTGCCAAAGCACCAATAGAAGCTCCTCACCCTTAATCCAACCACCAAAATTTCACAATGTTAAAAAAAAATGGTAAAGAATTATTACCATGCCCTTCTATTTATAGATAATTTGGGAATTTTCAAAAGTTTTCTATAATTCATTTAATTTGAAGTCCAAATTATTTCATTAAAAGTAGGTTTTTTATTTTTATTTTCTATAGTTTTGGTAAGTTGGCTTTTAATGTGCTTTTTGGAGTTTTTTCAGGGAAACATTGATTTATGGCTATGATATAAGCTATTTTAGTCTTTTTCAAGCTTGGAGTTGAAATGAAAAAGTACCGAGTGTCTTTAAACACTTTTCACATGCTCGTTAAAACCCCAGTAAAGAGTTTCGAGTATACTTTTTTGCTTTTTCAGATTCGTTAAAAGTGTATTATGAAAAAGGGACCTCATCATGGAGTTATATTTAAGCTCTTTTCAGTCTCCTTAAAACAAAAAAATATTGCCAAGCGAACTTGTTACATTCACGCTTGTAAAAGAATCTGAACGGTCGACTAGTCGGGGGTAGGTTATCTCTTTTTTGGAACGGCTAGCCTTATTTATAAAAAAAGGACTTTTTGGAGTCTTCTTAGTCATTTCATAATCTCTTAACATGAAACGACAAATGAGTTTTCTTTCGTCGGACTCGTAAAACAAAATGATGAAAGACCCTATCTAGGAACGAACCCCTCCTTTCTCAGGTTCATAAAACATGTGAGAATGGACTCATCACTTGATGAGCTACCACAAGTATTTGTTACCCTCTTTGGACTCGTAAAAATGAAAATAAGCACTCATCTCTCGAGATGGGGAAATTAAAGAAAAGGGGAATGGTTTTCATTTGTATTTGTGGCAGTTCAGTCTACATTCTACCTTTGAACATGGCACCTGTCTGCATTTGCATGTCTAAACAATTGGGTATTCAACTTGTCTCCGATTCGATTCACTTTTGTGAGTCACCTGATTCCTTTGAGTCAATTCAAACAATGCTTCGGCATATTCCTTGCATTACACCTAGTTTTGGTATCGTCAAGTCAATGATACCAAGTCATTTGTCGTGCCTCAAATTGTTTAAAGGATGTCTCTCTAGAAAATAACTCGTCAGTAACTTTATCTATCCTTAAATTCAGTCATGTCTGAGTCAGTTTCATCACTCCAAATCAATTTTGTTCCTTGTTTCATGTCACTAATGTGGGAATCATCATGGCCCTCCTGTGACAAGTCTATTCCTGTCGAATTCAGCTCATCATCTGGGAATTAGACCTAGAAACCTAGTCAATTACCTTGAATCTTGCATGCCCCAATGGCAGGTTTCATTGCTTTCAATAGTAGGTTTTTATGAATGACCTCTGATTGAGAGATTCTATCAATTGTTTGACTTCAAAATGTTACATCGAAATCTTTCACTCTTGATCCATGTGTCGACCCTTTGCCTAATCCCCAAGTTTCTCTCTGCTAAACTGGATTGATGTCAAGGTTTTTCCTTCTTTTTTCCCCTCTTTTGGAAGGTCAACGCTCTTGTACTTCATGCTAGGAGTGCCAACACCGCCTTTTCTCCTTCATGATAGGCATGCTGCTGACCGACACTCTGTCTTCCACTGCTAGGAGTGCCGGCGGTGCCTTTTCCCTTCCTACTAAGAGCGGCGGTGTTATTTTGAGGGAAAAAAATGAAGATTAGAGACCCTTCTCAAAGGTGGATGAGGTGGAGCTCTATCCCTATTATCTAGGTGAGGTGGAATTTCGGTTCCTAACCTATAGGGAAGATCCCTTAGAATCCTCCTCCTAATCCTCAACCTACTCTATCCCTTTAGCCTTATAAATTGAACCCTCTCTCCATTTGGAAGAGAGGAAGGACTATGGTACTCATATGCTGGTGGAATTTCTAGGTGTCTTACTATCTTGCTTTGGAGGCTTTGGCTTGGATTATGGATGGAATATTGTAGCATTAAGGTTAGGTTGTAATGTTCTTTCTTATGTAATTCTATGTATATCCTTACTTACATTAATACAAATATCTTTCCATAAACGTTATTTTGTTGATGATGTTTATAGCTTTCTTCCTTAACTGTTAGCTTAGATCAATTATCTGTTTGGATATGCATATGTTGTTTGTTTGTTTCCACATGCTTGACAGGGTTTTGCAGCTGTAGATCTGAAGATTATGGATCTTGGATCAACAAAGAGAGAATAGGATCTACAAATATCAGGTAAGTGATCTATCTATTTCTTTGCATTTTCATTTGATCTAGGAAAGTAGGTTGTATTATGTATTTGATTTGTTCTAGATCCACTTGGACTAGGGAGATCTGGCTTGATTCCAATTGATTAGATTTATCCAGTAACACAAAACATCTATTCACACTTGGGAGAATGTACTTAGATACCTTGGGAATCATTGTCATTAATGGTGATCTCCCTCACACTTGTTAATAGTTTTCATCAATGACTGGTAATCAAGTGGTTTCTGCCATTTTTTACGTCAAAACATTTATTCACATGATTAGAATCATATCAGTTGGGGATTGGAATGAAGATCCTGGGTTGATAGGCCTCACCATTATATCTTCTTATACTTGGTTGCGACACGGATCCACATTGTATGTTTTGGTGGTTGTGTTTAGTATTTGAGATTTTATGACATGGATCTACCTTGTATGTCTTGTAGCCATGTTATGTCATTTACATCTGGTGTCCATGGATCTATGGTGTATTTTTTGGTAGCCATGACATAGTCGTCATCATAGATCTGCAGTGTATTGGTCTGCAACTATGGTTGGTTTGGATGGAGTCAGTTATTAGTCTTATGTTAGT
The DNA here is from genome assembly GCA_001517045.1 of Pseudotsuga menziesii. Lineage (NCBI taxonomy): Eukaryota > Viridiplantae > Streptophyta > Pinopsida > Pinales > Pinaceae > Pseudotsuga > Pseudotsuga menziesii. The sequence goes on along the minus strand of LPNX010962909.1, from coordinate 660,293 downwards.
TATGAGCTTATCTCTCATTTCCTCTATACCAAAAATATATCTTGCAAACTATTTAACTTATCAATTCCTTCTAGCTTCATACTTTGGGGGGCATTCTATTGCACCTGGAAATTCCACACTGCCCATCAGCCTTTTCTGGAAATTCCACATTGGTCATTTGCCTTCTGAGAAACCTGACTTGAGATAACTTGGATGTATTTTTTTCATATCTTAAAGGGTCGGTGCCTTTCCTCTTTTTACACAGAGCACTGATGGTGCTTCTCACAGTGGAGTAAAGAGTGTCATTTCCCTTTTCCTTTGATAAAACCCTAGGTCAGCACACCTATCCTTTTTACCAAGAGCATCGATGGTAAAAAAATAGGAAAAAAGAAGGCTCTGGAAGCTTCCATGTGGAAGCCCCTATGGATTCAGTTCCTACATGCTTGGGAGAGGTGGAATTTTCTTCCCTCACCTATAGGGATCACATTCTATCCATTTCCCCAAGTCAATCTCATTTTTTTGGGCCTATAAATGAAGCCTTCATGATGTGAGTGAAAGAGGCCAAGAAAAGTACCCTTATGTTGTTGGATTGAAGTCTAAGTTAGAGAAAAAGTAGAGCTAGCTTGTTTGTGGAGAGATATTCATAGTCATAGAGGATTGTAGATGTTTTTATATAGATCAAAGACATTGACATCAATGTTTTTTTTTGTTCTTCTATCTCTTTCATAATTAATACAAGTACATTCCCCTTTCCTATATTTGATATATTGAATTTAATTAGATATTATCAGACTCCTTGATCATTGATATAAATAATAAACCTATCGTGATGCTCTTATCTTGTTTGTTTGTCTTTTGATTTGTTTTGCAGGTATTGAACCATTGCAAGGGATTTTGGAGAAAAGACAAAGAGATATAGGGTTGAGGTATATTGTGTTTCATGTTATTTAATTTGATAATTTAAGGGAAGGATATGTTGTTGTGTCTTTTTGTTCTATGCTTGTGACTTACAGTGTAGACGAACAAATAGTGTCTGCACTGATTGAGAACTCCTGATAACATCTTTCGTTTACATAGGATTTGTTGATGGTGCTAGCCGCCACACTCAAAACTCAACTTCAGTTGCTTTGGTGATCTATACTCCTATGGGTCAAGTATTGTCTTCAGAAGGTGTATGTTTACGGCCTTCGTCAAACAATGTTGTTGAATATAGTGTCGTTATTGAGTTATTGCGTGATGCAATTTTGCATGGTGTTCATTTTCTTGAGGTATGTATTGATTCGCAGTTAGTGGTTTCACAACTTAATGGTTTGTATCATATTATGGATCCAACATTATTACAAAGATTCGTACGTGTTAGATTGCTAGAACTGAAATTTGAGAGTATAACATACATTCATGTTCCAAGAAATTGTAATCAAGTTGTTGATTCATATGCTAACTATGTGTTAGATTGGAATTTGTTTCACAGACCATAAGAATAACACAAACACATTTTACATATGTAAATAAAATAATATCAATCATCATAATAATTTTCATTAAGTTCAAAAAGTGACGTCATAATACATAAGTGTCATATACAAAATTGGGGCTTTCGAGCCACCAAAATATACTACACGGTCATAAAAAAGTATATACACCCAGGTCTCTAAGCCGAGGTGGAGGAGGGTGCTGGTCATGGTAGCACACTATGGCTCTAGCTAGCCAGTGAAATAATCGAACCCATGCTCATGGTACTCCAACCACCTGGTGCTGCATAGCCTCAGGCAAGTCCTCGACTTGCACCATGGGTACTCTCTGTGTCAATCGAACAAAGTTCATGTGAATGCTTTGGAGTTTCCTCTCCACATTCGCACCCATGATCTCATCACCTCTTCCCCTCCATCGATGACGAGGAAATTCATCTAGCCCTCATGGTCCTACATCTGCATATACATGACAGAGTATCACTAAGTGTCGTCACACCAAAAAAATTTCTTTTGATTTCATATATCAAAAAACAAAAAAAAAATGAAATAATTCAAAAATTAAAAGTGGGTTTGGGATTTGTTACCTATGTCTCCATAAGCCTCTCCTGGTGGTAGGGGCATGTCTGGATCACCACAGAAGTCGATCCCTACATAGGGATAGTAATCTTTGGCGATCAAATGTCTCTGCCACCATGGAAAGAACTCTGTTGGGTAGGGGTTAGCCACCCTGCCACCTCCCAGTATGCACATGACATTATCCCAGTGTTGCTGAGCTGGATCCTGGACTCCATGTGGACCAATTCCTACCTTAGGGCTTAGCCCTGGCACCTGCCCAAAGAAGAAAGTGCTCAATATGCTTCCAAATCCAAAGTTCTGCACCCTACCCATCTTGCAGTCACTGAGCTATTGTTTCATGTTTCTCAGCAGTATAGTACTCTAGTCATATATTGTAGGCCACATAGACTCTACCGCATAGAACATCATTGGATGTGAGGCCTGGTGGAGTGAAGCCAAACCTGCAATCTTGCCTAACACCAAAATTATGGCTTTCAGCCCCCGAATCTGAATAGAGTTTCTCAGGATTTGACTCCCAACCTTCTCTGTATCCGAAAGACAGTACACACCTATGTACTCATATATGGCCAGCCCACCTCCTGGCCCATGAGAGCAGAGGTTGAACACCTCCCCTCGTCAGGACAAACCTATGATGAAATATATGTCCTCAACCTCAATGCTGAGAGACATCCCATATATATGAAAAGTTTCATCCTTTGGATCCCAGTAATCTACCAGCAACTGGAGTAGTCTTGGATTTGCCCTCAAGCTGCCAAGACAACAAAACTTGTATAAGCCACATGCCCATAATGCTTGTTGAGCCTTGAGATTAGCTTGAACAGCTTCCTCAACATCACCATGTTCCCTCTCTCTCCACTCTAGTACCATCCTGCACAAAAAACAATTTTTTTTATTATGATTTTCCCTTAAAAACCTTGTTCACATCCCTATACACGACTGTTTGCAAAATAGCCACGTATGTACGTGGTTTTCGGGGAATTTTCTATGTATGGTGGGTGCTATACATGGACAAATGCCCAATTTTGGTGTTGGCCAAAACACCCAAGTTGGGATGGCCCAAAAAATTTAATTGACCATGAAAATTGAAAAATTTTATATCAAAATGAAAAAAAGGGGCAAGGGAATTTACTTGGATCAAACATGGAGGGATTCCACTAGACGATGCTCCCAGAATTCGCTTCTGAAGTTCTAAGTTCAAATGCACTATGGTGGCTAAAAATTCAAAATGGTATGAAAATTTTGGAAATTTTCATTATTTATAGAAAAATTTTGAAACTTTTACCCACTTTCTATAGTTTTTTACCATTTCTGACCGTTTTGGACCATTTGAACTAATTTCATGTTGTAGAAGCGCGTTTGAGTGTGGATTGACCATGTCTTTGATCTGTTCATGCCTATTTCAGGTATTATGTCTAAACTGACATATAGGTTAGGTTTTCACATCCACTTGCATTTTGCATAACCTTATGACCGTTTCATTTTAACCCTAGGTACGAACCCATTGTATCTTGTCACAGAACCTTCTTGTTGCTTTTAAAAGTGACATGTTGTGAATGGTAGAGCTTTCCCATACATGGGTACCCTAGTTAGATCATGTTTTTCATTTAGTGCCCATGTCAACATTTCTCCTTTAGGGTGTGGGAGTCCTTTGTATAGTATTGCCATGACTTTGAGAAAGAGCTTCATACTCCTCTTGAACTTTATGCTGGCCTTTCCCCCTGGACTCCCTTGTATATGTAATTTTGTAATTGCATTATCATGAGTTTATATTGCCTTGTTGAGCCTTATGCTGGATTCCCTGACTTTCATTATAATCCATATATATCGAGCTTGTACCATGTCTAGCCAAGCACAACCTTTTTACATATCTTTTGCATCTTGATCCCCAATATTTTACCATGAGGGGACCTTCCCCCGAGTGTCGTTATCCTGCACATGTTTCCTTGCATTGAGCATAGGTATGTTCCACTGCTTGGAACTAGCTTGTTTGACCCCTGACACTCGTCTCCTCCTAGATTTGTAACTATAAATCACTTTTATTCTTTTTCAAGATTTTCAAAATATCTGAAAAAGTCCACAAAAATAAAATAAAAAACCAAAAAGCCATACAGGAAAAGATGTTATCTTTGGCAGCAGTTGAATCGTGTCTCCTTTGAACAGAGCACTGTATATCACATTCGTTGTTTGGGTTATTAGTTTGAATTTAGGAGCTGTACTCGTTACTCTGAGTTTATCTCCACTGACTGGTTAATATTCCAATCCCTATGGTGCCTCTGTTGATGCCTCCTGCATCACAGAGATGTCCCAGTTTGTATATCAAATCCATGCTACTTATCTTCCGTCACCATTTTCCTTTATGCTCTTGTTCGAAGGAAGTTGAAGCCTAAGTTAGCCATTCCTCAGTTGTCTTGACTTTTCATGTCGACCATTCCCGGTACCGGTACTAGTTCATGCACATATTGTTCGAGTCCTTCCACATTATATAGCATTGCTGAGTACCTCATGTTGGTTTATGGGGGATTCCTTAATTCCCTCCTTCCATTGGATTCCATCCCATTGACTTTAGATCATTTATTCTGGGATAGGAGTCTAGAGTCATTTGATTTCCTTGAGACTTACAGTCATTAGTGGTATGTTCTCTCACCATTGACAGTTTTGGAAATACATCAATGTCCCCTGATTGATGGATTATTCCAATTGTTCAACCTCAACACATCTATTCACACTTGTTAGATTTCACTCTAGTACCTTGATTCCCATTTTCATTATCGATGGGTGATCTCGCGTATGTTAATGGTATACATCAATGAATGATAATCAGATGATGACTACTATGTTTGACCTCGACACCTCTATTCACATCGTAGGACATGTACTCATAGTGGTTTGTGTAGAAGACTTTATAGATTTGCGCCATTCCATATATGCTATCTCCTTGATCGTGCCAGTGTTCATGAGATTTGAGCTCTCGTGATTTGATTCCAGTGTATGTCAGATATCTTCAGCCATTATGGAGATCTTGATCCATTATATATCTCCAACTTCTATGGAGATCTTGATCCATTGTATATCTTCATCATGGATATTCTTATCTATTATATATTGTACGTGGCAATGACCACACACGTCGCATTTTGTATATCATGCCTATTCATGGCCATTGTACTCTTATGTATCTGGGACTACTATATGTATTTGTAGTCATATGCAGAGATTGATTATTGTACTATACTGATGGATGGCTGGTACTTCCACCTGGTTCTTCATCACTTCACTTCTGGGATGGATTTTATAATGTATTTTGGCCATCATGTTAACCCTTTGACCTCACACATTAGGGGGCATCTGTTACAGCTGATTTTACCACACATGGTTGATCACATATTCATGGCCTTCCCTATCCCTCTGCAGACTCTTTGGACCCCATGGACTGATATTATACTTTGATGTTTCCAATTTCATCCCTAAAAAAACCTGTTTATTGATGTACGCAACTTTTAATCCCATACTTGCATGTATACATGAATTTTGACCTCAAACCCGTGTACATCAAGATGTGTGCATAAGTCCAAATATTTTTGGATTTTTTCTTAATGTGTGTCTGAACCACTTGACTCTTGGCCTTTTGTATGCTTTGATATCTCTCAGATTTGACCCTCCATTACCCCTTTGGAGTGCTATATAAGGAACCCCTTGGATACATTGAAGAAGAGGAATTGAAGAGCAAGGAAACTATAGTCCATTGTTGTCGTAGCTTACATATACTTGAGTCTGCATCCCTTTGTCCCTGTGGAGCACTGTGTCTTCTTCCCAAGCTTGCATTTTCTTGTAATCTTGCTATTGAGAGATGGAGGATTGAGCTGGTGGAAGCCCAGGTGGAGGACTTAGTTTCTTTGGTTTGCAGACGTGCCGACAGAGGTTGTCACTTGTGTAATCTCTGATTTGATTAATAAAAATATATTTTCCTATCCAATAATGTGCATTTGAATGAATATTGAATCCATGGATATGTTTAATTGCTTATGCATTGTTGATTATATATGCTAGAGTAGATCTAACACCATATTATATAGAATTCTTGTCTTGTTTGTTGTTGTTGAGAGACAATTGCTAGCACAAGAGGCATTGGAAAAATCTTGACGGGGGTCTACTTCAACCATCTGGAATAAGGTATGATTTGAGATCCTTTAGTGTTAGATGCTTGGTTTCTCTTGCATATTGGGAAGGGATTGATTTCTTAGGTCTAGCTGTCTGTTGTGGTACACCCCAAGCCATAGGAAGTTTCTCTCCATAACACTCGGCATAGTCTTGACACAACCAGGAGAGGGTGCGCTAGACCACCCTATTATTGTTGCAAGAAGAAAACTATCGACAGCAAAAAAGAACTACACGATGACAGAAAGAGAAGGAATTTCTATGGTCTATGCGCTTCAAAAGTTTAGACACTATTTGTTGGGTGGGAATTTTTAGATGTACACTGACCATTCAATGCTAAAATACCTAGTAAACAAGCCAGTGTTCAGGGGGGAGATCTGTAGATCGCTTCTCGTCTTTCAGGAATTTGATTTTGTGGTGGTTGTCAAACCTGGTTGATTGAATGTTGGGCTAGACAACCTATTAAGGATAGAAAGTGGTGAAGAACCAACCATCCTGGAAGATAATTTTCCTAATGTGCAACTATTTGCAATCCACATGATGGACAATCAGAACCATGAGTTTAATGCAATCATTCACTTTTTGAGCACATGCTATGTACCTGAAGGAATGTCAACTAATCAGAAGAAACATTTGGTTGTCAAAGTTTTCGATTGTACATTAATTGCAAGACATCTATATAAGTTTGGCAAATATGAAATACTGTGTTGCTGTGTTTTTTTTATGAACAACCTTGGGTAATGAGTGAAGCACATGCTAGTGTCGCAGGAGGACACTATGCAGGAAAAGAAACTATGCGTAAGATATTCCAGGTAGGACTATGGTGGCCAACGATACACATGGATACTAAAAGCTTTTGCAGGCACTGTGATATCTTATAGAGAATAGGAAAACCATCGCGCCACGACAAGATGCCACTTGCACCGCAAATAATCCTTCAAGAATTTGACAAGTGGGCAGTTAATTTTGTGGGACCGATCATTCCACCAAAGAAGAGAACTATCACACACTACATTATCATTGCGACAGACTATTTAACTAGATGGGCTGAATCTGCAATTGTTAAATATTGTATCACTGAGACTGCAGCAAAGTTTTGGTTTGAAAACATAGTCACCAGATTTGGCTGTCCAAAGATACTACTAAGTGACCAAGGTACACATTTTGCTAACAAAATGATTGATGATCTGACTGCAGAATTTCAGATCTAGCATAAGAAGACAACACCCTATCATCCTCAGGCAAATGAAATGGTCAAATATTTCAACAATATTCTAGAGAATGCATTGAATAAGGTAAGCAATGTGTGCTGAGATGACTGGGATCAAAAAGTATCGACTGTATTATGGGCATATTGCACAACTTGCAAGCGACTGACGCGGAAGCTATTGTGCCAATGGAGTACATTGTGCCAAGCTTGTGGATTGCTGCGCTAACAAATATGACCAATGGGAATGATGTCGAATAGAGGTTAACACAACTCGTTCAGATGGAAGAGGAATGCTTTGTCACAGGATTTCATCAGACATTTGAGAAGCAGCGACAGAAAGCATGGCATGATCGCCATATCCGGGTCAAACCATTCAAAGTCGGAGGACTTGTGTTACTATATAAGGACAAATTTTTTAAACACCCAGGCAAGCTAAAGACACATTGGCTAGGGCCATACAAGATCACGCACATCACTGATGTAGGCACAGTAAAACTACAGAGAATAGATGGAATGTATGTCACAAGAATGGTGAATGGCAGTCGCCTAAAACCATACTATGATGGGCATAACCTCCCTGGTTAGAAATGCGATGCGCATGAAAAAAAAGAGAGGCCAAAAGACGTAAACTATTATATTGCACGTCTATTGCGAAACTAGTGCAAAGCACAAGAAAAAGAGCCAAGTGCACGAGAAATAAAGAAGTGCGGGAAAACATGGAAACTACTACAAAAAGTGAAAATGACAAGATGATCGACATTAAAGTGAAAATATTCGACGAAGATTGAGGTGGTAATGATCGCTAAGCATCATTAATTCGATGAGATACAACAAGAATGACGATGTTCTTTTTGGTCCCATCAGTTGTCCTTGACATAAATACCATAATTGTTCTGACAGGTACAACGCAATACTCAAGTTCTTGAGTTAATGAAGAAACGTGTCGGCTGGGAAGCCCATATGACCAATTAGACCTCTATCTCCCATCATATGATGACTACATGATGCATGCATACATAGGTATAAATATAATGCTTCACCATGAAACAGTCTTTTATGCACAGAGAGAGAGCCAAGAGAACCAGAGCCGAAGCCTGTAATGCCGCAAGAGCCACAACCCATGGTTATTGATATTTCTAGTGCCAACAATTTATCTGACGTAACTATCAATCCCAGATGTCCGATTGAGGAAGAGATTCAGTCACCCAAAGTGCAGTAGCCAGAGAGAGAACCCAAACAAGGCCCGATGGCGTGAATGAGAAAGCATCATGTGCCTGCTCTGGGACATGTTCGACCCCCTGGTTCGCACCCTATGTCAAAACCTGTTCAAAACCTGCCCAATGCACCGACACAACCTATCATGGAGCCAAGATAGGTGGGGGAGAGAGTGGCTAGAGATCTGTTCACACCACCACTATCCAGGAAATGCAAGGCCAAGGCCGTTTTGGACAATGCTGGGAAAGCGTCAACAGAGGAAGACATGCTTGAGGAAGAGTTGATGGAGGAATCCCCACCACATAGAGACCTGTAAGATGAGAAGCAAGATGAAAATTTTCCCCATTATGTTCGACCAAGGAGAGACAAGGAAAAGCCATTGGAACTCCTGAAAAAATCCAATACATTCTTAATAGCACATCAGATCCCTCAGCGCGTACCCCTGCTACTGGACATAATGCCAAAGCTCACCAAGTTGAAATTCGAGGATTTAGACAGTCAACTATAGGATGGTTTGGAAAGAACAAACTGCATGGTCCCAGTCAAAACTAAGCCAACAAAGCCCAAGTTTCTTAATCCAATCAAGTGGGCTGCTGGCATCGACCAGGAAGGATTGATAAACTTGCTATTCATGCCCCATTTTGAATATAGCCTTCAGGCCAGCACATATGTGAAACAACTCTTGGTCTGTTTAAACAGAGGCTTCCTATGGGTCGATCGACCCTACCCGGTCAACGTCGAGCTTATCTCGTCGATGATGGGACTGCGGAAGTAAGGAGAAGACCACGTGTCGTGTTTGTGCCAAGAAAAGGACATCACTAAGATGAAAATGAAGTATAGGATTCAATGCATGGGTAGGGGTTTCTTGATTCCCCTCATTGAATATGTTGTCATGAGGTTCACCACAAGGATCATGCTATGTAAGATATTGCACAGGATGCAGCCAAATGAATGCACCGCTGCAACGGTAGAGATTGCAGAGCAATGCACACGGGGTGTGACATTCAACAAGTCACAGTTCTTGTTGAACGAACTCATAGATGACGCAGCATAGGCCCAGGAGGACCCCAAGTACAAATTTCACTACTCCTTTCTACTCATCCTGATCTCATTCACCTTGTGGGCTAACCCACCAGATTATATACAAATGGATGTCCCACTACCTTACCATGACTCAAAGTACCAGAACCTGTGGGATGATAATAAAAATAAGATTCGCCAGAAGGACAGTAACATCGAGTCATTTCTACATGCCGAGGCATTGCACAATGTTATCAGAAGATCCCATATAATCTGAGTGGCGACGGTGCATAGGTATGTTGCTTTTATTAATTTTCAAGAGGGTGCGCATAACATGATTCTAGAACCAAAGAAGGACCCGACCAAGCAAGCACACCAGGAAGGGTTCATGATTGAAGACAATGAAGTGGATGTCGTTGTTAAGGAGTGGCTTGAATAATGGCGTGGACCACTAGCAGAACCACTACCTGAAGGACAGAACCAAGAAGACCGACCAGCTAACCAAGGTGAAAATGTTGGCACAGGCGAGGATACTGCAGTTGGCCAAGGAAATGTTTAAGGAAGAAATGAAGGTGGCGGTCAAGATAACTAGTTTCAAGAAGAAAAATATGGTGACAGTGCTGATGGTGGATCCCATCAAAGCAACGAAGAGCAGATGCTTATTGATGAGGAAACCTGCAATCATAGGAAAGAACAGCAACAACAGCGCGGGACACTACGCAAGAAAATAAAAGCTGACAGAATGGCTAATACAAACACGTTGACTGAGGAAAATGTTCAAGAGTTAGCAGGTGTTGTAGCTAAGGTTTCCAAGAAAATCCTTGAGGACAAGTTGTAGGGAACATCAATAAGCTTATTGAGGCCATTAACGACGTCAAAGACACTATTGAGGCTGAGAGATATGGCATTGATCCCAGCATTCCGCTGGTAACACCAGAACTAGTGTCGTCGATCAAAGTACAGATCCATGGGGCTACACTGGAAGCAAGAACAACGATGGGTGCATTTGATGATGTGATCAAGGAATTTTCTACAGTACAGATAAAATTCCCCAATATTTCATTGGGTAAATTCTATGAGATACAACAATCACCCATGATGAGAATACGACTGAGGGAGAATGTGGTTGCCTATCAGGAAAAAAAACAACAAAGTAAGGCTAAGCATCGCAAGGCCCTCCTGAAGGAGAAAGAGAAAGACATTGTGGCATGTGAGCAAAGTCGCATCACACTAGATGAAGTAATTAAAGGTGTGATCGCAGAATTTCCACCGGAAGAAGGCTAGGAAGATGAGGATTCAGTAGCTAAGGTTTCTTGGCTGGTGCAGATCGCAGCAGAACTAAAGAAACAAGTTGAGGAGCTGTAAGTAAAAAAGGTACCAAACACACCTCTTGAGGTGCTTGAGGAAAGCAATAGAGGAGTGTCTGAGGATGCTGGTAAAATAAGTGACGGGGAAACACTCTACGCAAATGCAGTTGAAGCTGTTTCCATGATATGGGAAGCACTTATGGAAGATGAGACTACAGAAAAGATAAGGGAAAATGTGTGCAAAGTTGAGGAGAAAATCGTTGCGGAGAAGGAAGGGATGAAGAAGCTGTCGTTTTAGGAAAAGATTACCAAAATGGCTAAGATCAAACAATTTCAATAGGAATTCCAAGCTCTCCATGATCAAGAGCAGACTAGTGAGATGGATGTGGAAGCACACCAATCATAAGCAGCATAGCTCATAGGTTCGATTCATCCATTGGAGCAGAAACTTCAAACAATTACGTAGTTAGTAGAGGCAGGCCCGTTGGAACATATAAGTTTCAACTGAGTGGAGCAGTTGGCTGCACAGGTAGAAGAGGTAAAAATGGAAGTTGCTAGAGTGCAATAGATGGTGAAATAATTTTAGGACAAGTTTAGTCCTCCCACGCAGCCTAATCTTGTGCCAGAAACATAAGTGGTTAGGAGAAACTACAGTTTTGCGGTAGGAAATTTTACGAAGACTACCCTTTTTGCTTAGTGGCTCGGGGCGAGCCACATGTGAGTGTTGGGGGCCTATTGGGCCAGGAAAAGTGAGCAAGGAAGAAGCTGACGTGCAAGAAAGGAAAGAAAAGTGTGCACATGACAAAAGGAGGAAATTAGGTAAAGAAGGAAGCAGAGGAACCGACACAGAAATATAGAACATGCATGCGATGGAGGAAAAGTGAGCTTGCAGGAGTGCTAACGAGTAACGGTTATAAAGTGATTGGTTAGGAAGATCATGGATGATAAAGTCTGTGTAAGCCAGCAAATAATGCACGTATGAAGGAATATATGTAATTCAGGCTGATAGCGCCTTGTGTCAGTTTATGACAGCTTGTAACCATTTTTACGACTAATTACGACCTGTAATAGATGAGTAGTATGTAGTCGAACCCATGTGGTCTTGTAGAAGTTATGAATAGGAAGAACCTGCTCTGTATAAGGGTTGGTCGTTGATGTTGGACTTTTGTTTGGTTGTTCATTCACCAAATCACTCAGTTTTGTTAAGGAATTTAGGGTTAGTGGGAAAGAAGACTCAAAGAAGAGTCTGGTAGCAGTAGAAGAATGTTTTTCCATGAATCTTGCCATTGTGTGCGTAAACCACTAGTAGTAGAAGTAGTTTGCAGCTGAGTGCATAGATAGTAGAGGTAGAAGATTCGATCCAGGATGTGTTCAGATTAGTAGGAGTAGATATAAGAATAAACCAGATAGCACGAGAGCAAGAATATTGAGTCAAAAATACATATCTTAAGAGCAGTCTGCATATTGCAGACTGCAAGGTGCTATGCACAATTTCTCATGCCAGATGAAAAGCACCTTGGTGGTTTTTCCCAGATGTTCTGTTGTGTTTGCATGTGTGGCATTGCAAGTGGTGCTCAAGATGGTGTTGCTTGATATGATGATATGTGATGCTCATGATGATGTGATGAGATGTGATGCTCATGATGATAAGATGAGATGTGATGCTCATGATGATGTGAAAATATTTAATGCTCATCATGATGTGATGATATTTGATTCTCGTGATTATGTGATGAGATGTGATGCTCATGATGATTCAACAAGATGTGATGCTCGTGATTAGGTGACGAGATGTGATGTTGGTGATGATGTAACAAGATATGATGCTCATGATGATGTGTCTAGATGTTATGATCATGATTAATGGACAAGATGTGATGCTGATGATGATGTGACAAGATGTAATGGTCATGATTATGTTATGAGATGTGATGCTCATGATGATGTGCTGAGATGCAATGCTGATGATGATTTGTCGATATGTGATGCTCATGATGATGTGTCAAGATGTGATTATTGTGATGATGTGTTGATATGCGATGCTCTAGATGTGATGCTCATGATGATGTGTCGATATGTGATGTTGGTGATGATGTGTTGAGATACGATGCTTGTGATGATGTGTTGAGATGCAATGCTCACGATGATGTGTCTAGATGTGATGCTTGTGATAGATGCCCGTGATGATGTTACGAGATGTGATGCTCATGATATGATGATTGATATGTGATGTTGTATGATGATGATGTTCCATGTATGATGATGATGTTGATGTATCTTTGAAAGCTTCTTATGATGTGTAGACTTACCACACAATTGTACATATGTGTTGTTGTGTTACTATGGAAGATATTCCATTTTTGTATTATTATTATTTCCCCTTCTATATATGTTGTTCTTCTAATTAGGAATGTTATTGTTGTATTTGGTCATGTATATTCTTGAGGTAAAACCTCTGTTGTAAGTTAGGTCAGTAGTACCCACAAAAGTATTACTAAAATGTCTTTTTGAGTCTCCCAAGGCAAGTCGTCCCTAGCAGTGAGGAGAAGTTGGACCTATTGGGTTATTAGACTTCAAAGTTGAAGTGTATAAATAGGTGAGGTACCTCCCTCATTTGGACACACTTAGAACTCAAGAAATTTTATAGAGAGAGAAGGAGCATCCATCTAAGAGAGATAGGAAACAGTCAAGTCTTATTCTTGGTGTCTTACAAGTATTATTCTTTCTGTATTACAATGTACTTAGTTGAAGTCTATATTGAGGAAGTTTTCTTGGGTTTTCTCCCCCACGTGGGTTTCCCAAGATAAATCTCTGTGTTGTTTTGTGTGATTGTGCTTGTCTTTATTTCAATAATCCTTTTGCATATGGTTATGATGTTATGATGCTAAATTTTTTGAGATCTTGTATAACCATTAAAATATTAACATATTATTGATTATTTATACAATATAAATGAGAAATTATTATTTTTATTGTGAACTAAGATATTGTTGAACAACAAATCTTTCCTGGCATTTATTTTCTCTATTTAAAACATAGTTTTTCTAGACTAATATACAATAAAGGGGCAAATTTGATTAGTGCAAAAATATATGTTACATGTTAAAAGATGATTGTAGTTAGTTAAGTGTTCAACAATTATGTACATGGATTATACAACATATATATGTACTACTAGGGACTAATTATGGATCCATGGGATTGCTTCTCATTCAAAACCGATTCGTTTCTCAACATAGCAATAGTTCAAGGGTGTTTTTAATTTCTTCTGACAGTGTTTCTTTTCAGGATATGGGGATTGATGTTTGTGAGTATGAATTATGAACCATTGTTGTTATTTATATGTATCGTATTTTCTATCTATTCAATCAATTATGGAAATTATTTTTAACTGCCACGACCTTCCATCATACAATTTCTATTTAGAAATGATATAACATGATGGAGACCAATATTTTTTCTTTATCATAATACTTATGAATAATATTTCTTTCATGAGAAAATGTAAGTTACATGAATCCTTGATTAAGTACCATTTCAAAAGGTCTATATATATTATATAATTTACTTGTATAAATACCATTCATTGGAAGAGGAAACATCTTTCATCAACATTCATTTTTCCATTCTTGATTTGGCTTATCCTCTTGCTAAAATCTCACTTTGATTTATCACTAATGGATTAAAGTACACATAATGGTAAGTATGGGAAGTGAAAATATGGAAGGTCCCTGTATCAGATGTTTCCTAATGAATAGATCTTTTTGATCTAATTAATAATTCTATTTTGGTCATTTTAAGAGTAAAAGTTTTGGTGAGATTTCTGATTTCTTGATCTGCATTAAGAGCTAAAGAAGAATTGAAGATGCCTTCAAACATGTAAGAAATATTTAACTCAAGGAATGTAAAATTTTGTTCAATATAAACACCCCAAAATAACTATGATGTTAAATGACTTTAAACTAATTTTAATGCATGAATCATCCTTAGATAGAACCATCAACTAGTTCTATTGAATTTACAGCCTAAGTTTGATACTATTCTAGGCATGAATTTCACTTGCTAGTAAAGATATATTATTCCATAGTAATTTGAGCTTTGGTGTGTGTGTTGATTCACCAAGTCTTAAGGGATAAAACCTATTGTCTAAAGTTCTGATGGAATTTCAAGTGATTCCTAACGCTTGAGTTTTGAGGGTCTATAAAGAACAAGTTCAGTGGTGTTCTTGTACATGTACATTGATTCTTATGTTGAACTCTGATTTCACATATGCTTTAATTATCCTACATTTCTATAAAATGTTTAAATTTACAAGATAATCATTGAAATTCCTGGGACAATGATTTTGAAGAACTTATCCGTTGTGGGAATTAAGATATAAAATAATAAAATATGTTACAAGGATTTCATCAAAGTAGCATGATTATAATTAGAGGCTCATCAAGTCCTTAGAACATTGCAATAAATATTACTTAAAATAAGGATATAGGAATATCATCTAGGGAAACATAGTTCCCAACTTCCATTTCTTACACCACCTATTGCACCCAACTTTACAATTCTATATATATGATGGGCTCTCATGATATTTCTCTTTGAACATGTATTGAACAATGTTATTAGGTAAATAATCATTGAACCTGGTATCCTAACCCCAGTAGAGGACCACAATGTTGCAAGGTTGTCAAATATTTATGGATTGGACTATAATGTCCCTTCTAGGATCTATATTGTCTTTGTATTACGAGTGATTTTCGTGTGGGTCAAATAAAAATCCTCCCTTTCATGTGATTTCTACCTCTCTTTCACTGTGTACATATAGTACTTTACTCTATGCAAGATGGCTCAATATAATTGACTTCGTGGAGAAAATTATTTTTCTAAGTTATACCATTAACTCAATGCCAAGTTCTCTATTTTCAAAACATGTTGATAATGTTCAAAATGACAAGATAAGGTTGGATTAGTTTGACTAAAAACCAAGGTCAATGACCATTAATAGAACAAGTGCATTCACCTCTTTGTGGATTGAACTCTTGTCCAATATATTTATGATTTAAAATTTCCTTCATATAGGAAAAAACCATTACCTTCACTTGGATCTTACCATCACCATTCTTGCTATCGAATCCACTTAAAATTGATCTAAAATCACCCAACACAATATCATCTACATGTGCACATTGATTTGCATTAATCCTTCCATGATGAGTCAAATGAAATACGAGCCTCCACTATTCAAGATCGCACCAACAAACATTAACATAGGGATACAAAAACAAAGTATATATTAAAAATACTCATCCTCACTGATTGTTTTCTTAAAATCACTTCACACGTACGTACAAAGGTTTTGATTCATAGTGATTGGTTTCATTCTATGCACAAAGTAACAAATGTCCATCGTTTTCTACAGACAAACATTCAATCTTCATGAAAGCCTACAAATACATGTTTGAATTATTCATAGAGTTGTATACCTTAACATCTTATACATAGGTGCATTTAACAAACACTGGGGGTGAACGAGATCAAAGGACACATACAAATTGCAAAATTAATTCTTGTCATTCTTTATAATCCAAAATCCATCTATTACATATTTGATATATGTTTATATACACATTGAAAGTGTTTGTATTAGTTGATACTGACCATTATCCATGTTCTTGTAGGATGTGCAAATGCAGATGGAGTTTATAGCTCCCCATGATTAGACAAACATTTTTCCCAATAAATAAATAAATCCACATTTTGTATTGTCAGGGAAAGAAATGACTACTGTGATTGAATTTATCTTGCACATGGATGTCGTGTGGTCATTCAATGATGTAGATGGAATTCCATGGAAGAATTCTCTTTTTGGAAATCCCAATGATCTTGATACCTTTAGGTTTGTGGTGTTTGACTTGCAAAACTGGGTTTTTTTGTGTGCAAGAAAGTATATAACAATTTATAGTGAAACAATCATATCCCATCTTGCAACAAAGAAACTCATATACATATCCTCTAAATTTTTTTTTCCATGAAATTGGTCTTGTTGATATTTGTTTTTGTCGATTTTATATCATCCTTCTAACACATATTTCAAATTTTCAATATCATTTGGGATGACAACCCTAGTAGATCAATTATTTTGATAAAGTTGCACATTCTTCCTCCAAAATCCATTATGTTTGTGATGTTTTATAAATATTTTTTGTTTGTTGTGTTTCAGTAGGTTGTTTTTAATTCATGTTTACTTTTTTCAAAAGAAGATGTGAAGTTGTCGAGACTCTGGTTGAGAAAAAATTTGAGCTAACATTCCAAATAATCTATGAATTCATTCGTTTGGGTATGAGTAGATATCATTCCAACACATTCGTTTACACCTGTCCTGCAAAAAATGTTAACAATAGCAATGCCTTCCTATAGAACTCTCTTCGAATATGGCCATTATGAAAGTATATTCTATATGGCCATTATGAAAGTATATCCAATCTTTTGTTTTAATCTGATCAAGAATTTTGGATTAATTTTCTATCAATTTCTCTATGGTTTTGAAAATTTTGTTGTTTATATAATTCTTCAAATTTTTAGGATAATTTTTGTTTTTTATATAATTCTTTCAATTATTAGAATAAATTCAGTTTTAGGTAGGTGTGCACATATATGATGGCGTGGAAGCTTCACTTTCAAAGAGGAATAGAGGGAATCAATCGACATATTTTCTATGAAACATCAAAGGTGACTATTGATGATGATGGTTGGGACCGGCTAAAGTGCTCTTTCTTTTATTAAAATTGTGTGCTATATTTATTTTTAATAGCCTTGATTTCTCTAAGTAGCCATAGGTATTGACTTGATTTTTCTAAAAGAATAACCATTATTATCCGTACATTATTGGTTTATTTCCCATGCATGAATTTATTCCCAATCATATGATTTACTCCATTATTCTTAATGTAGGAAGATTTTGGAATGTGTGGTATGTGTTCCATGTTGCTTCTTACAATGGAAATGTTGCATATTTCTAGTATGTTTCTCATCACGTAATATTTAGTTTTAATATTCAATCATATGGAATACTATGTCCTATAAATTTGTTTTGATTCTTTAATGATTTTAATGTGAGTTATTTTCTTATCTCATGATTTTGATGTTATGCAATTTAGATTCTTATCTTTGGGAAAGTCAAATTCCTTCTATAACTGTTCAAAATAAGTCTTGGAATGACTTGATACACAAGGTTTCTTAAGGCATTTACCTCCGGGTTGATAGATAGCTTGTTGCAATTGTCGATATATTGTTGACTTATCTTTGTAGTAAATTGTCAAAGTTGCATATAACATCGTGACATGTTATTCTCCATCCGAGAAGATATAATATTATAAAATGAATAGTAGTTTTGAAATCATCTTAGATTTTAAAAGTTTGTTGATTGGAGGTTACTAGTTCCAGAAAGTGAGACTGCCACTATGTAAGAGCTTTGATCACCCATATGCACTTCAATAACCAAAATATTTTTTCATTTGCATTAAGTTTTTGAGTTTAAAAATAATCCTCAAAAATAATGATCTCAACATCAAACCTCTGTTTTAAGTGAGACATCAAAATGAGGATTGTAGATCTCATTGTCTAGCTTGAAAATACATACCTTAAGAGGAACATCTAATGTCACATTGTTAGAATATCCAATGATTTGTCCCATAAATTATGAACATATCATGTGTCATTATTTGAAGTAGATCACTATAACAAATTCCATAATTTTTGGTGCTTTATGGGGTAGAAAATCAAAGCTATGGCCTTGTCGCGCCCATTGTAGGGGTCATTCTTGATGTGTTAGTTTAGGGTCCTCAAAATTCCAGTGCTTTTTTTGGGTATTAAACCAATTTTTTCCTGAAAAATGTGAGAATAGATAGCATCCCACTCAACATTGTTCTACTTGTCAATATATTTCCATTGATTTGAGGAGAATATCAAGCAAAGATTATATGAAAGAGTTGTTCCTCTACCAAGTTAACTTATGCTTTGGAAACCACAATGCCGAGTGGAAGCCACATAGATCCCCATTAGTTATTAATTCAATGTATCTATCCACCTCTAAAAATTTTGGAATGTTTTATAGGCTCAAAACCATAACCCTAACTAGGAGTTGGGAAATGCAAAAATGATGACCCTAACAACAATCTAGAGGTTTTAAAACCTAAGCCGCTAGTACAGAAGGGGTTTGTTTCCTATTTTAATTCTTTGTGTTACATAGTTAAGAATTGAAAAAATAGAAGCACATGTGGTCAATAAATCCATGAGTATAGAGATATTAATGCCAACTTTGACACTAATGGATGGCTTGTAGTTCTTTATTTTTCTTTTCTCTCCTTGAAAAATTTAATGTTTAATCTTAATTTTTCTTTCTAGGGAGTCATGATGACTCATGGAAATGTTGTAGCAACATTAATTGTTGTGATGAAAATTTTTATAGGCCTTAGTAACAAAAGCACTTATTTGGCATACTTATCATTAGCTCATATCCACGAACTAGAAGTTGAGGTGCGATAACCTGATTTCTCTCTTGATTTACATAATTCAACTATTTAGCTAAAACATGAAGTCATGTTAATATGATTAAGTAATCAATTTCATTGGTGTGTTACAGGAACTGATGGTTGTTGCAGGAAGTGTTATTGGTTACAATTCAACTTTGACACAAACTGATACATCAAGCAAGATTTAAAAAGTAACCAAAGGTGATGCTTCTATGTTGGGTGTCACATTGATGGCTGTTGTACCAACTATTTTAGATCATGTCCAGGATTGTGTGAGGAATAAGGCACATGACCCATATATTATATGCAAATATTTATGATTTGTATTGTCACTATGATATGTGTAGTACAAGAACTAACATTTTTTTAATTTTACGTGTCACTATGATTTGTGGAGTATACAATCAGTGTTGTCATACTAATGGTTTAACTCATTAACTTGCAAACACTCTGATTCTATTAGGGGATATGCAAACACATGAGTCCCAAGTTTTAATCCTCAAACTTCCCAATATTCCTTTAAAAACCGTTTTCAGTGTGATTTCATTCATTTTTCATCATGTTTCATGAAATTTCTCTTTACTAGTTGACTACAAGTAACAAACATAGATACATACAAGCATATGTGTATATATATATATTTTCAAATCAGATTCAAACTCTTTCCTATTTTTCCTCGTCAATTTTTTTCCATTCCTGAGTCTAGTGACATTGGTAGATAACCATCATTTTAGAGTTTTAAGAACATGAATATTTTCAGTATTCATCATGGGGATTTTACTGATGTAGGTTGAGGAAACTAGTGTAATTGAAAATAAATTGTTTAAAATTGCATATAGCGATGGCTTGGATGCTATAAAAGGATGTTGGTTAGGGGAAAGGGGCTCAGATAAGGTTCTTTGGGATGTACTAGTTTCTAGAAAGATGTGTGCAGTTCTTGGAGAAAATATCCATGGTTTACTTTCTAGTGGAGCCCCTCTTTCAAGAGATACATAACTATTCATCAACATATGCTTTGGTTATGTGTGTGTGTGTGTGTATATACATATATGTATGTATACACATACATATATACATATATACACATATATACATATATACACATATATACACATATATACATATATATACATATATATACATATATATACATATATATATATATATACATATATATACATATATACATATATATACATACACACACACACATATGGAAAACAAATAACTCTTGAATCAAAGATATGTGAACAATTTGAGATATCAACAATCTCATGTTCAATTGTTATACTCATCTCTAGCAATGGTAGAATACCTACGAAATATACCTTCACAAAGGAACATGATAAATAATAGAGATAGGATTCATTATCTCGAGATACTTCTTATATACTTCTAAAAATATGTAGTCTATTATTTCAGTAATAGTTCTGCATACAAAGGGAAACTTTAATATTTGAGAACATGAATAGTCTTTTCAAACTTGTCCCGGTGCTTAATAAATGTCCAAATTTTCTTTAGAGGTTCAAGCATATTCAATGGAAACGAGACCTTTTCTTCTGGATCTATGGATGTAAATTTTAAAATATTCCACTGGCATATTATTTTGGATCCTCTAGTTGTTGCTCTAATTTTAGTTTGTTATTACAAGTGCACAATGTAATTTATTTCTCTTTTAATTTGTTGTATAGGGATATTTAAGTTTTGCTACATTGTTACTTTGTGAAAATATGTGGCTGGATCTGCTCAACATTATTTCCCTCACAAAATAACTAGACATTATACCATGTTAACATATTTAATTTTTAATCTAGGAAACTGATTAGTCGAGGATAGAGTTAATCCCATCTCTTGACCATCCCTCATTATCTTAGATAGATAATTTCATTTTTTTATGAATATTAAGAGACATAGGTATGGTTATTTCATAATATTTGAGTTTTTTTGAACAAAGAATTTAGTTTCCTATAGTGTTAGGTACACCTAGCTCACCGAATTATCTTACAAATGATGAATCATTATAATCTAGAATTACAAATGATAAAATTTAGGTGTCTTTTTTGTACAAAAGAAAACTATATATTATATATAAACAAGACAATTACATAGTCTTTTATCATCAAAGAACCCATTCCCTCAATCTAAAACACCATACACATAGAATATAACTAACTTACTACAACATCTCTACAAAAGTACCCCTCCCTCATGAGGAAAACACGTATTTTTACTAATTTTAACCCTTTATTCGCCTAAAAACAAGAAAACCTACAATACCTGTTTGATTTAACCATAGGACGTCACTTTTTAAATTGAATGAAAAAATGGAAAAATAAAAAATCATCCTGAAATACCAAAACCTTGATCATGGGACTTGGTGTCCCATTAAAGACCTGACCCTCCCAACTTGTGGCACCCCTACACTCGAGAAACGTTCATCGCCTATCCTCATTAGGAAATGGATTCCCATTCGACTTGTAATCACATTAATTTTTTTGTGGATGAGCCTAGTATCTACATGGTGATCCTTCCAAAAATTTACAGGTACCTTATGCCCCTTACTTTTATCCTATCGCTCTAGCAAAACCCCGGCTACGATCCCTTTTATAATTGAGTACATTGAGACATCCCTCTCATAAAGTGTTTTCCTCGCATGAGTGGTCCCTATATATTTAATCCAATCCTCCAATGTAGAAAAATTATCTACTAGCTTCTCCGTCTCTAGTTCATCCCATAGGTCTTGTTCCACCCTCTCAACATCCTCGCGAACAGACTATTGAATCATCACCCTATACAACCAAGACACTAGAGAGACCCTCAATTTCTCTTTGTTAGATTGTAATGGACCTTAATTCACCTTCTCTTGTCCCTCTCCACTCTTCTCCATATTTACATATCCCTCGTTCTTCCAATTTCCAGAGAACAAAACCTCAAGCTTTGATAGAATGATATCACTGTTCCACAAAATCCAAAAAGGCTCTCACTAATAAATAATTTAAAAATTGAGGGATAAAATTAAATAAATTCCTTTGTTGTTTATTTTTATACCATAAATACTCTCTCTCACCTGTACTCAGGTACAAATGACCATAAAAATGAAGCATGATTTACATATCTCTACTCATACAAGCTATCTTGGTCCAAAACATTACAATAACTTGCTTAACATTCCTTGTACTTTTCTCCTGGTTCCCAACAAGCCTGATCATATCACCATTGAGGTAAGTATCATCACCACCTATCCTCATTAAGCCTTGACCTCTAGGCACATGTTTGCAGTCAAATCCATTGAGTGCCAACCACACACTCCCTCCTCAGCTCATTCACACTTGCATTTATGAAAACAAGATCCAAAGAAGCCAGGGAATTGCATTGATTAGAAAGGAATGGTAACCTAGATCTATGACATTACCCTCGTTCATCTTGATCTTCTCATATACCAATTTATTGGCCAAAAGGTTATATACCTTGTTTCCTTTACATTTTATATGGAAAAATGATACCCTTTGCATTGGATGAGGATGGAATCAAAATTTTTGTGCCTAAATTTTAAGCGTCAATGATATGAAACATTTGAAACTAGTTGACCATTTTGATTGCGCTCTTCCATTCTCAAAATAACTTCTGATTCTCCTTCCACAATCACTGACATAAATCATTTATCCTTTGGAATGGTGATCCCATGCAATACGATATTTAACTCCACCCAATTGTTTGTATCTGATCCTATAAAACTCCATCATGACCAAAGAATTTCCCCATTAGATTTTCAAAAAGAACCTCTGAAACC
Source organism: Pseudotsuga menziesii (assembly GCA_001517045.1). NCBI lineage: Eukaryota > Viridiplantae > Streptophyta > Pinopsida > Pinales > Pinaceae > Pseudotsuga > Pseudotsuga menziesii. The sequence goes on along the minus strand of LPNX010962909.1, from coordinate 637,041 downwards.
AATCAGTCTAGGGTTACCTTTGGACACTCCATCAAAGTTCAATTTGAAAAACCTAGGATCAGGAACACTGCAAACCTTTGGTCTATGATTTTCTACTTGAGATATCAGATCCCTTCCAATATTCTCTAGCAGTGAATTGATTCCTTAGTCCTGGACATTTCATCCTTCATCTTCATTATACTGCGGGTGTTCGATTGTCCAAGAGTAAAGTTTCAACATTTCTTCACTATGCCAAATAAATAAACACCACACCCTCTCTTATGATCTAATTCTCTCTCTGAGTATACTTGTATTTCATTCCTTCTAAATTTCCCAAATCATAAACCTTGGGAGTAGTTTCCATATCCAACTCAAAATTGCATTTTGAAACAGTTTTTCCTTCCACTCTTTCGTAATAAGATCTAATCATCCCCTAAATATCAAGGATTGTTGGAATAGTTCTGTTACACCCAAATCCTGTCACCACCATGTGATAAGAACTTTGAATTGCATGTTTTCCCTTAATCCCAACACTTGGAGTGGAAACCCATACTTGTTTTTCAATTCTACATGAAAATACTTAGCACCGCGCTTTCCCTATGAACCATGAGCAATACCTTGCTCGCACTACCTTCATCCTATTTTCCATAAGCGGTGCCACTGCATGTGTCCTTTGGTCCATAAACATTTCTCATCTAAACCGCTCTATCATAAGAGGATAAAATAGGTACCCTGGGTAAAATGGGAAAAAGATAAGTTTCTCGAGGCTTCTAGATCACGAGCCTCATGTCCTCCCTTATCCCTATCATTGTGGGCCAGTTGAGATCAAGACCCCCCATCATAGGATCTTATAGGCCACCTCATCCACAAATCTCTCAACCATTCCTATCCATTGAGCCTTATAAATACAAGCTCATGTTCATGGTTGAGGGGGAGAACTATAGAGGTATTGTTATGCTGTTGGATTGACCACTTGGCCCAATCCATTGGAGAGAATAGAGAGTAGAGTTGGAGCTTATGGGGATGACGTGTTGGTCTCATGGAGATGCATGTTGACACTACGGCTTAATTGGTTGTTATATTCTCCATTCATCTTAATGCAAAGCTGATTTCCGTCCCACATTACTGTTGTTTTGATTTCGCATGTAAATGTTGGTAGATTCCTTAGTCACTAACATGGATAAGTAGATGATGTTCTGGTAGCTTTGATGTGTTTGTGTGTTCGATCTAGTTGTAGGTACATAGGTTCACTATCGAAGCAGCATTCCAGGTGTCTACAAAATCTAGGGAGGGTCTTCATCCTTTGTCGTTCACTCATTTGTTCTGGATCTGAACCATTTAGACCAGAGGAACAACTTCTATTTGTAGAAGGTGAAATATTCCTAGTTACAAATCTAGTGACTCTGCTGGGGAATAGATACATGTATCAGTTGATTTGATCTTCCTCAGTTTTTCAACTCTTGTCCAAATCCAGGCTCCATATCCAACTCTCTTCAATCAGATATGCTATCTGACTCAGTGTATTTTGGTGTGAAACTTCCAGATCTGCCTAGATCTGAATTATTTCTACCTTTTATGCTCTCTTTAATTCTCAATCTATATTTTTTTACCTTGATCTAATCTTTTTCTAACTTGGTCTGTCATTCTCCTTTGTGTTTTGGATTTATATAGGGAACCACTCTTATGTTGTTGGTGAGAAGCGGTGCCACCGCCTGAACCCAGTTAGCAGCACGTGGTTCCACCACCTGAGTCATGTTATCCATAAGCGGTGCTAGGCAAGAACCACTCTGTCAAGACCCCTCCAGCGCGGTGCCAGGTTGGCCTTATTCCAAGACTGCTTTTTTCTCATTTTTTGCAAAAAAAATGAGTTGATTTTCTTTCATCCCTGCACTATCAGGATTGTGTGTTAGAATTTGATGCTTGTGGTTTGAAATTTTGTGGTAAAATATTAGTTTGTTTGAAGAATCCAAAAGCTATATTAGGCTTGTTGATTTTCCATTTTATTTCGTGCTTGTTGGTTGTCTTTGTAAAAGGATTTCTTTTTTGAAAGCTTAGGTGTTAGAGAGCTCTCTTTTATTTCTATTATATAGACTGAAAGAAAAAATTTAATTAGCATCTTGATTTCAATTTTTGTTCCCATAGTAGACTTATTTTTGCTTGTTTTAAAAAGAAATTTTTTGACTAAGATTAGGTCATTATCGTTAGTGAGCATAAGACATTGGATCTCTGATTGGCCTCACAAGCTTTTAGGTTCTCTATGTTCTTTTGTCTCTTTTGCATTTACACTATCTCATCAAAATAAAAAATATTATAGTTTTAAGTTAGATCTGTCTATGCTTTAATAAAAATCGAAAAATAGGGTGCATATGCATATAGTGTGCTGCTTGTTTTTCTTTTAAGAAAAGAGACTCCTTCCCTTTTGATTGCTTTTAGAAAAGATAAATGAGTTTGGAAAGTGATGCTTGTCTTTGATTTTGTGTTCAATATTGTTTTTTGGGAATATTTTTGGTTTTGAAGAAAAATAAATTACTCTCTTTCCCTCCTGTAGGTAGGCATACTGAACGGTAAAGTGAAATATTTGCATATGAATATTGCATGGTTTTACTTTTTCTGTCAAAACTCCATGCATTCACCTATCCATCCACTTTAACATTAATAGTAGTTATAGGTTAAAATTTATATATCAATTTGAGTGATCGGTTAGAGACGTGTTCGGGTGTCATTAAGCATAGGAGTTGTCATTACTTGTCCGCATTACATACCGAGACTTGCGCGGTCCTTGCACACACCATCGGTATATCGATCGACCTTTCACATACCCTTGAGGTATATATAAAGGTACTTCACGTACTCGATTGTATATCGGAAGACCCCTTATGTACGGTTATGCATTAGACAGCACTACTACCGATTTGATCTCCCACATACCTTGCGTATATCGGGAGACCCCACTAGGATACCTTATCCATCTGAGGAAAGCCCTTTGGATGTCTTTTTTGGAGCCATACACTAAAAACAACATTCAGGGTGATTACTACGCATGTACCCTTGAGGTATATCATGAGTGGCACCTTATTGACAATCCTGGTGAGAGACCTGACTATATGAACTCCTCTTGTCATTTTAAGTTTGCTTGTTTGACCTATATGTTGAGTAGGGAATTTTTTGGTGTGTTTTCTAGTTTTTTCAGACCCTAGGTTAGATAGGAACTATACAAACTAGCTAAGATAAGATATTCCAGAAGAGTATGGGGCTTGCCACCCAATTTTATTCCTGGTTCAGGATAAAATCCAATGGAAGCTATCGACCAAGGAGCTGCTACCACCTCCCAAGTGGGAGATAATGTGGTTGCAGAAAGTGGAGGACCATATCCTTCACACTCGCCTCCCTTGGTCCAACAACCCTCTCGGGGTAATACTTCATTCCATTCTCCCATAGAAGGTCATGTTGATGATACTACTTGTCCAGATTATGGTCCCAATGCTCCATTTTGGGATACCTCTATAGGACAGGCCATTGCCCCATTTGGAACCCGTTTAAAATTTTCTGAAGAAGTTTCTCCAGTTGAAGAAGAATGTAGAAAATACCACACATCCATTCTCCATGCATAGGATATTGAAAGGAAAATAGATGACATATTGGTCACACCACCATCACGTTCCATAGTTGTTCCTGTGGGATATTGTTCACTTGCCGATTCTATGAGACCCATTGAACTGATTATAGATCGCACAATAACACCACATAACCCAGGTCAAAATTCCAACCCCATCACCTCCCATATTAAGTCTATTCCCAATCCTCCCAGGTCTTCTGCACCTGGGACCCAACCTTCAATTCCTGTTTCGTCATTACCTTCTAGTGCTAGGGGGAAACCCCCGGCATGACCTATGTTATCTAGTGCCAAAATTATATCTAGTCAAGGACAGACCTCTAGTATAGAACAATCTACAGTTTATGTCCCTCCCACCCATACTAATTTGGTTACTCCCCCATCTAGTTCAGGTCAGCCCTTGGGGGCACAACCTGTAACTAGTCAAACCTCTTGGGGTTATGGTTATCAAATACCTGTAGGGAACATTAATTATCCACCCAATCCTATAGGAATGCCTTATGCTAGAATTCCATACCCTAGTAATACTTTCACGCCATGGGGGCAACCTAACTCATCCTACATGCCAGCTATGGGGGGGATACCCATACATACTGCGGGAGGTGTCAGAGGACCGCCTCATGGAGGTCCTCCCCCTAGGGGGGCCTAATGGTCCTAGAGGGCCTCATGGATTTCCTCCTTATGGTTCTGGTGGTCCTAGAGGGCCTGGTGGATTTCCCCTTAATGGCCTTGGAGGGTCTGGTGGCCCTCCTCCTAGTGGTTCTAGAGGCTCTGGAGGTTTACCTCCTGGAAGCCCTAGAGGGTCTGTTGGTCTACCTCCTAGTGGTCCTGGTGGTCCTGGTGGTCCCGGAGGCCCTAGCGGTCCTAACGGTCCTGATCCCAGAAATCAACCCTATGCAGGCAAATTTTTTGGTAGTTCTTCATCACAACAACCTGTCTATCATTCTACTTATGGTCCTACTGGTAATTATATTCCATATCAATATTACCAGTATGTGCAACCTAATCATCAGTTACCTTTCCTAGAAACTTTGTACTTGCCTTACCTATCCAAGTTGATTAATGACCCCATTCGACACAATCCCTCATGGACTCCCACTCCGGTAAAGTTACCATCAGACATTCCAAAGTTCGATGGGAAGCAGGGAGAAGATTCGAAAAACCATGTCATGACATTCCATTTGTGGTGCTCTTCATACTCCCTTATGCATGATTCAGTTTGTTTAAGGATCTTTCAGTGAACTTTGAACGGTATGGCCACGAAGTAGTGCATTGAACTGCCACAACATTCGTTTGTGGATTTTGGCTCCTTGGAAACCATGTTTCTTACACACTTTCATCTCCCTATTCATTATGAAATGGGTACTGATCTCTTAACTTCTCTGTGATAGAACACCTCCACCCACATATTCAATCATATCCATGAGTGGAGAAGGCAGAGAAGGATTATTAAGGCCCCTATTCCGGATCAGTTATTAGCTGATTGGTTTACCAAATCTTTGTTACCTCCAATTTCCTGAGATGTGGTTATGGGCGGTATCTTTACTGAAGAGAGGGCTATTAGTCAAGCCTATTATCTAGACTTGGTCTATTCCTAGTCTGGAACTCTTTATGACTTGATTCCTCAAGCTCCTCGCCCAAGCACTGACCCTGCAAAGCCACCAGCAGAACTACCTCTTGATGGGATTGTTGGTTCAATCCAGTCCACGTTAGAAGAAAAACCTACCAAGCAACCCTAGACTGCCACCCCTACTCCTTCGACTCCTAAGGTTTCCACCAAAGTCAGTTCTATTCAGAGTACTCAAACCTTGGGAAATAATAAAAAGAAGGGTAAAAATAAGAATAAAAAATGTGGAAACCAATAGGAGAATCCAAGACCAACCAACAACGATAATGATAAAGGGAAAAGAAAAGAAAAATATCCATGTTTTCTATGTGGAGGTGACCATTTCACAAAAGAGTGTCCCTGTCGGGACAAAATCTCCCAATTTTTGAAATCAAATCCCACACCCACAATTCTCATGAATCCTTTTCCCTCTCAATAACAACTGATAGACCGCATGTCTAATTAGGGAAATTATAGTTCGTCAGAGGAAATTCATATGATGTCCTTGAATACCATTAGTCTGCAAAATCGAAGTCAGAATTATGACAAACCCACAGATAAGACAGAAGATCATTCTTCTTCAGGGAAAGCTCCCTCTACTGGTTCTCCCGAATCCTCATCTACTGTCCCCCTAACCAACGAGAATCCTACTCTAGATATGATTTTGTGTCCACCCAAGAGTACTCTTAGGAAGGTTGTTTTTAACCCTAATGCCCAAGATGCTCAATTTTATAATGTAGTTGAAGATCTCGCTCATGCACCTTGTGCAACATCTACCTTAGAAGTACTCCAAAGTTCTCCTATACAACACAAAAATATGTTAACAGCATTAGGAGCTTTAGCCCCGGATAATACTAATCTGATTCATTTCAATATTGAGAACTATAATTCTAGGATACCTCATAAACTTTCTTTTCAAATCATTACGAAAGTAGTTGGAAAGAAGGTTTTTAGAATGGTACTAGAAGAAGGAGCTTCGACCTCGGTTTTGTCTCTATCTTGTTGGAAAGCTCTCGGCTCTCTCGAGATTGTAACATCACCTATGACTTTGAAGTCCTTTGATGGACAAGGTTTTCAACCCCATGGTCTCATATCATCCCTCACAGTCTAGATTGGGGGTAAAACTATTTCTATTCAAGTATAAGTGGTAGATACCCCATTAGATTACAACCTCCTTCTAGGAAGAAATTGATTTTATGTCATGACTACTGTCGCTTCGACAGTATTTTGAACAGTCCAATTTTCACATCTAGGGAGAATTGTTACCATTGACCAGCTTGATTTATGTACATCGTATGTTACTACCTGTACGGCTAATAACATCCCCATGTTACGCTAGTCCCCTCCTCCTTACCAGTCGATTGGGGTAGGCATGTTGAAGGACTCATCCCTTATGGGGATTTTTCCATCCACTCCTCCTAACAAGGATACCATGACAGTCCATATGATTTCATCATTTGATTGTGAGCCCAAGGGCAAACAAATTGTTGGGTCCACCTCATTGAGTCAACACGAAGAAATGTACAACACCATTCAAACCCTTTCCGATGATCACACCGATGACCTTCATCTGGTGGCTTCGGATCCTTACCACTTACCTTACTAGTTAGAACCATCTCTTCCTCTTCTAGATTGTCTCTCTAAGACTTTTCCTTCCGGCGAGTCCGTTATGGAGATTATGAACATGAATGAGTCCATTTGGGAGTATCACCATCATAGATCCATGTTCCTCCCTAACACTAGTTTGGTTAACCATGATTTTTCATCCTTGTTTTCCACTGATATTGTCAAAGAACCCCAAAGTCCCATATTGTTGCAAGACACAGATTTTGAAGGAAACCTTTGCAACATTACTGAGACAAATCCGATTGACATATTAGCCAAGCCTGGTACCATCGAGCATGTTCATGTTGGGCATAACTGCTCGGCATATGAATCTGAAGCATACAAGGCACTTTTTAAATAATTCCATGATATGTTTACCCAGTCCTATGAAGAGATGCTATGGATTGACCCGTCCATTGTGGTCCACGAGATTAAAACCTATCCCACGGCTAAACCTGTCAGGAAAAAACTAGGGCAAGTCCATCCACAGAAGGCCACAGCTATTAAAGCTGAGATAGAGAAACTTCTCAAAGCTGGGTTTATTTATCCCGTACCCCTGATGGAATGGGTATCAAACGTTGTCCATGTCAATAAAAAGCAGGACACCATTAGAGTCTGCATCGATTTTAGGGATTTGAATAAAGCTTGTCCCAAGGACAACTTTCCTACTCCGCACATCGATCAAATTATCGACAACTGTGCTGGAAGTGTCATCTTCTCATTTATGGATGGTTTTTGTGGCTACAATCAGATTGAGATATTACCCACCGATCAGCACAAGACGACATTCATTTTCCCATGGGGAACCTTTGCGTATAGGAATTTACCTTTTGGCTTGAAAAATGCTAGAGTCACTTTCCAGCGTGTGATGTCCTATGTGTTTCATGATATTAAACATTTTGTTGAACTGTACCTTGATGACCTACCTGCTCATTCATAGTGATGGGAGGACCACCTTGGTCATCTTAGAGATATTTTCCTGAGATGTTGTCATTATAATATATGGCTCAATCCGCATAAATGTGTTTTTTACGTTGAGATGGGACGTTTGCTAGGTTTTGTGGTCTCCAAAGATGGCATCTGGATAGACCCTTTGAAAATTGCAGCCATTTTATCTCTACCAGCCCCAACTAATCTCCTTGAACTCCAACATTTGCAAGGGAAGGAAAACTTTCTCCGCCATTTTGTGTGTAATTTTGCAAAGAAAACGCACAGTTATATGCGTCTCCCCAAGAAGGACACTCCGTTCTTCTAGGATGACCAAGCCCAATGCACCTTTGATAATCTCAAACATGCTCTGACTCATTCACCCATGATACACCCCCAGATTATTCAAAGGACTTTCTCTTGTATCTTGCTGCCTTCGCTACTACCATCGCTATAGTTTGGTGTAGGAAAATCCCAATGGTCAAGAGCACGTGATTTACTATTCTAGTAAGAATCTTATGGATTCTGAAACCCTATATTCACGCATGGATAATTTATCATTGGCCACAGTCATTGTTGTACAAAAATTTCGTCACTACATTTTGCTCCACACAACCACTGTATTGGCAGACCAGAACCCTATGTATTACATCCTGACTCGTTAGGTGCTCGAGGGCAAGTACTCCCAATGGATAGTCACACTACAAGAGTTGGATCTAGAATTTGCCAAAGCCACATCAAAGAAATCCTTGTTTTTTTCCAAGATCATGTGTGATCGTCCATGTGCTGTGATGGAATCTGAGCCTAGTGATTCATTTCTTGATGAATTTTTTTTCTTGATTAGCGCTACCGATCCATGGTATGGATATTTGCTTATCTATCTCCAAATAAAAATATTTCATCCAAATATATCCCATGACGATCGTTGTCATATCTGTCACCACATGAAATACTATTTCATCATGAATTATACCTTGTATAGACGTGGGATTGATTCTATTATCCGGTGATGCCTCACCCATGAGGAGGTTGAACATGTGTTGAATGATTTCCACTCTGGAGCATGTGGTGGTCATTTATCTGGGATGGATACAGCCCAGAAAATCCTTCACGCTGGCTATTTCTGGCCTTCAGTCTTCAAAGACTGTCATGAGGCTATTAAGAAATTCCCACCTTGTCAACATTTTTATCCCAAAAAGCACACCCATCCTGCTTTGCTACACCCCGTCATTTCCATTGTCCCATTTTCCAAGTAGGGGATTGATTTTATGCATTGTAAGCCTACCTCATCTGGGGGGCATGGTTACATCATCTTAGCCATCGACTATTTTACAAAATGGGTTGAGGCCATGCCTACATATGTGGAAGATGGTAGCACTTCTGCTCTCTTCCTATTCAATCATATCATAGCTAGATTCGGAGTCCCGCAGTCCATTGTTACTGATCATGGATCACATTTCCATAATCAAATGATGGAGGAACTGAGTGCCAAGCTAGGTTTTCACCATGAAAACCCTACGCCATATTATCCACAAGCTAATGGTTAGTTAGAGGCCATTAACAAAGTTTTGAAAACTATGCTTCGTCGGATAGTTGGAGATCATAAATCCAACTAGCACCAGATTATTTTCTTTTCTCTTTGGTCTTATAAGACTTCAGTGAAAACAACTACTGGTTTCATGTTGTTCCATCTTGTCTATGGACTCGAAGCTGTCTTACCGATTCAATGTCAGATTCCATCTTTACAACTTGCTGTTGAACTTCTCCCAGACACTTCCGCAGAGGAAGAAAGATTTTTGTACTTGAATAACCTTGATGAGACTCAGAGAGATGTTGCCTTGGCTAATGAGGCACATAAAAAACACATCAAGGCACAGTCTGATAAATCCATCCAACCTCGTGCCTTTAATGAGAGTGACCTAGTTTTGACTTGCGACTAGAGATATGACAAACTAAAGAAAGGAAAGTTTGAGTCCATGTGGTACGGTCCTTTCGTCATTTCTAAATTTTTAGAGAAAGGAGCCTACGAGCTCGTTGACTACGATGGAATCCCTTTGGGGCAACCTCGCAATGGGTTGTACCTAAAGAGGTACTATGCCTAGGTCTTTCTTGGATAGTATCTTGTATATATGTATATTGCTTGACTTTCAGTGTGCTTTTAGTATTTTCAATATGGTTTTGAGTTTAGTGTCCGCATTTGTTTATACCATGTTTTGGTCATGCAGAGCAGATGGATTTCTATGGCTTCACTAATGGTGCTTTCCACCACACCTTGAATCTCACCTTAGCTACTTGGGTCCTCTATTCCTCGGCTGAAGATTTGGTCAGTTTAGGAGCGGTTTGTATTGGTCCCGCTACCAATAACATCGTTGATTATCGAGCAGTTCTAGGTCTTCTGACTGAAGCTGCTTCCCAACATGTTCACAATCTGGTAGTCTTGATGGACTCACAACTCGTGGTTTGTCATCTAAAACATGTCTACATCATTAGAAATCCTATACTTCTTCGCCTCTTCCGGAGGGTACGTTTGTTAGAAAGGTCATTTGAAACCATTACTTATAGGCATATCCCTAGGGAACATAATGTAGTTGCTGACTCATTAGCTAATTACATCCTAGATAGGCATATTTCCCATTCATGATGTTAAAATCAAACATGGCTCATTGTAAATAAATGATTAAAGACACATAAAACTCATGTAAAATACATTTACCATTTGAGACATATAAACACCAGGTAAAAGTCTGTATATATATATATATATGAACATGTTTACAAAAAATAGGTCACGAGACCTCATCTGAAGCATGTAGGATTTCAGGAAAAATTCACCATACAAAATCCCGAAGCTATCATCTTTCAGTAGATACATCATGCATACACTGTCTAGTGATGCTCGTGGTAGCACATCACTGCCCGGGCTACTCTACGTAGCAGCCTACTAAACCGACCCGGTACTCCCACTATAGGTCTCTGATACCTTAGAGGGAGGTCATCAATGGAAGCAGCAGGGATGGCTAAGGTCAACCTCTCTGTTGCCACCTTTCACACACCTGGGTCATGTGGCAGAAATCTTCAAGCCACTCGGTGTGTCCTTGGGGGCAAGTCTCGAGTCAAGGCTGTCACCTTGTTCTTGACTCCTCCATTTAGGCTCAACTCCTAATAGAGCCAAGGGGGGTAGACCCTATTAAGTTACTAAGGAGAATTACTTAGTGTTGTGATGTTTAAACTGACTGAGTTATTTAGGATTTTACAACTTAACTATAGATAATCACAGATGGCGAGATGTAAAAGATGAACACACGAAAGCACAATACTGAGACACAATATATATATAAAGCAAGAAATTAACCAGTGCCTTAGAATGGAGTCAATAAATAGAATCAATATGCTTGCATGTGCTTGGAGTGAATGTTTTGTGATTTCCTCTTGGTATGTTTTAAGTTAAATGTGAAGTATGAGTTGATTAAAATTAGGCTAAGGGGGGACTCCAGATATATCCGAGAGTACTTGGAGTATGTCCAAAACTAAACCTTCATGGCTACCCGCAAGGAATATGTGGGCTGAAATGGATTCTATGGGGCTATTGTTCGTAATGCACCCGTTAGGGTGTGACAGAGATCGGCGCCCCGAGGTCACTTTTCGGTAAGTTCCTGCTTCCTTTGGGTATTTTGCCACCGTAAAGGTTTGATCTAGGTGTTGGATTTTCACCTGATGGTTTTTCAGTTGGGGAGAATGAGTCCTAATTATACTAGTCACCCAAGTGCTTTTGATACAGCTTGACTGATCGGATGAACCGCAGCCAAGTGCAGAGCATACACACTGGAGTCTTGCCAATTTTGATAAGTTTTAGACTGAGTGTTCTTGTTTAAAAGGAAAACCCTCTAGGAACCTCTTTCGATCCAAGTGGATATCAATCGGGGAATCAAGGAGGGGTTAATTTTAAAATTGCTGATAAATAAAAGATGAAAAATAAAACAAATACACAATTCTGGTTTTCTAATTAGTCCTACCATGAATCTCTTTTCCCTTTCGGGTCAATCGGGAAATTGTGGGGTAAGTATTATGATTACTTTGAAATGTAAAATATGGAGTATGATATTAATAATGAACTAAAGTATACTACCCTTCAGATTAGATCAATTCTAGTTTAAAAAATAAATAAGCAGAAACGACGAAAAGGACGCTGACGCAAATTCCCCCAGGGGGGATGGGGAATGGGATCGAAAGAGCCTACTCCAAAAATGATTTTATTTATTAATGGTTACAGTATTAGAGAACTGATATATCATAAAATTCTTGGTCCTTATACAAGCTGAAACCAGTATTTTACAACTTTGGAAAAATTTTGAGTTTTTGGTGAAAAGGGAGACCCCTGGGGGGATTTGAACGCTCCTGAGGCCACTTCGGACAGCAGCTTCCTTTATTTTATGTCATAAATGCTAAAATAAAGTGAGCATGTTAGAATAACAAATTTCCAAAATCACTTTAAGAGTACCTTTGGATCAGCCTACCTTATCTCAAAAAAATTGAAGTTAAAACTAGCTAAACAGGCGAAAAAGGAACCAAGGAAAGCAAGATTTCCTTGGGATATTGGCTTGTTGTTGTGCATCCAATTAAATATGCACTGATATTGAATAATATTGAAATTTATAACAGAAAATGAAACTACCTTAACAGCAAGCTACGAGTTTTCACTAAAAATGCTTGCGACAATATGGTAATTTTAGCTAGATCTCTTGAAATTAAACCTTATGTGCAAAACAAAACTAAGAACTAGACCTTGGAAGGGATATTACTAATTACATCTGTGTTTATTTTTCTTAATGATATATATCAGAGTAATAAGAAACCTTTAAAGTAACCAGTTTGAGGAAGATTTTAAGATTTTTTAAAGGAGAGAAAGGGGAAGAAAGGTGCTTGTTGTTGAAGTAGATCTGTAGATAAAACTTGGTAGTGAAGCACCGAGCTGCATGATCTTAGCAATATCTTCTGGAAATCAATGGAATCAAACCTGAACCATGGATCTTCCAGTCATGCCAAACCTGTAAGCTACAAAACAAGTCCTGCAAGCAGAACTTTCAGATCTGAAGATACATATGAGAAGGGGATGATACAACATGCAAATAATCTTATTTAACATACAGGTATTAACTCATTCAAACATATGCAGAAAATAGAAGTAAGTAATCTTACTTACAATGATCTATCCTTATGATCTTAACAACCATTCAGGCATACAATAGTTAAGTGCAAAAAGAATTGGAAAAATAGCAGTTTCACCTTGAATGCAGCATGACAATGACAATCCACACATGAAAGGTACTCCACAATTGAGCCTCCAAAGATTCTCTTTATTTCAACAAATGAAGATCAGTACACAGTTACAATGTCAAGCCCTTCAACCCAGCTCTAACTAGCTTGGAAGAGGGAGCCTCAAGCAGGATATATACAATTTACAGGCCATCCAGCCCAGGGGGGCGCAATTCCTCATGGAATCAAGTGAAATCAACTGATGGAGAGTTCATCAATGCAAAACTGAAGCTGAACTAAGCCTACTTGTCAACCGGAGGCTTGATTGAGATGACACATCAACCCATACACCGACACATCGGCCCACAGAGCATCCAGGAGAGTCCACACGTGTGGAGGAGAGAGAGAGAGGGCGCAATTCCCCATGAAGACAACTATAGATCAACTTTGGATCTGATTTGATCCCCTCCTTCAGTCAAGGATTTGTCAGATCCAGTCAATCTACTCCAGATATGATTGATTTCAGTCAAATCGGTTGAGAATCCATTGATTTATTGAGTTTGGATTTGCTCCATTATTCATCAATTTATTAATTAAAATAATCAATAATTGATTTTTGGGGCTTTCTGACCTGAGTGATGGAAGATCACTCAAAACTTAGGAAATAGTGGGTCCATGGGTTTACATGGTGCTCTTAGCTTGAAAATGAGCACCTACATGACTGAACCAATTATTTGGCCCACTTTTATTACAAAATCAATTTTTCCAATTAAACTATTAAAAAATAGCCTAAGTTTTGGAAAAATTAAAATTTAATAAAAAACACTGAAAAAAACTAAAAAATTGAAAAATTGAAAAACACCTAGGGGGCTTAGACATGTTCATATGACTCAAAAATGATGTCTAGCATGCTTATACATTGACACATAGACTCTAATAACCTCAATAGGCCTAAATTCCAAGCCGATCACCCCAACTTTGGATGTATGGAGTGAAAAACTCAGAAATTATCTGTCGTTTATTCAACAACCAATAATAACCAAGGTAAAAAACACCCTGGGCTGATCGGATTGACAAATGAAGTCTAAGAGACCGAGTCTTTTACAAACACTATCATGCTAGAACATTTATTACAACTCCCCCATGGGGTATGAACATGTGATATAGTACAACAAGCACTTCCCAGAAGCAAGACTGAAGGTTCTCTGAAGTTCAAACAAGTTATCCTTGTCCAGTTCACTAGGCTCACTTGATAAAAAAACCACTAAGTACAACTTAGGTGGTAACACTCTCCAGGTTTTCCTCTAACTCCCCAGTAATATCATCGCCCTACAGTACAAAGCGGGCTCTAGCTCGTCTATCTAATGGGGAAGCTCCCCCAGGTCGTGCTGCTCCAACGTCTGCATGAAAATGTTCAGGTCTCATTACTTAACATAAAAAATATAAAACATTTAAAAACATAAAAACATTTTGTCCATTTTAGGGTTTCTTTCTTCTTACCGATGTCACCCCACTGTTCGCCAGGTGGGAGTGGTAGGTCAGGGTCCCCGCTGAAGTCCGTACCCACATAAGCATAATCCTCCACCATGAGGATCTGATCTCGGATCCATCTGAAGAACAGGTCACCAAACTTCACCTTCCCCTACCTACTCCAGTACAGGCCATAATCTGGTCCCACCTCTGCATACGGGGGCCCTACGCTCTTAGCTCTGTGAATACCACCTGAGGTCTCATCTATGGTACCCGCTTGAAGAAGAAGCGGGATCGAATGGAACCAAAGCTAAACTGCTTTAGCTCCCCCTGCTGACACTTAGTCAGTTGATCTTTGAATATCGAAAGCAGGGCTTCCACCCAGCTGAATATTATAGGTTCCATGGCCTCTATGGCATATAGCATGTGTGCCCTAGAAGCTTGGTGCACTCCCTGACTCCTGGAAACTCTCTACATCGTAAACAAGACATTCTGTAGGGGCCCATCCATCACTACCTTTATGGGGATTTTCTTCCCCGATGTCCTCGTCCCTGGGATATATTGATGGTATATCAACTTTTGTGTGGTAATATCCCCTCCTCGGGAACCTGTCAGCGAGATGGGGGCACCCCATCTTGAGAATCCAGTCAAGAAGTAGATGTCCTCTACCTCTACTGTCAGAATATGAGCCCCAACCTCAAAGTGTTGCTGCTTCGGATTCCACATCCGTAGTATGTTCTCTAGTAACCGCTCATGTGATACCATACTGGGAGTCCAGAATAATTTCAGGAGTCTACAATCTCGTAATGCGGCTATGCAACCTGCATTCCTTTTGGTGAAAGCATCATCATTTTCATGTTGTATTTCTTTCCATATCACCATGTTTGATCAGCAAAAGCCTGCCAAAAATAATCATAACACATATTAGAATCATCCTTAATCATTTAAATCCAAAGAAATGATCTATTTTTGCTTGTTTTATCAATTTTAAATCTTCACAGCCAGCACCACCTGTGCGCCATTGAAGATAGGTGGTGGCACCGCCTGTGAGCCTTATTTTCGGCATGATTCTAGTGAGGTACCGCATATCTTGCAAGGGATAAGCATGGTGCCTATTCCCATGGTTTTAGGGCTTTCCATACAAGACCAAAAACCCATCTAAACTCAAAATTGAGACTATGAAAAGGAAGAGTAGGGTTTGAACTATTACCTAGAACTAACGGCACTCGAATCCGACGGTGGAAACTCCCGATATCAACAACTGAAGATTTAACTAGGAAAGTGCTCCAAATGCTCTCCACTATGGGTAAATAGTAAAATGATTTTATTTTTCACTATTTACATGACTTTTATATACATTTCTGGGTTTGACATGCTATAGTTTTGGTTTAAAACCATTTATATTCAAATCTTATCTATCGTAATCCCTTAATGTTAGTTGTTGAGGCATTTAGCACTTGTTTTGAGTCGTTGCAGGATAGAAGAACAGTAGCCGTAAAGTCTTGGGAGTTCATTTTTGACTTTTTCGCACTACCATAAAATGGAAAAAGTTAATGAGCGTTTGTTACAACACTTTGGTGACGCTCTTTAAACCTAGTATCAAAGGTTCAAGTCCATTTCCAATTCTTTCCAGGCTCATAAAAAACTGACATTGTGTAAAGAAACCTCAGGGAGTCTTCTTTCAACTCTTTTCAGCCTCCTTAAACACGAAAAGATTGTCGAGTCCATTTCTGATTCTTTCCAGGCTCGTAAAAATTGGCATTGTGTAAAGAAACCTCATGGAGTCCTCTTTAAACTCTTTTTAGGCTCCCTAAATATGAATAGATTGTCAAGCAATATTGTCTTCTTCACGCTCGTTTAAGCATTTGAAGAGTCATCCTTCCGATGGTAGGTTATCTCTTTTTTGGTTCGGATGGACTATTTACGAAAAAGGAACACTCCATCCAACCATGACTGGAAGAGTTCTCTAAGGTATGGTTTTACACTTTTTCGGGCCTTAGGGACTAAATCATATGAAAAAGGACCCTTTGGATCTTCTTCCGTGGTTGTTCAGACTCCCTAAACATGAATGATACCGAGTTTTCTTTCATTGGACTCGTTAAATTAAACATTGAGAGACCCTTTTTTGGGAACGACCCCTACTCTCTTAGATTCGTAAAACATATGAGTTTGGACTTGTCCTCAGGCAAACTATATAGAGTGTTTGTTACCCTCTTTGAACTCGTAAAACTGAAAAGAGGAACTCATCGATCATGATGGGGAAAATGGGAAGGGAATCTTTTTGCAAATAAATGGAAGTAGTTTGTCGTTACCTTTTGAACATGGCACTTGTTTGCATATCATTTCAGTCAATTGGGTATTTAGCTGATCTTCATGATGATCCACTTTCATGAGTCATGCCACTCCTTTGAGTCTTTGAAAAGAATGCATTTTCCACTGTCGCATTGTGTGTTTTTCCCGTTTAGTCATGCTACCAAGTCTTTTGTTGTGTTGCTCGATGTTCAAAGGGAAGTTGAAGAATTTTTTCCTCTACAGTCAAAACGGTCTCTGTGTCAGTACTTTTGAGTCAGTCCTATGGTTACTACATTCAAATCATTCCAGAACTATGTTTCAAGTTTCGTGTCATCGATGTGGGACTCATCATGGCTCTCCTTCGACGAGACTATCCCCATCAACATCATCTCATCATCTGGGAAATAGTCTTAGAAACAAAACTTAGTACCTTGAGATCTATATGCCTTAATGACATATTATCTTGCTCTCGACATAGGTTCACATCATTGACCTTTGATCTATAGAATTGACTGGGTGTTCGACATCAAGACATCTATTCACACTCAGTAGATTGTACTAGGGTACCTTGGGAATCATTGACAGCAATGGTTATCTCCCTCACACTTGTTAACGGTTCACATCATTGACCAGTAATCGAGTGGTTTCTACCATGTTCCACTTCAAATCATTGTAATAACATGGATAGAATTGTACTTTATGGAAGACGAGATGAAGACCTTGGGCATTTGTTTAAAGTGCTCATTACTTTCCCCAAGTTGCGATGGAGTTTTGTATATCTAGCATGCATCCACATTTGTATGGTCGTGGCTATGCTCAAATCTGCGTCTGTATGACATAGATCTATGTTGTATGTCTGGTAGCTATGTCCAAGTTTGATTCCTCTATCACATGGATCTACGTTGTATTCTAGTAGCCATGCTTGCTTATTCCTCCCATGGATCTGCCTTGTATTTATCTGTAACCATGATTTGGTTACTTGTGTCTATGAGTCAAAATATTGATGTACTACAGATGCCTACTTGATGACATGCTCCAATCAAGCTGACATTTTCACCTCGAAGTGACAACTTGTTCTCTCAAAGCTCTCGTTTATCGTATCCCTCTAAGACTCATGCTTTGGGGGGCATTCTGTTACACCCAAATCCTGTCACCACCATGTGATAAGACCTTTGACTTACATGTTTACCCTTAATCCCAACACTTGGAGTGAAAACCCATACTTGTTTGTCAACTCTACATGAAAATAATTAGCGCCATTCTTTACCTATGAACCATGAGCGGTACCTTGCTTGCACCACCTTCATCCTGTTTTCCATAAGCAGTGCCACCGCCTGTGGCCTTTGTTCCATAAACATTTCTCATCTAAACCGCTCTGTCATAAGAGGAGAAAAGTGGTACCTTGGGTAAAATTGGAAAAAGAGAAGTTTCTTGAGGCTTCTAGATCATGAGCCTCGTGTCCTCCTTTATCCCTATCATTGTGGGTCAGTTGAGCTCGAGATCCCTCATCATAGGATCTTAGAAGCCACCTCATCCAAAAGTATCTCAACCATTCCTATCCATTGAACCTTATAAATACAAGCTCATGTTCATGGTTGAGGGGGAGAACTATAGAGGTATTGTTATGTTGTTTGATTGACCACTTGGCCCAAGCCATTGGAGAGCATAGAGAGCAAAGTTGGAGCTTATGGGGATGAAGTGTTGGTCTCATGGAGATGCATGTCAACACTAAGGCTTAATTGGTTGTAAACTTCTCCATTCATCTTAATGCAAAGCTGATTTCTGTCCCACATTACTGTTGTTTTGATTTCGCATCTAAATGTTGTTAGATTCCTTAGTCACTAACATGGATAAGTAGATGATGTTCTAGTAGCTTTGATGTGTTTGTGTGTTTGATCTTGTTGCAGGTACACTCGTTCACTATCGAAGCAACATTCCAAGAATCTATGACATCTAGGGAGGGTCTTCATCATTTGTCGTTCAATCATTTGTTCTGGATCTAAACCATTCAGACCAGAGGAACAACTTCTATCCACATAAGGTGAAATATTCCTGGTTACAAGGTATGCACCTTTATCCCATAAATTTGAAGCATAAGGAGATTTATTAAGTAGGTGGTTCATCGAATCTTCCTCTACCAAACACAAACTACACCTTATCGGCCCACAAAAACATCGCTTATGAAGGTTTTACCCTATTATAATACGCCTTTTAATAACCATCCAAAGGAATGTGGCTACTCTCTTCCAGAGATTATCACCTCATAATTTCTTCCATTCTAGTTGTTCAAGAATTTCTTCCCATCCTTTCCATAAACTATATGCTTCCTTGACATTGAAATTCCCCTTTGCTGAGTAACTCCAACATAGATCTTCTAGACCCTCACACTTCCTAATTCATCTCTCATGTAATTCTTCCCACAAGGCTTGAGTTCCCTCCATTTGGTCAGTCTCTCTCCACCATTCCATTAGATTCCACTATTGCAATTCCTTGTTGTCCTAGTCATATTTCCAGTATCCCTTGACCTTGAGACCCAAGCTCTCTTTACTGAATCATTGGGTTACTGGAATGTCAAAACTTATACACAAAGGTGGAAATTGTTTCCATTATTCATTATAGAAATACAACAACTTCCCTTTCCTAATTTCCTAGAAAATATAGGATCGGACCAAATCCTTTCCAAGCTAAGCCGAATTCCATATAGGTGAGCCCACACAAGTGGTATTGAATCAAATTAGATAATGTTCTCCCATTCCCTGGTATAATTATTTATCCACATATAAGCATGTGTCTCCTCATCATGATTCACCCAACTCCACCACATTTTAGCTCCTATCACCAAACTACTCTTTTTAGGATCACATAGATCAAGCCCCCCCCCCCCCAGGATTTCAACAAGCATGACATATCCCATCCCACAAGTGCCCAATTCTATTTCTCCTCTGACCCTCCCCACATAAAGTTTCTATCAATTTGTTGAAATTATTTCAACACTTTGATTGGAGAATCCATCACAAAATATAGATAGGTGGGAATCAATTGCAACACTAATTTTACTAGAATCATCATGCTTACTGTAGAAGGAGCAGGTTGACGAAGTCGACTTGAACGAAGACTGACTTAGTCGATCAGCTGACTAAGTCGATGGGCTGACTTAGTCGATCAGTCAATTAAGTTGGTCGGCCAACTAACTAGAAAGATTAGGTCGGCTAACTAACAGTCGTGTCGGTTCACTGAACCGATAGGTAGTTATTTTATAACTGTTTGTAAATTGTATATATTATGCTATTGAGCCAAGCAAGAACGCAGTTCAATTCTCTGCCTTGTATGAACTCATTAAATTAATATAATCTGTTATCCTATCTGTTCTTGTCTCTTGTTTCTGAGTTATAGTTATGTTTTAGTATGTATTATTGGTAACCTTATGTGATCTGTGAGATTACAACACTTACTAAATTGAGGGGGAATAACACCCAGTTTCATAGTATGTATCTCACTTTTTCCACCAGTCCTCTCCAATATGCTTGTCAGACAATAGATTTTAAAAGAGGTGCTCCAAGATATTTGGATGGAAGGGAACTCCCTTGAAAAAAAAGGATGCACAAACTATTCTATTGAGTAATTATGGGGTTGTGTAAGAAGAATACTTGGGACTTTGATTCATTAATAGATAGAGTAGAGTATTTGAAAAATAAGTTCAAACCCCTCTTTATTGATTTATTCTCTTAAACTAAAGGATTTCCCATTATCATTGTGTCATCCACAAACTATCGATTTGTTTGTCTTACGGGACATTCATGTATAGTGCTAATCCTCTATTTTCTTGGCCCCTCTCCATTTATTTGAATATTTTCCCCAATCCCTCAACCATAAGATTAAAAAGGAAGGGGAAGAAAGGGTATCCTTGCCTAATCCCTCTTAATGGTTGGAAATTATGTGAGGGGACCCCATTTACCAAGATAAAAAGGAACAATGAGGATGATAGATTATATATCCAATCAGTCCAAGTTTCACTAAAATTAAAATCCTTTAAAATTTGCCTCATGATTTCTAGTTGATATTATCATAGTCATTATCCCAATCCAGTTTAATAATCATGCCCAATTTCTTGGTTATTTTCAAAGAATGACTAACCTCATGCACAAGGATGATTCCATCAAAACTTTTACTTCCTTTAACAAACATTGATTGTTTTGGTGATACGAAAGTAGAGAAGAAATGTTGTATCCTATTGTAAATCACTTAAGTGATGATTTTATAAATAACATTTCATAAAGAGATAGGCATGAATTTACCTAGAACATACATTAGAGGAAATTTCAATTTAAAATGGGCCTTCCAAAAATAATACAAATTCTGTGTCATCATGTATTAGCCAATTAAAATGATTTAAAATTCAGAAAGAGAGCACCTCTTAAATAAATTTTTAATATAAATTTGGGGATAGGTATCATAAAAAAAACTACTTTTTTGTTCGTATTTTCGACATATCTCCTTTTGTTTTTACTCAAATTTCGATCAGGAGAGCTCGTTGGATGTGGAATTAAATTCCACATCAAACGAGTACCCACTCAGCATATATTTGATGGGACCCGCTACCCCAAAAACAAGAAATAATTGAAAAAATGTGTTGATGATGCCATACTTTTGACGGGCCTCGCTACCCCAAAAACAAGAAATACCTGAAAAATGTGTTGATGACATCATCAACACATTTTTTCAGGTATTTCTTGTTTTTGGGGTAGTGGGGCCCGTCAAAAGTATGTCGAGTGGGTACTCGTTGGATGTAGAATTTAATTCCACATGCAACGAGCTCTCTCGATCAAAATTTGAGTAAAAACACAGGGAGATATGTTGAAAATATGAACAAAAAAGTAGTTTTCTCTTTTCTTCCTCCAAAATTAATAAATATTATTTTATTAATTTTCCTTAGGAGACCCATTTTGAGTTGAAATTTCCTCTAATGCACCCCTTTTCTTTTTGGGATTAAAGATAAGAAAGTTGAATTAAACTTCCAAATCACTCTTCCAGTTTATCTTGAGTTCTCCACAATTTGAACCACCCCCTCTTTGATGAGATCACAAAAACGGTGGAAGAAGTTCACCGTGAAGTCGTCTGAGCCCAGATATTTTCCATCTTTTATTTTATTGACTACTTCCTCAACGTCTCCCAATTCTATCAGATGCATAAGCATGTGATTATGGGTTTGGGTCACCAACGAAGGGATATGTTAAGTAATTCTAGCAATGTCCTTAGATCTATCTTGAATTGGTTCCTTCATAAGCTCTTTGAAATGGTGAACTAGTTCTTCTTGAATTTCCTCGTGTGTTTCCATCCTTTAACCATCATCCCTTTTTAGCATGGTAATCCAATTCATTTTCCTATGTTGGATGGTTGAGCAATGAAAGGATGAGGTGTTACATTCCCCTTCCATTATCCATCATTTTTTTAACTTATTCTTCCAAATAATTTCTTCTTGATTTTCCCAATATTCTATTTGGGATATGATGTTATTGTACTCATCATGGAGAGCCAGACCATATCCCTATTACGTGATTTTTATCTTAACCTCCTCCAGTATGTCCTCTAGATGTTTCTTTTCCTAGAATATATTACCAAAACATTCTGTATTCCATGTTTTTAGTCTCATATTGATTTCCTTTAGCTTCTGTTGGAATTGGTACATGAAGGTACCAATGGGGATCTCTTACTCTTCCCACCATTACGTAACCAGGTTCTTCAAATCAAGATGAGACAACTAGAATTATTCAAATTGGAATGGTTTTCACATATATCCTTCATATTTGATCCGGGATAAACTAATTGGACGGTGGTCAAACCCTATCAGTGGAAAAACTAGAGTTGAAGCTTCACCTCGATTGGTTAAGATTGATTTTGAGATTAATAAGTGGTCATTCCTTGAATTTATATGTCGCTCTCCTCAATTGTTGTTCCATGCAAACAAGTGATTCCGAGTTACAATATCAACCATGTTTATTTTTTTATTAGATCTCTAAATTGATTACTTGTTGTTTCCAGTTGTCTCTACCCCCCATTTTGTTACAATTTTAATGGTTTTATGCCAAAAGTAATAGGATTACTGAAATAAATACAAGCATAGTAAAAAAAAAAGAATACAAATATTTATCCTTGGAAACCCTCATGGGGAAGAAAACCCAATAGTAATTCCTTGATATATAATTCTACCAAGTACATTGAACAACCCCAAGAAAAACACTAGAAGCTNTCTCTCTCTCTCTCTCTCTCTCTCTCTCTCTCTCTCTCTCTCTCTCTCTTGCGCACTTGATTGAATGAGAAGTGTGTGTAAACGAGGGAGGATCCTCACCTATTTATACTCATCAAGTGAGTGGCATATTAAACTAGCTAGGCCAACTTGTTTCTCTAAACAACATTGACCCACCTAGGAAGACTCAAAATAACATTTATATAATATTCTTATCAGTATTATTGACCTGAATTACAATGGATGTTTTACCTCATTGCCTTTACATGAAAAAAACATCAAGGACATCTCTGAAAGGAGGAATAATAATATTATAATAAAAGTACAATAGAATATCTTTTGAATTTACATTTCTTTAACACTCCCTCTTAACAAGGAAGGTATTCTACAACAACAACAACGATACAATTGACTGGTGATCTATATGTCATAGGAATTTTTGTAACAACAACATCATGAATCTTGAACATCATCATCAGTATCATCATCAAGATCAGTATGGAACATCATCACCAGTATCAAACATTATCAAAATCATTATGAAACATCATCATCATCATCATCTGAATCATCAACATCAATATCAGCGTGTGACTACTAGAAAATCATCATCATGAGGAGAATCATTATCAAAATTAACATGTGACTATTAGAACATAATCAACAATGACAATAGTATCATCATGTGAATTCTAGAACATCATCATCATCATACATTTGGAGAAACTCAATAGTGGGCACTCTTGTAGAAAAAACGGGCCTTATTTTACTTACTAATCCTTTCAGACCAAACAAGCCTAGTTAGACATACCAATCTACCTGGGGACCAAATGGGCCTTATATAACTTGCTAATCCTTTCATACCAAACAATCCTAGTCAGACATACCAATCCCCCTAGAATCAAACAAGCCTTGTCAACACTAACATACCAATCCCAATGGGATCAGACAGGTCTTTCTAAGCTAACAAACCGATACTAGATGGAGTTGTGTTGGAATGGGTTTTGGGACAAGTTAGTTGTGTGACATCATGAGTGTCATGCAAGATTAAAAGACACCGCACAAGTGAAAGATGGCGCGCATGATGGAAAATAGACTATTTTCTATATTTTATGTCACCTTTTGTACTTTGGACCATATTTTGCGGATATTGGTCATTATTTTGTAGATTCAGTTAAGGATTGGTTAGGATTAGTTAGAAGTCGACCTTTTATTGTCACATTGATATAGGGACTAAAAACACAGTCTCACAAAGATTTCAGACAATTAAGCATAAAATTGGAATAATGATGCTGCAATGGAAGTAGCATCTTTGTATAATCAAATGAAGAATTAATAATACAATACAATGATCATTCAAGATGCATGAATTCTAAGACAATTCGAATTCCCAAGGAGGTCATTCGAATTGAATGAATGGGTGTAACCTAACTGACTGTAATCCATAGTAAACACGCCTAGTTAACCGACTGATCAAGTGTCGATTGACTCAACTGAGTCTTAACTGAAGTCGGAGTGTAATGGATGACTGAGTCTAACTGAAAGTATCTCAAACACATGTCACTACATGCCAATCAACAAGTGGCAGTGCACCATTAACTCCAATGAACCCCGATGAGTTTAACTGGAGTCAAACTGGCCATCAGAGGTGGTTGGAGGTGCCCCTGTTGACGCCAGTTCATAAATATTAATAAAAATAATCAATATAATGAGTGGAGGTGACTTCACCACTTATATTAACTGATTATAGCCATCATTTAGCAATTATGTGCATTTAGGACACTCAGATCACTACCGAAGTGCTCCTTGTTTGAAGGAGGAAGCCCTGTTAGCCTCCCCAAATGAACGAGAAGGCTTAGTTGGCCTCCTTGACTAAAGGTAGGCATGGGTGTGATCATGCTGATGTCATAGTGTGCTCATCTGATGCTGCTTAAGTCAATAAAACTTAGGATAGTGGTTTAACAAGACCAAATTGACCAAATTAAGTGTGCATGGTGGGTAAATGTCTCCAACACCCCCCCTTAAGCTATACTTAGGAAAAGTAGAAACATAAAGTGAATGAAATTCTAGGGCCCTGGAAATAAAGGCCATAGGTCACCCTGTACAATAATGTAACTCAAACAATGCTAAAAAATAAATCTAAGTGAGGTAAAGAGGGAAACCCTAGTGGGAAACCCCCCCCCCCAAGCTGAACACTAAAAGTAGTCTGATCACCCTGATGAACTCACCCCCAAGAGTGAACAGAGGTATGTGAACTTATTTTCTAAAAATCTCTTGGTGAATATATCTGCAATCTGCTCATTAGTATGGCAGTATTGCAGAATGATGGTCATGTCATGCACTAATTCCTTGATATAGTGCATTTGTATGTCTACATGCTTGCTCCTCTTCCTGCTAACTAGATATGTGGATATCTTAATAGCACTTTGATTGTCACGAAAGAGGATAGTGGACAAAGTAATTCCAAGATCAAACTCTGAAAGAATGCCTTGCAACCAAATAGCTTGGATGCAAGCATTCACCGCTCCTCGGTACTCGGGCTCTGCTGAAGATAATGCTATGGCGGCCTACTTTTTGCTAGAAAAAAAAATGGGGCCACCACCAAACATGAATACATATCCAGAATTATAATTTTGATCAATATAATCACCCACCCAATCGGAATCTGTGTAACCAACCAGCTCTAGCTCAGAGTCTACAACATAGTGAATGTCGTAGGTCCTGGTTCCTTGAATATACTGGAGGATCCTCTTGGCTGCCTTCCAATGAAGATCATGGGGATTCTGCATGTATCTTGACATAGAATTCATGGCATAATATCTATCATTCCGATAATGATTCAAGTACAACAAGCTATCAATCAGCTATTGATAAAAAGTGCAATCCATGGGAGGTGTACTTTTTCCTTCTTCAAGGATGATCCGTGAAAAGGAATGGAGAAGCCTTAAATTCAGCCATGTTAAACTTTACTAACATGTATTATTTTTATTTGTACTGAGTGACCATTATCTCTTAAAAAATTTCTCAATTTCGACCCCCAAAAATTGCTTTAAGAGCCCCAAATCGCTCATTTCAAATGCATTGTGGAGAGCAGTTTTGATGACTGAAATAGAAGCAACTATGTTACCTGTGATCAGTAATTCATCAACATATAAAAAAATAATAATCAAATGACCATTATAATTCTTTATATACACATTTGTATCTGATCTACACCTTTGGAAGTTTTGCGAGAGAAGGAAGGCATCCATTTTGGAATACCAGTCTCTTGGGGCCTGTTTTAACCCGTATATTGACTTCTTTAGTTTGCAAACCAAATATGGATCAGAAATGTATCCCTCAGGATTATTCATGTATATCTCCTCATGAATATCTCCATGCATAAAGGTATAATTAACATCCATATGATGCACTTCCTAGTGCTTAGATGCAGAAATTGCCAAAACTAGGCAGATGGAGTCCATTTTTGCAACCGGTGCAAAAGTCTCATGGTAGTACACACCTTGGACCTGGGAGAAACCTTTTGCTACCAGCCTTGCCTTATATTTTCAGGTGTTGGAACTAGCACCAACCTTATTCTGAAACACCCACTTGCATTGAACCAATTTCCTCCCCGGAGGAAGAGAAACTAGCTCCTAAGTAGTGTTTTTCTGAAGAGAATTCATCTCTTCATCCATGGAAAATCGCCATCTTGGATATTTCCGAGCATGGTAGTAAGACTTAGGTTATTAAATTATAATTAAATAACAATATTCTAACAGAAAATAATGAGGACAAGAGAGCGCAATACCTACTCTTTGGAAATTAGACCGGGTTCTCCTTGGATCATCCGAATTTTCAATGTTATCACCTGCGGAGGAGAGTGTTTGTTAGGCCCAAGTTGGGAGATGATTTTGTACATCAGATTCTGATTCAGAATATTATTTTTTCTATGCACTGATATCAGAAATAAGAGGATCCAAATCAGGGTCATCACCCCCACTTACATCATCCAAATATTCAGTAGAATAGGAAGGAAATTCAGCAGTTTTCTCCTTCACTAGTTCCACCTTCCGAAGAGGCTCATTGAACATGACACTCCTTTCAATGATGATATGTTTTGTTTTGATATATAGCATCTTCAAACCTTTAGATTCATCATGATATCCAATAAATAGACATTCTATGCTTTGCAGTTGCAAAGCCCTCCTTTTATTAAGAAGAATTTGGGCCCATGCAATGGATCCAAACACCCTCAGATTCGACACATCCAGCTTGTGTCTGAAATATGCTTCGAAAGGGGTATTCCATTTAATAGATGAATGTGGAAATATATTATGAATATATTCTGATGATATGTTTTGTTTTGATATATAGCATCTTCAAACCTTTAGATTCATCATGATATCCAATAAACAGACATTCTATGCTTTGCGGTTGCAAAGCCCTCCTTTTATTAAGAAGAATTTGGGCCCATGCAATGGACCCAAACACCCTCAGATTCGACACATCCAGCTTGTGTCTGAAATATGCTTCGAAAGGGGTATTCCCTTTAATAGATGAATGTGGAAATATATTATGAATATATTCTGCAGAATTCATGGTTTCATCCCACAAATTTTCATCCAACTTCTTTGATTCCAACATATAGGTGGTCATCTCCTTGAGAGACCGATTCTTCCTCTCCGCTACATCGTTCTGTTGGGGAGTGTAGGGGACTGAATGCTGGATATGAATACCAATTTGGGAACATATATGCAGTAACTCATTACTGACATACTCCCCACCATTATCATATCTTAAAATCTTGATCTTTTTTCTAGATGCATTCTCAATCAAAGCCTTCAATTCAGTGATTTTTTCCAAGAGTTCCGACTTATTTTTTATAAAAAAGACCCATGTGTATCTTCAAAAGTCATAAATGAAATTCAGAACATACCTTGATCCATTCATGGATGTGATAGGAATGGGACCGCTGA
Source organism: Pseudotsuga menziesii (assembly GCA_001517045.1). Taxonomy (NCBI): domain Eukaryota; kingdom Viridiplantae; phylum Streptophyta; class Pinopsida; order Pinales; family Pinaceae; genus Pseudotsuga; species Pseudotsuga menziesii. The sequence continues at coordinate 609,094 of LPNX010962909.1, read as the reverse complement.
TATCATAATGTATCATTCCCAAGATGCATGATGCTCGGCTTGCCTTCCCCCGATCGAACTTATGCTCAGGGTGCTTGCCAACAACACAACCCTTGCAAATTCTGGTGATAGCTTTGATGATCGGGAGGCCTTCAACCATAAAATTATTCTATAATTTCTAGAATAATTTGATGTTCAAGTGGACAAACTTCTCATTTCACAGTATACTAACTTCATTTCCATGATTCAGCAATGCAGTAGGCTTTGCATCCTCCACAAAATGGGAGAACTCGTAGGCTTTTGCATGATGGTTTGCAAGGCCTTTTGCTACAAGTTTTCCAGATGCAAGTTCTATGATCTCTAAATCATATGGGATAAAGGATAATCTCTTAGGCACTCCCGTATGTGTCATTTGATAAACAATTAGGAGGTTTGATGCAAGAGATGGTACATACAGAACATTGGAAAAATAACCATGCTCAAGATCTACAGTGCCTTGTCCTTCAGATATGAATATGGAGTCATCTCCCATGTGGATGGGAATGGATTTTTCGGTCTCTAAATATGAGAAAGAGTCTCTTTCAGCCATTATGTGGTTCAAAGCTCCAGAATATATAAATATTGCTTTGGACTTCGAAGTGCTTGCCATGAGGGCATGACCTCTTTCATGCTGTGGTTCCTGATCTTGCTGATCTCTCCTCCAAAATATTTCAGGAAGATTGATGTGATTTTTATCAAGATGAGAAGTAGCTTCATCAATTTTCTTTTTCATGTAGGCATGTTCAAGGTGGAAGCCCTTCCCGCAGTATGAACACTTGACTTTTTCCTTTCCATGATGCCCTTTGATTTTTTTCTTCTTTGAGCTGGAAGGCTCTTCATGCTGCTGGTTTTCAACTTTATTCTTAGAAGCTTCAAATTTGGTTTTTGGGTTCTTTTGCTTCTTTCCTTTTCCCTTTAGAACTCTAGGCCCCAAATCATAGAGGGCTTGATCACGCGAGGATCTGATGATCCCCATCTGGACAAGCTTATCATTTTCACTTATTAGGGACTCAATGAAGGCATTGAGTGAAGGCATATTCCATCCAGGGGTTGTGAGATTCTCTGCATGGATTGTAGAGACAAACACCTAATAATCAGCTCCAAGTTTTGAGAGAATGGGAGGATGAGATGATCATCCTCCTTTTACACCTTACATTGATTCAACAGTAAGACAATATGCTTGAACTTTGTGAAAAAAACATTTAAGGTCTTGAAATTGCAAGCTTGGATAGACATCAACTCATTTTCAAGCTGGTAAACTCTCAAATCATCCTGTTTTCCATACAAGGTGTCCAATTTGTCCCAAATTTCCTTTGTAGTCTTCAATCCCGAGAGATGGAAAAGAAGATCCCGGGAAATAGAGAGGCACAAGAATCTGAATGCTTCATCTTTCTTGTTCAATAATATGGCTTTGTCTATCACATGAGTAAGCTCTTCTTCAGTGTCCATAGTGACCCAGTAGAGTCCTTTTGCACATAGCTGGATCTCCATGTCTCCTTTCCATGGGTGGAAATTGAACGGAGTCAAGAGTTCGATGGAAGAAGCCATCTCAAACTGTTGTAGAAAATTATTTTTACCTGTTAAAACCTGTAAATCACAACAAAAGGGGCACCATAAGGTCAGACAACCTACACATTTTAGGCTTTCATCACACCCAGCATAATTGATCAAACAAGCTTGATCAACAATTCCTTTACTTGGGGTATTAAGTGGTAAGCCTTGGCTTCTGGTGCAATGCTGGAATTTTGAGCTTTTGCTCAATTTTTCATGCAAGATCTATAAAAAACCATGTTTTTGAGATATTTGAGCTTCATCCCACTTAGAGCTATGATACCATATTAATCTGTCACAGTGATCTAGGGACTAAAACACAATCTCACAAATATTCTAGATAATTAAGCATAAAATTGGCATAATGTGCTACAATGGAAGTAGCAGCTTTGTATAATCAAATTAAGAATGAATAATACAATAAAATGATCATGCAAGATGCATGAATTCCAACACAATTTGAATTCCCAAGGAGGTCATTCAAATTGAATGCATGGGTGTTTCTTAACTGACTGTAAGCCACAATAAACAAACCTAGTTAACCAACTAATCAAGTGCCAATTGACTCAACTGAGTCCTAACTGAAGTTAGAGTGCAATGGATGACTGATTCTAACTGAAAGTAGCTCAGACACATGTCACTGCATTCCAATCAACAAGTGGTAGTACATAATTAACTCCAATGAACCCTGATGATGTTAACTGAAGTCAAACTAGCCATCAAAGGTGGTTGGAAGCACCCCTGTTGACTCCAGTTCATAAATATTAATAAAAATAATCAATATAATGAGTGGAGGCTCCTTCACCACTTAGATTAACTAATTGTAACCATCAGTTAGCAATTAGGTGCATTTATGACACTCAGATCAATCCCAGAGTGCTCCTTGTTTGAAGGAGGAAGCCTATTTAACCTCCCCAAATGAAGGAGAAGGCTTAGTTGGCCTCCTTGACTAAATATAGGAGTAGGTGTGCTCATGTTGATGTCATAGTGTGCTCATTTGATGCCGATTAAGTCAATAAAACTTAGGATAGTGGTTTAATAAGGACAAATTGACCAAATTAAGTTTGCATGGTGGGTAAATGTCTCCAACACCTTTAATGTAAAGGTGAAAGCCTATAAATAGAAGTAGAATTGCAAATGGGGAAAGGGGATAGTAAAATATATTGATACCAAGAGCACTGGAGTGAACCTATTGAATTTTGGATTATTTTGAATCTGTGAATCATTGCACAAAAGTAATATGATAAGACAGGAGTTGATCTTAATTGTTGTTTCTTTGATCTTTTTTTGTCGCAATGTTTCTGTGATCTAATGGTGAATGCAAATTTAATGTGTGATATGGATCTATGATGCAATGTTTTCTACTTTTAAATGATGTTATCTATCTGGATCTGTTTGTGCAATGGCATGATTGTTCTGGTTATGAATGAATGATGTGATCTATTAATAGCAATGATGAGTAGCCATGTTGATGATTAAGGAGTTGGTCATATTTATTAGATAAGTTGATGAATTGTCGATGCCCGTAGTCCTCTTCTATTGTGCAGAAACTTGGTTCCGAAAACTCTCCCTTGAATATCTCGGGTGAGACTTCATCTGCTTCACGGGTGTTGTCAGGCAGGGTAAAACTTGTCTGGGCCAGTATGCATTTTTGTTGTGACTGAGGAGAGGATATGTGGCATTTGACAAGACCATAAATTCAAGATTGGTTCAATCAGAAGCTATGAGAATTTGCTGAGGAATAAAATCAAAACACTGGACTGACGAAGGATAAGTGGTTGGAGAAGTACATACACAATGTTCCACACCAATAATTTTTCTCTGAATTTCCCATCATATTTTACGAGTGCTTGGCACGGTTCAATTACAAGAAGACAAATTTCCAGGGAGGTGAGCTAACATCCTGGACCCCTGAACTGATCCAGGATTTGTAGGAGATTGATAACAAGGCATTGCGGGATGTTGAATTCTAGTTGGATAGTATCCTGGAAGGATATATCACTGAGTTCATGGTCAACACCACCAAATCCTACAGCGAGGCAGAAAGGGAATTTTTCAACAGACCATGAGATAGGTTATTCTTATCTCTACATTTATAAATTAAGATGCTTTTCTATGAAAAGGGCATATTGAAGATGCACCTTGAGTAGTACAACTCCGGTGAGCGGAGGTAGTGGATACTATGAAAAAAGGAGGGAGACAAAATGGGAAGATAAGGGGTAGATGGGTGCAATTTTTTATGAGACTATGAGGGAATATGAGGAATAAAGTGGTCTTATGAGGGGAGGAGAAATTTTTTGATAAGAGAAGAGGCAGAGGACAGGGGAAGGTCCTGTTGTGATCAAAATGCAAGACTGCGAAGGAATACCACACGAGACAAAGCAAATCTATAGTGACAAAGAGGATGACTAGACCTAGACTATGCCTAGGATAGCAGTAATATCAAACCCTAGAAGCAATGTACCCATTCCTCTGCACACTACTCCACATTTGGGAAGAAACACAAGTTCCACGTCGACTTTCCTGATGTGAAAGTAGAATTCTAGTGGTAGATAAACGTCTATAGGAAGAAGACCCAGAATGGCGGGAAACAACACAAAGTTACCTTTGTTCCATGGAAACGGGACCGACGATCCCGAGAAGTATTGGTTTCTATGCGAGGTAGTGTGGACTATCTGATAGACTACTAATGATGATGTTAAGAAAGGTCAATTGGAGACTACTCTCTGGGGCCATGCACTGGATTGGTACATGAAATTTATACAAGTTCCTAAGGGAATCCCTACAAAAACATTGGATGAAGTTAGGAAAGGAATAATTGAAGAATTCAAAAAACCCAAATATGAAGCGCAGTATATTACCGAGTTAAAGGAGATTAAACAATTTCCTAATGAAACTATTTGGGACTTTGACCAGAGATTTAAGACACTAATGGAAAGAGTCAGTTTCAACATGAGCTATGTTCAAAACAAAGAATGGTTTATCACAACATTGGTATCTCATATCTAGGAACCACTAATGCAGCAAAAGATTGCGACACAGAGTGAGGCTTTGGAGATCACAATGAAGTTGGAGGCTTCGCCTATTGGAGAAACTCCAGCTGGAATGAACCAAATTCAGGTGTAGCTAGTGAAATTGTCACTTCAGTTAAAATACATGAAGAAGGGGAGAGAGAATCACAAATATCTTTGGTGAACTTGATGTCACGTGGATGGACATACCAAAGATACTTTCCCTGGCTTATGAAATTATCTGTTATCTGGGGCACCGAACCCGCTGAGTTACAGAAGCATACCATGGTGTGCATATTCAAAGTCTATGGGCATCGACATGAAGAATGTGGATACATGTAGAAGATGGTGATGAAGCAGACAAACTTATATTGCTCATTTTGTTGATCTGTGGGGCATGAAGATAAAGATTGTTGCGCATATGACCTACTTTAGGAAAGAACATATGACTCATACTATGTGAAGAGTGAAGGTCATCGCGTAGTAAAAAAATCATAGTGTAGCCTCAGGTGGTACAATATCTACCTCAACTGTAGTATACACCACTACCACAGATGCAGTTTATACCGTTGCAGCTACAACCTCATTTTGCACCACAACCACAATTTGCACCACATCCGTAGTATAATCAGATGTCGATGGCTTTGTTGTAACCACAATAAGTTTAGGAAGTGCACTACGTTCAGAAGTAGCTGGATCTCTCACCACATCAATTGGATCAGCCATAGTACTAGTAGCAAAGAGGATTCTGAGGAAGAGGAGGAGGTCTTGGTAGAGGAGGAGGACGAGGTCGCGGACCTGTCTAGTGTTACAATTGTGGGGTATTCGAACACTACCAGAGTGATTGAACACAATTGGAGTGTTCGTGTACATACTACACCACAATTGATCATAGTATCGAGAACTTCCCATAACTAATTGCAAGATGGCAGGAAAGAAATGCTCCTCAGTTGCAGAACCAAAACCAGTTACAGAATCAAAATCAGCTATAGAACAAGAATTAGTTACAAAACCAGGCTCATAATCAAATTCCACTTCAGAATCAGACCGCGAATCAAGCAACGAACCTGCCATTAAACCTAAATCCACCGATGAACTAGAATCCATCGAAAAACCAGAATCAAGGATCAACAGTTGCGATGATCTCAGCATAGCCCAAAACAAAGGATTTCGATGTGGTTATTGTCACTTGTGGAGGTCCAACGACCAGAGAAGACGGGCCCCGTTTGCGGGTCGAACTAGCTGGAAAGAAGAATGTACCATTTGACATTACTACCGAGCAAGATACATTCTTTGAAGTGTAGGATGCAATCGAAAGAAATCTTGGTAAGTGATCTGTTTATGAAATTCTCTCTTCTTTTGATTCTTTATTTGAAGAAGGACCATCGCGCCAGCATGGTACCTTGCAAAAATTCTTTGAGAGTTTCTTGTCGCTAGTAATAGATCATGATGCTCTTGTCAATATTGAGAATTTCCGACCAGGTAAGGAGAGGATAGACTCTGTGGTGAAATATTTGCATAAGAAAAAGATGGGAAAAGAGATGCGCATGAAAAATCAGATAGGGGACTGTTAGCACCCTATAATTTTCCTATGGTTGTTGTAGGAAGTCACAGAGGTAACCATTTCAGCCAACCTTTATACTGCCTTCTAGCCAAGGCATTTAGAGAGGGATCTCTATTTGTCATGGTAACATTCACATACACATTTATCTTGAATGAGCTTGCATAAGACTAGATTTCTGCTAGTAACAAGATAGTTACAAGATAAAAGGGTGGAAAGAAAAACATAATCAAAACCATTGGGTGATGGAGTCATAGTATGAAACATTTAAGGCTATTACAACATGTAATGAACAAGGTTTTTCTCTTCGGCAATATGAGGAAAAGTAAGCACACCATTTCGAAAAATATCCTTTAAGCGGTGGTGAGAGGAAATAGAAAATCCCAGCACAGCAAGGGGCACCTATCGATGGATGAATCCCTTGAAACACCTTTATCAGAAAATAACATAGGGAAATAGCTGAAACAAACCACCTATTGATGGATGAATTCTATCAAAGCTATTATAGTCACATCACAAACACAATTTCTGATGCATGAACACTTAATAGAGAGTGAAGTCCTGCATACTAATCTAGAAATGTATTGGTAGAATAACACATATGAAAATGAAATAAATAGAGAGAGAAAACACTAAATACAAGCACCATGATGAATCTCATAAAAAAAGAGAAATATATTCATTACTGCTCCCAAAAAATGTTTCAGAGCTACAAAACCGGTGTTGAGGCCTCAAAAATGAAAATTAGTCCAACCTCTATCCTCCTTTGAGGAGTTTCTATTTATAATGTGAACTACCCCCGGGATACTTCCTGAAATAAGGTATAAAAATGGTTAAAAAATATGGGATTAAACCAAAATATATACATAAAAAATCCTAACAAACTACACCAGGTGGCATATTCGCCACTGTTTATTACCAAAAATCAGAAACGTGCTATGACCCACCCGCTGGTCAGAACGGTACCACGACATATAGATGCATGCTTGCTTGTTTTGATGATGAAATTTAGTCACTAATGACTTTATCTTTCTTGTGCACTTTTTTGTTATGTAGGCTTGGGTGAGTCCTGGGACTCTTCGTGCTTCCAACCCTTCGCCCAGCCTCATATTCCCTTGGTAATGTTGCTGGAAACTAGATAAGACAGCCCTACCCTTTGACAGTACTAATTTTTTAGTGTACTCGTCATTCTTGTCAAACTGTTGAGGCTGGGTTCTTCCTTTGAGGCATGCATGTGCAATTTCCCCCTAGACTCGTCATCATCGTAGATGAGGTTGGCAGTATGAGTCTGAGACAATGATGATGAAGCCCTCTATTCTCTTCACCTGATGTCAGAACATCCTTTCCAACCGTCCATCTTTAGTAACGAATACCATACATCATGATAAGGGAGTCCATGGCCTTCTCTAGGGGATTTGGTGGAATGTTTGTTGGATTGAGAATCCCTATTACATCTCTCGCAGTGGTCTCACAATTTACCAAGCCCACATAGTTTCTATCATCATCAGAAGACCTTACTAGTGTAGAGAATGTCTTTACCCCGATGGATGGAATTGCCAACATGTGAATGCCAACCAAGATCCATGTATCTAGGATGATAGAGGATATTCCCAACAAACAAGCCATAGCTGGTTCCATATCGAGCTCCTGGGATCTGTAATGTCCCGGTTTTGACCCCGTTACATTAGACGTATATGATGTGTATTTCGTAAATGATCATGGTGTGGAGTTAAAGGCCAATGCCCCACCATGGATCGGTTATGCTATGTTTGGGATTTATTTGTCACCGATTGAATATCGGGGCATGCGGCATATATTATGTTTTCCATTATGTAAATATGCATCTACAATTAATTAAATGAACACAACCAGCTACGGTTGCGGCAACTAAATCGAATGGGGCATGATTCCTAAGGATAAGGGGGGGGTGAAATATTTAACCTATGGGCCAATGGGGAAAAGCAAAATGTCTATGAGAGGACCCATCAAACTGTCAACTACCTTTCTTGTCTTTTTTCCCAATCACTTATTTCTGCCAGAATGTAGTTGAGTTAGTTAATGCTTGGGGGGAGAGTATGGGAAAAGAAATTCGAATTGGGCAGAGACCCATTTTTGGAAAATCGTGTTCTGACTTCTTTGGCAAGAAAAATGCCCAAAAACGCAGGCCATTCTGTCATGCATTCACGTTTTTCAGTTTTCTCACGTTTTGGGAGCAGCTGGAGTTTTTCTTGTGTGTTTGGATCCCACGTTTTGGCTGTTGGCTTCATTTTTCCCATGGATGGGAGGTCTTTTTTGTAATGCCAGGGCCTGGGTTTTCTTCCTCACGTTTTTGGAGCTGCTGGTGCATTTTCCATTCACGTTTTTGTGATTTCATGTGTTTTACCATGGCTATGAAGAGCCATTCACGTTTTTGGCTGTCTCACTGACTATTGGTCTCACGCACAGACTGTTTGGGACGTTTTTCCCTGCTGTGAGTTGTGCTCACTTATAAGCTACAGGACTGTGCTTCTTCCCCCACGTTGTGAACCGTTTTTGCTGTTTCATTGGGGCTGTGTAATTCGTTTTCCTGTTTAAGCTGTGAGAGCTGAATTAATTGCCGGAGTGCAATTGTTGGTCTTCGGACTGTATTGGGAGCAAGGGTGTTGGCTTAGTTGCTTGATAAACCTGGTGCTAGAAACCACACAGGCAGAGCTAGAGGGCTGGCCTTCTTCTCCATCACCCCTGAATAGCACTGGAAGGGAATGCAGGGCCTGAGGGACTGTGTAGCAGAGAAGGGACTGATTCCTTGTGTTGGGTGTGGATGGGTGTCTTAGAGGTCAGGCTAGTTTTGGTGTAGGTGTTCTTGGCTCTGTAATGAGCTCACCAGCTTAGCAAATTGCCTCCATCAGCTCCTTAATGGCCTGATAAACCCAACTGAGTTGGCTTGGCTGTGTGTTTTGGACATCCTTGGCTATGTGTAAGCCTGCTAGTTCCCTTATTCCTTGGAGAATCATGCCCAGGTCGGGGGTGGCAGTGTTGCTGAGAGATTGATGAGCACACTGGCCTATGGTTGGGTGGAACGTTGCAGCGACGTAGCTGGTTGCGGAGCAAAGAGTTCATAAGATAAGTGATCTTGTGTATTTTACCTCTGCAATTCCATATTTACTGTTAATTAAATGAAATGAACATGTTGAAGAATGCTTGTCTAAATGCATGTTGATTCCGCTGTGCAAGGATAATTAATCATAGCTGTGCATAATCTACAATTGTAGTTGTGTATGTTAAATGAATTGCATTTAGGCATGTTATACTGCAATGCATTCTCTCTTTCAGCATTTTGTTTTAAGTAATTTTTAAGCCTGTACATGCTCATGGATTTCCGCTGTGTAAAATAAAGGTTCAATGTGCATGTTTAGGCATTCTGTTTATGAAATTTTATTCCTGCATATGTTTATGGGCTTTTAGCCCGGCCTGATCGAGCTCGTAGATTGCGTCCCCTATTCCTAGTCATCATGCCCTGTCACCACCTCAAGTAGCTCTTCTTCCAGAATCACCAACCCAAGACTTGGTTACCCAGAACACGTTTCACACCCAATCTCCTAGTCAAAATCCAATCCAAACCCCATCTCCTAGTCAAGAATCCCCATCTAATTCAACTCCTCCTATAGTTTTTGTGGCTGGGGGTAATTCTCCAGTACAAGTTCATTCATCCACCAGAGGACCCATTTCTAGCATGGGGAAAAACTTACCAATAAGACCACTAGTGGCAAATATTCCTCCTCCTAACACTAATATAGTTGTACCTCACACCAGCCAGGGAGGACCCTCGTGGGTCCAACCTACCATTACTCAACCTTCTTGGGGATAACAAAACTCAGCCACCCATAGTTAATCAAGCTTATCAACCACCACCGTCAATGGAAAATTATCCTAGAATGCCTTACCCTGGGAATGTTTTTGTACCTTGGGGGAAACTAAATTCGTCTAATGTTTCTCCTTATGGAGTAGCTTTTGTAAATACTGCTAGGGGGTATGGTGGTCCACCAAGAGGCCAACCACTTAGAGGGTCCCCGATAGGACCTATAGGATTCAGAGGACCTGGTGGACCATATGTAGGCCCACCACCTAGTGGGCCACCATCTAGATGACCCCCACCCAGAGGATTGCTACCCAGAGGACTAACTTATGGAGGTCCACCACCTGGAAGACCCCCTCCAAGCACATCTACACAACCACCTCCCAGAGGAACACCACCACCACTACCACCTAGAGGACCACCCCCTGGAGGCCCACCATCTGGAGGACCTTTTGGTAACCAACAATGTAATAAAATAGCCTTGGGGACATCATCTATGCCCATTTATCAATATGCCTATGGTCCTACTAGTTCGCAAATGCCATACAAGTATTACCAGTATCCTCAACCCAATCAACAATTACCATTTCTAGCTACATTAGATCTTCCAGATTTGTCTAGACTGATAAAAGATCCAATTCATCATGACCCTTCCTTGTTATACCAAAATATTGTCACCATCATGTGATAAGACCTTTGACATACCTACATGCCCTAAATCCTAGCTTCTGGAGTGAAGACTAAATGGTTTTTTATCAGTCTGTCACACAAATTCCCAGCATCGCTCATGCCCCTTTATCAGGAGCAGTACCCCTGTTCGCACCGCTTTTCATCAGTTGTCCACAAGCGGTGCCACTAACTGTCACCCTTTGTCCATAGGCAGTTATTACCAGAACCGCTCTGTCATAGAATGAGAAGTGCAGTACCCTGGGTAAAAAGCGAAAAAGAGAAGCTTCTCAAGGCTTTTAGATGATAAGCCTAGAGATATCCCTTATCCCTACTATTGTGGGTTGTTTTGGCTTGAGATCCCTCATCCTAAGATCTTAGATGCCACCTCACCCACTAATTTCTCAACCATCTCTATCCATCTATCCCTATAAATATGAGTTCATAGCCATGGTTGAGGAGAGAACATTGAATGTATTGTTATGCTGTTGGACTGATTCTTGGCCCAAGATCATTTGGAGAGAGCATAGAAAGCTAGAGTTGGAGCTTTTGGGGATGAAGAGATGGTTTCATGGAGATGCATGTCAACACTAAGGATTGGTTGTAAACTTCTTCATATTTCTAATGCAAGCTGATTTTTGTTCCCATATATATTGTTGATGTTTGATTTCAGATATATATTGCTAGATTCCTTAGTCACTAGCATAGATTAGTAGATCATATTTTGGTTTCTTTGATTTGTTTCGTGTTGAACTCTTTTGTAGGTACATAGGTGAACTATCAAATCCTTGTATTCTAGATATCTACAATGTCTAGGGAGAGTTATCAACCTCTGTGATCTATTTTTTCTCGATCTAAACCATTCAGACCAGTGGAACACCTTGTTGTCTGCAAGAGATGAAATATTCCGATCAACAAATATGGGGAATAGTTGTATTCAGTTGTTCTGATTGTCCTCAGTCTGCAACTCTTGTTCGAATCCAGGATTCATTTTATTCAACTCTTTACAGTCAGATCTACTTTCTAGTTTGTGTTATCTGGGTTTGAAATTTCCAGATCTATCCAGATCTGAGTCATTTTGGTTTTTTATGCTCTGTTACCATTCTCAATTCGATAGTGTTTACCTTGATCTAGTCTTTTTTGATCTGATCCATCATTCTCTTTTTGTTTTGTCCATCTATAGGGAACCGCAGCAATGCTTTGTATGAGGTGCAGTGCCACTACCTAAACACAGTGGGCAGTAAGCAGTGCCACCGCTTGTATCCGGTTAACGAGGAGCGATGCTGCTTTCGAAATTCTCTTACAACACCTACAAAGCGCGGTACCAGGTAGGCTTTAGTCCAAAACTCTTTTTCCTCTTTCTTCTTTGTAAAAATTTGGAATTTTCATTGCTTTCAGTTCTATTATTAGGCTTGTGTTATTGAATCTAATGTGTGTGGCTTGCTGCTTTGATGGTTTAAGATTGGTTTTGAATGGAATTTCAAATATTTGTTTAGTATTTTTGATGGTTCATCCGCTTCTTGCTTGTTGATTGTGCTTAAAGAAGGATTTCTTGTTTTCTAAAAGTTAGGGTGTTCATTGAACTCTCTTTTCATTGCATGTACTGAAAGAAGAACACTAGATTAGCTTCTAGATTTCATTTCTTTCTTGCATAGTAAACTTCTTTTTCTTCCCTTCAAAAAAGAAAAGTTTTGCTTGAGATTAGGACATCATATTTGAGCTTTGGATTCAAGTTTTTTGATTGGCTTCATAAGCTTTCAGGACCTTTATGATCTTTTGTCTCTCATGCATATAGGACTATCTCAATCAAAATAAAAAAAAATGGTAGTTTTAAGTTATATTTGCTTAGGTTTTTAAGGAATTTGAAAAGTTAGAGTGCATTGGCATATAGGTGTGCTTGGTGTTGTTCTTTTAGGGAAAGAGATTCTCGCCCTTCCCATTTCTTTCAAAAAGAAGATTTTGGTTTGTAAAAGTATTTGCTTGTCTTTGATTTGATGTTCATGACTGTTGATTGGAATGATTTTTGGTTTTGAAAGAAACAGGGAAAACACTCTCTTCCCTCCCGTAAGTAGGCATATTGAACGGTAAAGTGAACATTTGCACAAGCATATTGCATGGTTTTACTTTTCTGTCAGAACACCATGCATTCACCTAACCGTACAAGTTAAAATTAACATTAGTTGTAGGTTAAAATTTATGTAGTAACTCGAGTGATAGGTTAGAGACATGTTCATGTGTTGTAAAATGTAGGAGTTGTTGTTATTTGTCAGCATTACATTCCAGGACTCATGCATTTTTTCCACATACCATTGGTATATCGAACGGCCTTTCACGTACCCTTGAGGTATATAGAAAGGTACTTCATGTACTCGATTGTATATCAAAATGCCCCTTGTGTATAGTTATGCATTAGAAAACACTACTACCGATTCAAGATCCCACATACCTTGAGTATATCGGGAGACCCCACTAGGGTACCTTATCTATCTGTCGTAATCCCGTAATGTTGATTTCGGATGCATTTAACACTTGTTTATGAGTCATCTGCAGGTTAAATTTAGTAAAACCTTTGGAAAGTTTGTTTATGGCTTTTTAGTACTTTCACAAAATGGAAAAGGTCATTGAGGATTTATTACGACACTTTTTCATGCTCGTTAAAATTTAATATCAAATTTCTGAGTCCAGTTCAAGTTTCTTTCTAGGCTCGTAAAATATGACATTGTGTAAAGAAACGTCATGTAGTCTTCTTTTCACATATTCTTTCAGACTCCTTAAACATGAAAAGATAGTTGAGTCTGTTTCTGAATCTTTCTAGGCTCGTAAAAAGTGACATTGTGTAAAGAAACCTCATGGAGTTATCTTTAAACCCTTTTTTAGCTCCCTAAATACAAAAAGATTGTCAAGCGATCTTGTCTTCTTCACACTCGTTAAAGTATTTGAAGAGTCATTCATCCAATTTTAGGTTATCTCTTTCTCAGTTCAGACATGACTATTTACAAGAAAGGAACGCTCCAGCCAATCATGACTGGAAGAGTTCTCTAAGGTATGATTTTATACTTTTTTGGGATTTAGAGACTAAATCATATGAAAAAGGACCCCCATGGAGTCTTCTTCCATATTCACTTAGACTCTCTAAACATGAACGATGCCGAGTTTTCTTTCAGTGGACTCATTAAATTAAGCATTGAGAGACCCATTTTGGGAACGAACCCATCCTTTCTCAGGTTCGAAAAAAATATGAGACTAGACTTGTCTTCTGACAAGCTATATTGAGTGTTTGTTACCCTCTTTGAACTCGTAAAACTGAAAAGAGGCACTCATCGATCATGATGGGGGAAATGGGAAAGGGAATCATTTTGCAAATAATGGTAGTTGTTTGTCGTTACCTTTGAACATGGCACTTGTCTGCACAATCATGTCAGTCAATTGGGTATTCATTTGATCTCTGTGACGATCCACTTCATGAGTCATGAAAATCCTTTGAGTCTTTCAAAAGAATGCATTGTCCACTATCGCATTGTGTATATGTCCTGTCTAGTCATGCTGCCAAGTCATTTTGTCGTGCCTCCCAATGTTCAAAGGGGATCTGAAGAATTCTTACCTCTATAGTATACATACTCTTTGTGTCAATATCTTTGAGTCAGTAATATGGTTACTATGTTCACAACATTCCAGAACTTTGTTTCGAGTTTCGTGTCATCGATGTGGGACTCATCATGGCCCTCCTTCGACAAGCATATTCCTTTCGACATCAGCTCATCATCCAGGAAATAGTCTTAGAAACAATATTTAGTACCTTGAGATTTGTATGCCTTAATGACAGTTTCTCTCTCTCTCAACATAGGTTCACATCATTAACCTTTGATCGATAGAATCAATTGGTTGTTCAACATCAGGAAATCTATTCACACTCAGTAGATTGTACTAGTGTACCTTGGGAATCATTGACATTAATGGTGATATCCCTTGCACTTGTTAATGATTCACATCATTGGCTGGTAATCAAGTGGTTTCTACCATGTTCGACTTCAGATCATTGTAATCACATGGATAGAATAGTACTTTGTGGAAGATGAGACGAAGACCCTAGGCATTTGTTTAAAAGCAATCATTGATTTTCCCCCAGGTTGTGATGGAGTTTTGTATATCTAGCATGGATCCACATTTGTATGGTCATGGCTATGCTCAAATTTGCGTCTGTATGACATAGATCTACGTTGTATGTCTGGTAGCTATGTCCAAGTTTGATTCCTCTATCACATGGATCTACGCTGTATTCTAGTAGCCATGCTTGTTTATTCCACTCATGGATCTGCCTTGTATTGGTCTGCAACTATGAGTTTGCTTACTTGCGTCTATGAGTCTACATACTGATGTACTACAGATGCCTACTTGACTGCATACTTTGATCGAGCCAACATTTTAATCTCTTGGTAATGAATTGTTCTCAAAGCTCTCATTTATCGTATCACTCTATAACTCATGCTTTGGGGGGCATCCTGTTATACCAAAATCCTGTCACCATCATGTGATAAGACCTTTGACATACCTACATGCCCTGAATCCCAGCTTCTGGAGTGAAGACTAAATGGTTTTTTATCAATCTATCACACAAATTCCCAGCACTGCTCATGCCCCTTTATCCATGAGTAGTACCCCTGTTCGCATCGCTTTTCATCGGTTGTCCACAAGCGGTGCCACCGCCTGTCACCCTTGTTCCATAGGTGGTTATTACCAAAATTGCTATGTCATAGAAGGAAAAGTGTGGCACCATGGGTAAAAAGGGAAAAAGAGAAGCTTCTCGAGGCTTCTAGATGATAAGCCTCGAGATATCCCTTATCCCTACTATTGTGGGTTGGTTGGGTTCGAGAACCCTCATCCTAGGATATTAGAGGCCACCTCACCCACTAATTTCTCAACCATCTCTATCCATCTAGCCCTATAAATATGAGCTCATAGCCATGGTAGAGGAGAGAACATTGAAGGTATTGTTATGTTGTTGGATTGATTCTTGGCCCAAGATAATTTGGAGAGAGCATAGAGATCTAGAGTCGGAGCTTTTGGGGATGAAGAGCTGGTTTCATGGAGATGCATGTCAACACTAAGGCTTGGTTGTAAACTTCATCATATTTCTAATGCAAGCTGATTTTCTGTCCCATATATATTTTTGATGTTTGATTTCAGATATATATTGCTATATTCCTTAGTCACTAGCATAGATTAGTAGATCATATTCTGGTTGCTTTGTTCTGTTTCATGTTGAAATCTTTTGCAGGTACACAGGTGAATGATCAAAACCTTGTATTCCAGATATCTACACTGTCTAGGGAGAGTTATCAACCTCTGTGATCTATTTGTTCTGGATCTGAACCATTCAAACCAGCGGAACACCTTGATGTCTGCAGGAGGTGAAATATTCCGATCAACACTCCTTGTCATCTATTCTAGTGAAATTACCTTTGGATATACCAAATTTTGATGGTAATCCTAGTGATGATCCAAAAAACCATGTGATGAATTTTCATCTATGGTGTTCATCCAATTCTTTGATGGACGGTTCAATCCATCTATGGATATTTTAGAGAACCCTCACTGGCATTTCTGCAAAATGGTATATAGAGATACCACAACACTCTTTTTTGGATTTCAATGCCTTAACAATGGCATTCTTAACTCACTTTCAATTACCAATCCGATATGAGACAGGTACAGACCTATTAACGTTGCTTCAAAAAAACTTTTCAACGCATATATTCAATCACATTAATGAATGGAGACGAAGACGAAGGTTAATTAAGGCCCCTATTTCTTACCAATTACTCACTGATTGGTTCACAAAGTCTTTACTCCCACCCATTTGTAGATATGTTTCCATGGGAGGTGTTGTTATAGAGGAGCAAGCTATTATTAGTTGTGCTCAGTACTTAGACTTAGTTTTATCCCAGTGAGGTACTCTCTATGACTTAATTCCACATGCTTCTCAGCCCACAACGGATCCATTAAGACCCGTGACTGAACCACCTGATGATGGCATCCTTGGTTCAGTTCAAGAACAAACAACGACGAAATCTACCAAAAATCAAACTCAACCTGCCCCGCCAATAATTCAACCAGCACCACCATCCAAAACTACACCTTCTCCTGTTGCTTCCACCGAGGTAAATGTGGTCCAATCTTCTAAATATTTAGGTGGAAAGAAGAAAAGAAAAAATAAATCGAAAAAACTTGATAATCAACAGAAAGGGAATAAATGACCAAATCTTGATGCTTATTCAAAAGGTAAGAGAAAGGTAAAATATGCCTACTTAATTTGTGGAGGTGATCATTTCACCAAATAATGTCCTCGTTGAGATGAAGTTAAAACGTTTTTGAAAGGTTCACCCACCCGAACAGTTCTAAAAGACCCTTTCCCCACCCAACAACAATTGATTGACCATCAATCTTTGCATGGGTCGTCTTCATCGATTGATGAAGTTAAAATGATGTCTAGTGAAACAATCAACCTAAATACAAGAGAACATAGTTATGGCCCTCCTCTAGAGATGAAACCTGATGAATTTCCACCCAAGAAATCCTCACCTTCCACACCTCCTNCACAGAAAACTATCTTGACTCCCTTCAATTTATTTGAATGGAAAGCAGAGATGGAGATACTGTTGAGAGCAAAAGGCCTCTATAGGGTGACTATGGCAACAGAATCAGATCCCAATGCAGCTGCAGAGAAGATAAAATGGCACAACAGGAGGGATGAGGCTTATGGCCTCCTGTGCCTGAGTATTTCCAGAGACCTCCTTTTCCATATCGATGGATTGACATCACCGAATGAAGTATGGGAGAATCTTGCTGATCTCTTTGGAAAGACAGATGAGATGAGGGGACATCAAATTGAGAATGAGCTGATTTCTCTGAGTCCAACAAGCTTTGAATCCCTGCAGCTATATTTCTCCAAGTTCAAAGCACTAGTTTTGTAGCTGAAACAGTGTGGTATTGAAAAGAAAGATGATCAGCTCATACTGGCCATCCTCTCAAAGCTGGGCCCTGATTATTCAGTGTTTGTTTCGACCTTCTATGCCACAAAACTGACAGCTCGAGCCTGGAAGATGCCTAGCCTTGCAGATTTCATGGAATCTCTCACACAAGAATAGGACAAGCTGGTGATAATGGGCACCATCAAACCATCCAAAGATCAAGCTTTGATTGCTGGAGATTCAAGGGTGGATTCAAAAATAAAAAAGAAAGCTAAAAATCCACCTGAGCAAAAGAGAGACAAGAAACAGTCTCTGGAGGATCAACAAGGTCCCAAGAAGAATAACCAGAAGAAGAAGAACAAAGGTGAAATGAACAAGTGCACATACTGCAATAAGGGAAATCACACTCAAAGCTCTTGAATGNCCCACTTAGACATTAATTCATTTATTTTTGTCTTATTTGCCTAGTTCATGTGTCCCACCTTGTGCAAGTTACTATTTGCCTATCCATAGAGGTCAAACTTGCCATATTTGACTCATGTAGCGCTTGGGAAAGCCTTAGGAATCAAATTTGNATGCTGACCAATCTCCTGGAGAAGAATGGCATCTCCCTTCCAGAAAGCTCAAAGAAGAGAGAAGGAGGATCAAGTTCAGATGACAGAGAGATAGTTCATGCTCTAGTTGCCGGCACATCAAGCTCACCCAGTTTTATCATTGATTCTGGAGCTTCAAGACACATGGTTTTTAC
>LPNX010962909.1:503954-584607 GCA_001517045.1 Pseudotsuga menziesii | reverse complement strand
TATCATTAAAAAAATGACCATTTTTGTTTGTATTTTCGACATATCTCCCTGTGATTTTACTCAAATTTTGATCGAAAGAGATCATTGGATGTAGAATTAAATTCCGCATNTATCATTAAAAAAATGACCATTTTTGTTTGTATTTTCGACATATCTCCCTGTGATTTTACTCAAATTTTGATCGAAAGAGATCATTGGATGTAGAATTAAATTCCGCATCCAACGAGTACCCACTCAACATACTTTTGATGGACCTCGCTACCCCAAAAACAATAAATACCTGAAAAAACATGATGATGACATCATCATCACATTTTTCAGGTATTTCTTGTTTTTAGGGCAGCGGGGTCCATCAAAAGTATGCTTAGTGGGTACTCGTTGGATGCGAAATTTAATTCCGCATCCAATGAGCTCTTCTAATCAAAATTTGAGTAAAAACACAGGGAGATATGTTGAAAATACAAACAAAAAAGTAGTTTTATTTCTCTTCTTCCTACAAAATTAATAAATATTATTTTATTATTTTAACTATTATTTTATTAATTTATTTTAGGAAGCCTATTTTGAGTTGAAATTTCCTTTAATGAATAATTAAATAAAATAATAATTGTTAATTATTATATTAGTTAGCTCTGAATGTGAAGGGACATAGCCCTTCATTATGAATGCTCAAGCCATATTAAAGGTGAGCTATGTTGTAATACCTTATCATCTCTTATCTATCCAATTATCAATATATATTGTTTCCCTATTAATGGATTATTTAATATTTGAGGTGTTCTGGGAATATTGATTATGTGAATGAATAAATATTCGCTTCATTTGGCATCAAAGCCAACTAGGCTAATCCGGCCTTTGGCCATATCCTCAGACATTGTCTGATTTTTCTTGGCTTGTGGCCTTACTCCAGGGTTTCCCTGAAATATTGCACTTACTCTCATGCACCATTCGCACCTGCACATCATCCCTTCCCCCACACAATATTACCTTCCTCCACGTTCCTCCGCTCCTTCCTATCAGTTTGGCCCTCCTCTTCCTACAACCATATCCGCCACGCTCATCACTCCTCGACTGCTTCATTCCTCACTGTGTGCCTTGCATCCGCTGGTCTCCTCACCTTCATTGCACATCTCCCGTGCTCCCCTCTCATTCTTCACCTCTGCTTACCATCTATCTTCACCCTTGCGCAACTTCTCCATGCTGCTACCCTCATCCACCAACATCCTCTAGGCACAATCATATCTGTTTCCTGCTCTGATCTGCTCCTCCCCTCAACTCCTTCCACCTGCACAGTTTCCACACCATTCAACCACTGCACTCCACATCCTCCTTTCTTACCCATGTGCAAAGATCCACACTCTCATGTGATCTCCCTCCATAGTCCAACGATGGCTCGTTGTGCGTCCCCACAAATCAACCATCATCGATCCATTGCCCCTCCAGCCTAGTCCCTTAGCTCCTATCCTACCCGCGCCTGGTGTCCTCCACACTAACCCTAAACCTGATAAATAAAATAATAAAAAATTAATAAAAGTTAAATCTTATATATAATAATATATTATTATTATAATATTTAATTTTTTCAACAAAAAAAACTATATATCAAATATTATATAGTTTATATAAAAAAATATTAATTAAATAATTAATATTTATTATTATTTAAAAAAAAATTATAATAATAGTGTTATTATTATTATTAGCTCCCCCAAGAAAAAAAATCAATATTAGCACAATTATTATTATTTGAAAAATAATAAATAGTAATTATATAATTTTATTTCTATTAAAAAAAATAGAAGGGGCATACAAAAGAGAAGTCCAATTTAAAATAAGAATTCCCTTCCAAGGGAACTACATTAGTGGTTATTACGCACTTCGTTTTACCACTTATCAAGGAGCCAAGACAAATTATCGACAAAAGAGTCAAAGTTAAAGGAAAACAAAATCGAAAAAAGTCAAAGATCATCTATACTCTAGACGACCATCTAGTGTCGAAGAAATTAGAGATCATGGAATATGGTTTGTGACTACAAATAGAGAAATTAGAAGCCAAGTTAAAGCGCTATTTAAAAGACAATGAAGAATTACAAAACATGAATACGAAATCAGAAGTCATGATTAAACTACATGAGATACAAAACTAGTTCAATGAACAAAAAATCTTCGACCAGAAAAAAATCATGTAGAAAAATTGTCTGCGCAAATTGAGAAATTAAAAGATGAAAGTGATTTCAATCAGAGACTAAAAAATCAAGATATAAAGAAATAAATAAATGATTATGAAGAAGAAATAATACGCTTGAACAAAACCGTTAACGACAAAGATGAAGAAATGATGCACATATGACAAAAATTAGAAGATCAAGAATCAGTGGTCAACCAGTATCAACAATAGATAAAAGTTCTTCAATAACAAAATAAGGAATATACAAAGACACACAAGTTGGATATTTATAAGATTAATAAAGCACTATCGAACAATTCCAAAGAAATTTTCAAATTAAGAAATCATAACAAGACACTAGTCACAAAAATTAAGAAGTTGAAAAGTAGTCGGAAGACAGAACAATATATGGAAGACATTGAAGGAAAATGTCTAGACAAACACGAAGAAAATCGTTGTATCAGAAGGCATAATGAAGATCTTAAGGAACAATTTAAGAAGTCTGAAGATGACAGAAAATCACATGTAGAAGTGATTAAGAAGTTTCAAAATGATAACATGCAGTTAGAAAACAAGTTGGAAAAGATACATAACAAAACCTTAAAAACTCAAGAGACGAAAATACAACTTCCCACTCAGATCAATGCTCAAAAGGTGACACACGTAAAAGAAACTGACATTGTGAAAATTCCCTATCGACACCCCAACCATAAAAACTGTTATTCTAAAAAGTGGGAAATGTCGAAAGATAATGCCAACTAACATGATGAAATTTCCTAACGAAATACTAGTATGGATTCCCAACAGTCCAAATCAAATCACTTTGGGATGGATTGAACCATCCACATATTGAAATTTATTCTCTACACTTAACAGTTTGTATTGAAATGTTTCGTCACCCATGACATCGCAAAAAAAGATGCGACAACATTATAAGGCTTTGAGGACAAAGCCTTTCTAAGGGAGTGGCAACGTAACGAACATAAATAGGATAATAATTAAATAAAATAATAATTGTTAATTATTATAGTGGTTATCTCTTAATGTGAAGGGACATAACCCTTCATTATGAACTCTCAAGACATATTAAAGGCGAGCTATTTTGTAATACCCTATCATCTCTTATCTATCCAATTATCAATATATATATTTTCCCTATTAATGGATTATTTAATATTCCGAGTGTTCTAGTAATATTGATTGTGTGAATGAATAAATATTCAATCCTCTTTCCTTCCCCCTTGCCATGTGTTAGAAGGGAAATTCCCATTTTCAGTTTCATCTGATGTAGTTACTGATCCTCAGTCTTCGATCCTCACCCATGATGTCGAGTCTGAGGGAAATCTATGTAGTATTACCAAAACTATGCCCATAGATATATCAACAAAGCCAGGTATTTTAGATCATATTCAAATAGGACAAAACTCTTCTCCTTCTGAGGATCATCTATATACGGCCTTATTTAAGGAATTTTGAGATGTATTCGCTTGGACGTACAAATAGATTTCATGGATTGATCCCTCCATTGTTGTTCATGAGATCAAAACCTACCCTGGTACCAAACCAGTTCGCCAGAAATTATGACAGGTACACCCATGAAAAGCAGCTGCCATTAAGGAGGAAGTTGAAAAAATTCTAAGGGCTGGTTTCATTTACCCAATGCCTTTAACTGAATGGGTGTCCAACATAGTTCCTATGAATAAAAAGAAGGGTACTATCAGGGTTCGTATCAAATTTAGGGAATTGAATCGATCTTGTCCAAAAGACAATATCCGCACTCCCTATATCGATCAAATAATTTATAATTGTGCCAGAAGTGTCATCTTTTCATTTATGGATGGATTTTCTGGCTATAATCATATAGAGATTCTCCCGTTAGACCAACACAAGATTGCCTTTATTTTTCCATGGGGGACCTTTGCCTACCAGAAATTACCTTTTATCCTAAAGAATGTTGGCGCTACATTTCAACGCGCCATGTCGTATGCTATTCATGATATTAAGCCCATTGTGGAACCCTATCTCAATGACTTACCTGCTCATTCTAAGTAG
The DNA here is from genome assembly GCA_001517045.1 of Pseudotsuga menziesii. Taxonomy (NCBI): domain Eukaryota; kingdom Viridiplantae; phylum Streptophyta; class Pinopsida; order Pinales; family Pinaceae; genus Pseudotsuga; species Pseudotsuga menziesii. The sequence continues at coordinate 580,388 of LPNX010962909.1, read as the reverse complement.
AGGGACCTTCTTGTCGATCATTTGAGAGATATTTTTCTTAGATGTCGTCATTTCAATATTTGTTTGAACACCCACAATTTTTTTTTTCTGTGTTGAAACTGGCTGACTGCTTGGTTTCATCATCTCTAAGGATGTCATCCGTATTGATCCTTTGAATATTGAAGCTATCCTGGCACTACCCACTCCTACGAACATCACGAAACTCTAAATTTTACAAGGGAAGGAAAAATTTATATGTCGCTTTGTTTGCAACTACCCGGAAATAACACATGGTTTCTTGAGATTTCTTAAAAAGGATACACCTTTTTTTGGGGATGATTTCACGCAGTGCGCGTCTGATAATCTCAAACATGCTCTCACCCATGCACTTGTGTTGTAACCACCTAACTATACTAAAGATTATTCTTTGTATGTGGATGCATCCATGTCAACTATAGGCATGGTCCTAGTTCAAACAGATGAACATGACCTAGAACATGTGATATTCTATTCTAGTAAGAGTCTTATAGACTAAAAAACCCGATACTCACATGTGGAGAAATTAGCTCTGGCCACGGTCATCACAGTCCATAATTTTCGTCACTATATATTGCTTCACACTACTACTGTTTATGGTGATTCTAACCCCATGTACTACATTTTAACATGTCAAGTACTTGGGGAAAAATAATCACAATGGATGGTTATCCTCTAGGAATTTGATTTGGAGTTTGCTAAAACTACTTCCAAGAAGTCTCTTGTTTTTGCTGAGATTATATGTGACCCTCCCCATACTACGGAGGAAACAAATCCCATCTATTCATTACCTGATGAATCATTGTTTCTCATTAGTATGACTGATCCATGGTATGGGGATATTATTCTTTATCTCTAGACTTTACAATATCAACCCACCGCCACTTGCAATGAACATCGTCGTATCTGCCACTAGGCTAAATACTATCTCATTATGAATGATACCTTATATCGTCGTGGCATAGATTCTATATTGTAACATTGTCTTATACATGAAGAGGCTGAAATTGTCTTAAATTATTTCCACTCTGGAGCTTGTGGCGGTCATCTCTCTGGGTTGGCTACTGCCTAGAAGATCTTGTGCGCAGAATATTTCTAGCCCTTGATTTTCAAAGACTGTATTGAAACGGTCAAGAAATGACCTCCCTATCAAATGTTTACTACCAAGAAGCACACCCATATAGATCCACTTCATCGTGTCATAGAAGTTGGCCCTTTTGGAAAATTGGTTATAGACATCGTGCATTGTATACCTACCTTATCCACGGGGCATGGCTACATTATTGTGGCTGTGGACTATTTCACTAAATGGGATGAGGGTATGCCCACATATTCCAAACATGGGAAAACAACAGTGTTGTTCTTATTTAACCATATCATCGCTAGGTTTGGGATTCCTAGGGCCATTGTGACTGACTATGGGTCACACTTCCAGAAAAAAATGATGGTAGAGCTTAGTGCAAAGTTAGGGTTTCGCCATGACAACTCTACACCTTGCTACCCTCAAGCCAATGGCCAGGTTGAGGCGATAAATAAAGTTTTGAAAACCATTCTTCAGCAAATGGTAGGGTAGGCCAAGTCAAATTGGAACTTACAACTATTTTCTACACTTTGATCTTATAGGACCGTTGTAAAGACTTCCACTGGTTTCACACCTTTTCAATTGGTATATGGATTGGAAGCAACTCTCCCGATAGAATGCAAGATCCCTTCTATAAAACTAGTTGTGGAACTTTTTCCTAATACCACTATAGAAGAGGAATGGTTTCTGTATCTAAATAAATTTGATGAAAATCAGCGTGGTGTTGCCTTAGAAAATGAGGCACACAAACGGTGGATGAAATCCCAATATGACAGAAACGTTTAGCCCTGCTCTTTCAATGAAGGAGATCTAGTCTTAAGTTATGACAAGAAGCATGATAAGCTAGGGGAAGGGAAATTCGAATCTATGTGGCAGGGGACTTACATTATCAGTCACATTTTGGAAAAGGGTGCATACGAGTTAGTATATTATGATGGGATACCCCTAGGTGAGCCTTGTAACGAGCTCTACCTTAAAAGATACTATGCCTAGGTCATCTAGCATAGGATCTTTGTAAATAATATTTATAGATTGATGTGTGTATTAATTTGAAACTATGGTTTTTTGTGTGATTTAAGATGTGTTTCACAAGCCCTACTTATGTATTTCCTATGTCTAATGGAAATATGACCACTTTTACTGGGTTCAAGGACGGTGCTAATCATTACATGTTAAATCTTGTGTTGCCAGATTGGGTAATGTACTCTCTTACAGGTGATATGGTGAGTTCAGGGGGTGTTTGTTTAGGTCCCTCCACCAACAATATCATAGAGTATCATGCGGTGATTGGATTGTTTATGGATTCCCTAGATAACGATGTAAGGGAGATTAGGGTTTACCTAGATTCCAAACTAGTTGTTCAACAACTTAGTTGGGTCTACAATATCCGAAACCCCCTACTCCTTTGTACATTTTGAATGGTTAGACTCTTGGAAAGGTCCTTTGAGCAAGTAACATATCAACATGTTCCAAGACATTTGAATGTTGTAGCATATTCCCTAGATAATTATGTATTAGATTGGTATATTTCTCATAATTAAAAATCCATTATAACATTAAAAAATGCATGTAAATTCATAAGTAGGCATATATTTCAGACACATCACATTTGTTGCACACACAACTATAAGTAAAGTCTTTCACACACACACACACATAAACTATAAAACTGAGATACAAAAATGGGCTGAATCATCAAGCTTTCAGCGCCCTAAAAGTTTGAGACTGTCATGAGTTTAAAATATACATATATAGGGAAAAATATGAAGCTTCGAAGATTTCAATAATAATACATATACAAAAAGTGTAAAGTCTCTATATACTAGTCATTGTCACAGTGGTGCTCATGATAACATATAATGGCCTGGGCCACTCTGTGGAGTGTCCTGGAAAACCATCCTAAGACTCCTGCAGTATGACACTGGTAGCGCCTAGGTAGGTCGTCAGTGGTAACATCAGGAATCCCTATAGTCAAATGATGTAGGTTCTCCTCCAGATCTCCGAACGCCTCATATGCATCGAAGTGATATGCCACCATATCTATAATCCCAGTTCACCTGTCAATAGGTGACATCCTAGCTCGACGTATAGGTCCAATGTCTACATAAGACATTTTTTTCACTTGTCTTAGTCTTACAAAATAAAAAAGCAATAAAATTGAAAAATTAAAACATTATGGATAGTGTCTTTCTTACCTCAATCATCCCACTCCTCTCCCTTAGGTAGTGTAAGATATGGATCCTCACGAAATTATACCCCCTCATAGGAATAATCCTTGATCATGAGTAGCTAGCCTCTCAGCCAGCGAAAGAAGGCTGACCCATAGACAACTTTAGGACCCTCACCACCATGATGGGACATAACATAAACCCACCTGAGCATCCTAGGATTCTCAGGGTCTAGTCTACTCACAGTCACCTGGGGCCTCATGTGGGGCACCCTCTACTGGATGAAAGACACCACTACAGCTTCATAGCCGAACTTTTTAAGCGTTCCCCACTTGCTCTTGTTCAACTGATCCTTTATGCTAACTATCATTCCCTCACACCACTTAAAAACTATAGGCTCCATAAACTCTAGGGCATACAACATATGTGCCCTAGTGGTCAAGTGAACGGATCTAGTCCTGGACACCTTTCCGATGGTATATAATATTGTCCTCAAAGGATGATCCATTATCTATCAATAATATCATCCAAGTAAATTTCTCCACCCCGTTGCCTAGATAAGACCACTAGTCTCCCTCTCTGAGACAACCCAGTGAGGAAGTATATATCCTCAATGTCTATAGTTAGGATGTGGGTCTCAACCACAAAATGTTGCTACTTAGGGTCCCACATGTCAATAATGTATGCCATAAGATAGATGTAGGCCTTCATGCCTGGTACCCTAAAATATTTTAGTATCCCACAATTCAGTAGGGCCTCTATGGTAGCTAGATCACTAAGAACCCGGAAGTCTGTTGTTTCATGCTCTCTCTCTTTCCAGATAACCATCATATGGATGATGTTTTGACCTGCAAAACATTCAAAAATTTTTGTATTAGGAACCATTTCATGGGTAGAGGAAACATAAAAAATATTTTTCTTAATGAAAAAAAAAAACAAAAATTGATTTTTGATGGATAGGGAGATATTTTTTCAAGAAAACCTAGCCTGCGATGTCTTTGTTGTTCATACACAGAGCGCCCAACACTTCCACTAGTTGTAGAAAAAGCATTGTAGGTGCCTCTGCCTCAACGTCTACAAAGTTTCATGTACCAGTGCCTTTGTTGGTTGTGTACAGAGTGCCTATGGCACACTTGTGCCATCCTAACAGAGCGCTGTCATGCTCGCAGGAAGGAAAAAATGAGGCCGCTACAACGCATTTTTGGGTCTTTAAAACATCCAAAAACCATTAACCTCCAATCGAAAAATCTGTCTATATCAATTAAAATCCTTCTATTTTTAGTTAAAGACTAAAAAAATTACTATAGGCATGAAAATAAATGGTCATAATACTTACCTCTTCTAAGCAAAGTGGGCAAACGATGCACCAAAATGCTTGCAATCACCAAAGGAAGCTCTCCTTGTTTCACTCCAATTGCTAAACTCTCCGAATGGTAAATGAAAATGGTAAAATATTTTACTATTCCATTCTATTTATAGTAATTTTGGAACTTTTGTTATTTTATTTTAATTTAATTCTTTTTGAAATCCAAAGTTACTTTTAATAAAGTGAATTTTATTATTTGTTTATATAGTTTTGATGGAGTTGTATTTTAATGTGTTTTTGAGCTTCTAGGTCAAAATTCGGCTCGTGGTTATGAATTAAGCTCTTTTTGTCTTTTTCAAGATTAGAGTGGCAATGAAAAAGTATCGAGCGTCTTTCACACTTTTCACATGGTCGTAAAATAACCAGTAAAAAGGTGTCGAATCTACTTTTTCACTTTTTCATACTCGTAAAAAGTGGATTATGAAAAAGGAAACCCACTACAGAGTTTTGTTTAAGCTCTTTTCAGTCTCCTTAAAAAAAAAAATATTTCCAAGAAAATTTGTTAATTTCATGCTTATAAAGTATCAGAACGGTCGACTAGTGGGTGGTAGGTTCTCTTTTTCGGACCGACTAGGCCTATTTATGAAAAAGTAACTTTTGGAGTTTCCTTGTGTCTTCGTTCAGATTCTCTAAACATGAACGATAAAGAGTTCACTTTCACAGAACTCATAAAATCAAACAATCGAAGACCCTATCTGGGAACGAACCCCTCCTTTCCCAGGTTCGTAAAACATGTGAGAATGGAATCATCACTATATGACCTATAACGAGTCTTTGTTACCCTCTTTAGACTCATAAAAATGAAAAGAGGTACTCATCTATTAATATGGGGAAATTAAGGGAAAGGGGAATGTTTTTCATTTGTATTTATGGCAGTCTACGGTCCACCTTTGAACATGGAATCTGTCTGCATTTGCATATCTCAACATTTGGGTATTCAGCTTGTCTTTGAGTCGATCCACTTTCGTGAGTCAACTGACTCCTTTGAATCAATTCAAATAATTTTTCATCATATTCCTTGCATTACATCTAGTTTCAGTCTCGTCAAGTCAATTCTTCCAAGTCATTTGTCATGCCACAAATTGTTCAAAGGATGTCTCTTCCAAAAAATAACTCATCAATAACTTTACCTATCCATAAAATTAGTCATGTCTAAGTCAGTTTCATTACTTCAAATGAAATTGTGTTCCCTGTTTCATCATGGCCCTCCTTTGACGAGTATATTCCTATCAACTTCAGCTCATCATATGAGAATTAGGCCGAGAAACCTAGTTAAGTACCTTGAAGCATGCATTCCTCAATGGCAAGTTTCCTCACTTTCAACAATAGGATTTCATTATCAGCCTATGATTGGAAGATTATATCAAGTGTTTGACTTCAAAAATACATTCACACTTGAAAGAATGTACTGAGATACCTTGGGGATCATTGACATCAATGATGATTTCCCTTGTACTTGTTAACAATATACATCAATGACTAGTAATCAAGTGGATTCTGCCATGTTCTACTTTAAAACATCTATTCACATGGTTAGAATGGTATCTATTGGGATGGGAATGAAGACCCTGTGCAGTTAGGCTTCGTCACTCTGGTTTCCTATCCTCAGGTTGCATTTGGAGAACAATTAGAGTCTTGGCAGGAATCCACATTTTATTCTTGGTGGATTTGTTCAGTATTTGAGGTTAGGTAATGTGGATCTACCTTGTATGTTCTGTACCCATGTTCCACCTCCTACATCATTCGTTCATGTATCTACACTATATTTTTAGTAGCCATGACACAGTCATCATCATGGATCTGCAATGTATTGGTCCATAGTCATGATTCAGTTGGATAAGTCAGTTATTGGTCCTATGTTAGTTAAGAGCTCATCTCTTATTACCTCTATACTAGATTGATATCTTGCAAACTATTTCACCTATCACTTCCTTATAGATTTGTACTTTGGGGGGCATTATGTTGAACCTGAAAATCCCACAGTTTCCTGTTTTCCTTTTAAAAATCCTGACCTGATATTCCTTGGAAACCTTTTTTCCATCCCTAGAGACTACGATGATTTTCCCCTATTCTGATAGAGCATCAAAAGTGCTCTGTCCAGTGATTCAAAGTGCACCGGATCCATTTTTTCCCTTGGCATCAGGCCCCGATGGCGCTTCTCCTAGTTGACCAATGAGCACTGGAGCTTTTTCACCTGAAACTAAGTGCATTGGTCAACCAAAAATGTGAAAAAATAAAGTTCTGTAATCTTCCTTACGAAATCTTCCATGGAGGTAGTTCCTACTTTCTTGGGAGAGGTGGCATTCACCTTCCTCACCTATTGCGATCACCTCCTATCCATTCCTCAAGTGAATCTCATGAGAATTGGCCTATAAATGAAGCCTTCATGGATTGAGTGAAGGAGGCCAAAGAAAGTACCCTTATGCTATTGGATTGAGATCCGAGTTAGAGGTAATATAGAGTGGGCTTGTATGTGAAGAGATTGTCATAGGTCTGAAGGATTGTAGATTTTTTTTTGAGGATAAATCCATTAACATCAAGGCTTGGTTATAAATTTACTCTCTCATTACTAATACAAAAGTGTTCCCTTTTCCCATATTTAATGTGTTCTAATTGTATATTAGATATTGTTGGATTCCTTTATCATTGGCATAGGTAGTTGATTTGTCCTGATGCTCCAACTTTGTGTTTTTGTCTTTTGATCTATTTTGTAGGTATTGAACATTGCAAGGATTTTTGGAGCAAGAAAAAAAGGACTTAGGTCTGAGGTAAGATTTTGGTTTCATGTTATTCAGATTGATTACTTAGGGAAAATATATGTTGTTGTGCTCTTTTGTTCTACACTTGTGCTTTGCAGGGTAGAGGAACAACTCTTGTTCGCAAGAGGTGTAAAATTCCTGATAACAGTGAACCTGTTGAATTGTGGATTGTTTTGAATCTATGAATCATTACATAGAAGTAATATGATAAGATGGGAGTTGATCTGAGATGATTTTTCTTTTATCCTTTTCTATCTTATTGTTTTTGTGATCTAATGGTGAATGCAAATTTAATGTGCAATATGGATCTATGATGCGATGTTTTATTCTTTTAAATGATGTTATCTGTCTGGATATGTTTGTTCGACGGTATGAATGTTTCGGTTATGAATGAATGATGATTTCTGTTAAGAGAAATGATGAGTATACATGTTAATGATTAAGGATTTGGTCAAATATTTAAGATAAGTTGATGAATTTTCGATGCCCATAGTCCTCTTATATTTTACAGAAACTTGGTTCCAAAATCTCTCCCTTAAACATCTCAAGTGAGACTTCATCTGTTTCATGGGGGTTGCCGGGTAGGGTAAAACCTATATGGGCTGGTGCTTAGGGAGATTGTGGTGATATAAGAATCAACATAGTGGGAACCCCTATCGACTGGGTTTTGTTGTTTGGATTACGCCAACAAGTTTCCACACTACAGCTCCAGGAAACAACAACATCATCATCACTCCTTCTTACGAGGGAGGTCCTTTCAGAGTACACCAAGATTGTCTCTAAAGTACTCGAACTTTATTTGATACATAGGCTGACTCAACACATTAGAAACTTGTTTCTCTCTAGGAATATACTAGAAATTTACAACTCCCGTCTACACCATATCACAAATGTAGTGATACTTCATTTATATGTGCTTTGATTTGTCATGGAACATCGAGTTTTTTGACATCTTGATGCAACTATGGTTATTGCAATAGATATCAGTTACATCCATATTGGTATCAAAAAATCATGTCAACAATTTATGAAGCCATATTGCTTCACTACAAGCTGACCATGCTGCAATATATTCATCCTCTGTTGTGCTGGGAGAAAAACTAGTCTTGTTTCTGCTAAGCCAGGAGATCACACCTGATTCCAAACTAAAACAACACCTGAAGTTATCTTTCTATATACATAATTTCTTGTCCAATATGAATATGCATAACCATGTAATATGATGTCACTATCAGATGCATTTATGAGGCCACAATCTAATGTACCATTTAGGTACCTCATCACATGTTTTGTTGCAACCAAGTGAACAATTCTAGGATCCACCATATACTAACTCGAGGTGTTCACAACAAAACATATATCTTGTCTTGTATTTGTCAAATACATCAATGATCCAATAATATTTGTACATTGTAACATCTACTATCTCTAATGAAGCATCGTTTAAGAGCTTCAAGTTTGTCACCATAGGAGAATCTCAACATATTTTCATTGATTTAGGATAATCTCATATGGGATCTACCATACATCGATACCTAAAAATTAATGTATAATACCAAGGTCCTTCATCTCAAATTCTGCAGTAAGCTTCTTCTTACAATCACATAAAATCTTCTCTTCTCATGTCAAAAACAAACCATCCACATACAACAATAATATCCTAATTGTTATACTATGAAATGGAACTTCTCTGTCCAAGTATTAACACTGACTAAGTAGGTACCCAAAAGGATAGTATGGATTGAATTAGACTAAACACTATAGATTAAGTGAAGCCTTAACACATACTCTTCCCTTTAGATTTTCCTTTGTTTACAAGGAATTTTGTCTTTCACTCACGACTTCTGCTTGTGATAAGTCGTGTGTCACCCAAAGGTATGCTCATAAACAACCCGCGGGTCAACTATACAATGTTGTAGTCATGAGTTGATTTATATAAGTCACAATTCATTCATGAGTTTTATATATTTTCAATCATGAATCCATTAAGACAAAATTTAAAAATAAAACATGATTAGTCTAGGGGTAGTTGGGTTCGAAATAATAACTTCCCTCACCCCCCTAACTATCATAGACCTCGTAACCTCTCCTTATTAGCAAGTATAAACATAGGGGAGGGGTACAATATAAGGAAGAAAATTTGGAGAGTAAGGTTATCCTGGAGGAATCCATTGGAGAGAGGAGAAAGAGAAATCATTTTTTTGGTCAACAAAGAGGCTTGTCTCAGATAGGGTTGTAATGTTCCCTGCAACTTACTAATAAAGAATAAATTTCTCCAAAATTTGATTTGCATATGTTATTATTGTTATGAATTATTAAATGTGTTTCTATTTTTTGTTATATGCAATTATAATATTTTCATCTTTCCTTATATAAAAATTAGAATTCCTATGGAGAAACATCAACTTATTTTGTAGGTACAGAAGATCTGGAGCTTGAGGACCATTTGAGGAAGCAGGCTAAAGCTTGGATCAATCGTCGGTAATAAAGTACACATCCCTTTCATCCCTTTTATATTATATATGTTTCTACAATATTTTATGTCTACAAGTCAAAATCTAGTACGTTGGTGACCCTAGGACCTGGTAGATATCCCTCATGATAGAATTGGAAACTCCACTGGGGAGATATGGGTAAGCATTTAACTTTTTAAATATTTATTTTTTATGAAATTGTGTTCATAATGTTGTATATACGTATGTATTCGAGTATGATATGTTTTTAATGATATGTAGATATAGGACCTGTTCGACTAGGTGGACATCAGGGGACCTTTGTGCATCTAGTGGAGGGTAGTGGAGATAAATCTATGTTTCATGTTGTAGAGGGAAAGTTGGCCAGGCTAACCCATGATGTTCCTACACTGAGGATGGAGAGGATTCCAATGGATATGCAGGAGCATGTTGTAGGAGTACATCCATCCTCGTTATGCCTTCTCCGAAGGGTGAACTAGTTTTTTTTATGTTATCGGGAGGTTGTGGAGGCAACTGTAGCCGAGGAGGCTAAGGAAAATCCTTAGTTTTTTAGCATATGAAGGACTTTGATCCCGTTTTGTATTTTGATAGACATTTTACTGGATGTCCGGACCAGAAACTCGATGTATATGGACATATATTTTACATATATATATATATATCAATTATTTACATGTGTCTCTATGTATGAATTTTACAAAGTGTGTGACAAATGTCGTCCTAGAATGTAATTCACAAATGCATGAGTGATAGTATTTTTATTTCTTGAAATGTGATTATATATAATATGTTCAAAACTTCTTTCAATTAGCCTAATTCCTAAAAAATTACGTAAAAGAGTAGGATGTCTCACCTAGTAGAACCCATTAAGATAAGAGACCACTAACTGAGAGTCAAGTTTGACTTCTAGGCAGGTGATATCGTGCGAAATAACATCCCAAAGAAGCTCAATGACAACACTGTACTCAACTACATTAATGTTAGTTGTAGGATTCCAAGCAAGCACCTCCTAAGGAAACCAATTGTCTTGTGGGTGCATAAATGACCCAAGCAGTTGAAGCCAGGTTGCAAGTGTGATGGTTGGCGTCATCAGTGAACCCTGCGAACCACTCCAAATAAATCTGAAATAACACCACACTACATAAGAAACACTAACCACTAACGACCATGTACATAATTATACAAGTATTATACAAGAAAAAGCATAGTTCCTATGTGTAATACTTTTTCAGGTATAGCTCATTTCGGGGCTCCAAAAGATTATTGCCATCATAATAGATTAACTTGTATGCTCCCTTATTCATAAATTTTGACACAATAAAGGACTACCCTCATAGATTTAAATTTACCTACCCAATCATTAATTTTTCGATTAGATTTGGTAAAAATATCCTCTGTGTAGAAATCATGATTGTCCTTTGAGGACAACACGATCCATTCCCGTGTTCCTCATGGACAACCCATGATTATATCGCGAAACCGTGACTTTAAAACGGGCTACCAGTGGTTACTACAGAGTTCCCTTAAGGTAGGTTAAAAACCCAAAATAAAGAATAATTTTAAATAGTTAAAACATAAAAATGAAGAGGAAGGAGATGTGGATTACCCGCACTTTGCAAAATGAAGATCCGTCCATGGAATCGGTTGCACCAATCGTCTCAAGTTGAAAGGTAAAATTGCCCAAATATGGTAAAAAACAAATGTTATGTTTTTTTTTACTAGATTTCTTCTATTTATTATAAAAAATTGTTAATTTTTACCCACTTTTATATAGTTGAAATTATTTTATGTCATATGAACTAGTACTAAATGTTTTTCACCTAAGTTTTTACAGGTCATGGATGAATCAAAGAAATTTTCCTTTGCATCTAGGTTAGGATTTTGTCCTCTTTGCATGTTTTGTACCTATACCTTATCCTTAGATGAAATTTATGATCTCTTTGATTTCCATGGACTGCGATGTGTTGCCACTTGTTACCTTTCAAAAATCGTCGTTCTTCCATGGTTAGTACCTATCTCACATGGGTGCCCTAGTTAGAACACTTCTCGCCATTTCTAGTACCCATGATGCATTTGTGCTAAGTTGTGGGAGCCTTTGTAGTTGTTTTTCACACCAAAATGGCACTCATTTTGCATCTTTTATTGATCTACCTCAGATGATAAGGCTTCCACCCTTATGAATTTATCTTCAATCCCTGGTCAGACTCCTTAAAAATGACTAGATATCCGAGTTACTTGTTTTTGTAGACTCATTAAAGGAACTAAAGGATCATTCATAGTGGCATAAGTTTAACCCTTTCTCGGACCCTATGGATTGTTTATGAAAAAGGAATACTCTATCTTATTTGAAATTTATAAGAGTACCTTCAGGTACACATTTATCTCTTTTTCAGGCCAAGAGGACTAAACTTAAGGAAAAGGAACCCGTTTGAGCTTACTTTTCTCTTTTTTGTGCTCTGGATCTAAACATGAAAAATATTTTGGGCTTTCTTTATGCCATTTTCCTTCTCCTTAAACCCTAGTACAAAGCATCAAGTTTACTGTTGTCAGTACCATTCTCATAAATAAATGAACTTTTTGAGTGATCTTTCCTTCCTTCACACTCGTTAAACTAAGGCTACATGCTTTCTTTTGAAGGAGAATCAAACATTGTCAACTAAGTATGAAAAAGGTATACCTTAGTTCTTCGGAAGCTAAGAGAGTTTTCCTTTGGATTGTTTTACACTTTTTCGGACTTGAAAGACTAAATTTATGAAAAATCATCCACCTAGAGTCTTCTTTGGATTTGTCAGACTCTCAAAACTATGAAAGCACTGACGATTATTCACTAATTTAGGCTCGTAAAATCCACGGATAAGTGACATATCAAGCACTATTCTCTGTTTTCTTCAAGCTTCTTAAAAAGGAATAAAGACTCGAGTTGCCTTTCTTGGACTAGTTAAAACTTAACAAGAAAGGAAAGGAAGAAATTCACTCTTTGGGTTATAAGTTTTTTGGCAGCATGTTGTCCTTGAACAAAGCACTAGTTTAAGCCTCCTCCCACTCATATATTAGGTTTTCACTTATCGTTTCAACTATCAATTTGATTCATTAATCCTCCACTTCTCCTGAATACATGGTGTATTAGGTCTTTCACACTTGTTATAGGCAGGAACAGCTGCGTTCTGTCTATAGGATGGAAGGGTAGGGTTCTATTGAGGATGGAATGAAAAAGAAAGAAAATGAGATTAGGGCCAAGCTCCAAAACCCTGCATGAAACTGTTAGCAAACAAAAGAGCTGCAATACATCAATGGAAACCTACAACTAAGCATTAATCAACAAACCTGCAAGAAAAATATGTTAGAAAACTATAATAAAAATGCACAAAACAAATATTATACATTCTCTTGATGGAAATGGGCCACCATGCCCTAGATTTGGGAGCACCTCTCAATGGAATGGGAGCTTTGGCTCAATGGAGGAATGGAGGAGAGGGAGGGTGAATGGCCTGAGAGGAAAATGGTCTCAAGGCACTCACACGGGCAGCATAAAGATAGGGAGAGGAGGAGTGTTTTGAGAGTGACCCCCACCCCTTTATTTATACTTTTTCTTGATATTTTTAGGGTTTTAAGCCCCTAGTTAGGGCTTTAGCCCCTTTTTGGGCTGTTAGCCCCTTTCACCCAATTCTTAGCTCCTTTGGGGGTTTTAAGCTCCTTTGAGGGGTTTTAGCCCCTATAAGAGCTATTTTGGCTCTTTTTATGGGTTTTTAAGCCCTTTTTCCTATTTTTGAGCCTTTTTGAGGGTGTCAGGGTCAAATGAGGGTCATGCATGGATGTCTTTAGGTGGTGTAAGTCATGTAGAGCTCATTGGGGGATTTTTTGGGTTAACATATTGTCCCCTGATGTGTGAGGGTAGGAGCTCATTGTATGATCGACGGACATCATAGGATTTTCTAGGGAGAGGTCGTGCTTCCTGGACTAGGGCATGGTGGCTTTTGGTTTTTGTATTAATATGGTTCCCATCAATGGGTGAGATACAAATAATGTGTGACATGTATATGGACGAGGTGGGCATCCCCATGCTTGTAATGATTTCAAAAGAATAATGTGATATAAGATCTATAATACAAGAGTCGATCATGTACAACTGTTGTTACAATGATGGTTTCCTCAATGAGAGGCTAAATACAATACTGATATGAAGAACTACTATATTGGACCCATGGCATTCTCATGGAATGCTATATCTTCATGATTGATAGTCTACTTGATATAGAATGGTACATAGTTGTAGGGACCCACTGATGGATATTCAGAGTCTATATGGTCCAAATATGTTGCATCAATCATAAATTTATATAGAAGCACTGTTGAGGCTTCTGAACACTGTCTCCAATGCAAACTAGAAATTACAAGGGACATGAACTTGTTTGGGTCCCTCCAATAGACTCATCAATGTGCTAGAGTCAAGTGACATCTGGGGTCTTCGACCAAATAATACACATACCAATACCGTATATGAATCTCAACGGTGTGATGATGTAGCTGTAGTTGAGCACGTGAAAAACAACCATCCCGAGAGGCACTGACAACTCCTATCAAGTGGTCCAAGGAACTCATCAATGAGGTTAATGAAACCAGGATACAGGGACCTCTAGGTCTATCCTCTGGAATATGTGTGTTGTTTTCAACAGAGAGAGACCTACAACTGGCCAAGGAAATGGTGTTTCCTTGACAAGAAGTGCGAGGGCAATAACCTTAGCTGTAATACTAGGAATGTAACTACAGATGGGAAATACTTGGGGGAGGTAGACACTTTTGATATTGATGGGATCCAAGGAAGACACATCGCAGAGTACTCTAAACAAAGGAAACCCAAAGTGGGAATGCTACCAAACTATTATCTATGGGGTGGTGTCTAGAGACACCATTGTGGTACGATCTCGTGGATTTTTGGCAAGCCCAAGGAATTAAATTATTGATGGTGCTTTCAATTTTAGAGATTCTGAAATCATGAAGAAGACTCCGATGAGGGATATTTTTTATTGCTAGTCTCCTGTTCCTAAAAAAGGATAAAAGTATACACAGGAGAGCTTGCCCATCCTTTAGGGGATGGGAGACTTCTTTACCGTTGGTAGTCCAGTCAGGCTGGAAAAGGTTAAACCTATAATGACTGGACGGTCATTCAGATACTTTTACGAGCATGAATGAAACCAAGTTTTCTTAGCAATCTTTTCTTGATGAGAATGCTAGAAAAGAGCTTAACGACAACCCATGGTGATATTTTTTGTAAAGTTCGGCCCCTCTGCTCGAGAAAGCATAAAGGGATGCAGAGGGGACCGGTCTTGGATTGAATGTGCCAAGGTGGTCCTTTTCATTTGATGTTATACATAGTCCTAAAAAGGAGCTAAAGGAGATGATGTAGATTCCCTTTCCTATAGTTTAACGAGCGGGAAAGGAAGTAGTTGCTCTCAACAATATTTTCATTCTTTTAGGAGTCAGAAAAGAGCTTAAAAGAAACTCCAGTATGGTCAACCAATCGAGGAGGTACTGGTGGTGCCCCCATGTTGGCACAATGGATAGTGGTCCAAAGTTCATCAGTGCAGTATGGATGGAGCAGGTGGATCTTAAACATACCAATACATGCATGGGGTAGATCACGGTAGAGGCACGCAAACTGAGGTGGCTCTCAAATGGATGTCAGGAGAGTTGTGTGTGAGTTGTGGTGGACTGAATTGACTACATGTGATGTGAGTGCAAGTTCGGAGGCATTTATATGCCAAATTCATGCAAAATAAATGACTTGCCCTCCAAGTGGTGTCCTGGAGACCTGCGTAAGGTGCGGTGGAAGGATTTGATAGCTATATACTGAAATTGAATGACGCACCTTCGGAGTGGTGGCCAGGGAACCTGCATGAGTGGCGGTAGGAAACTGTAATGCAAGTATAGGTCTGGAGACACTTACACCACAATGTGGTACGTAAACCAAGCTAACTTCCAGGACGTGGTCCTAAAAATTACTTGTTAAACATGACATGGTGGTCTCATTAGAAGATGGGATTTTGAGCCCGGAGGTGTGAGGGACATCTCGAATAGGCTCTGGGTGTCTCTAACTAACAACTAATGGTGCTTCCCCTAGTACAGTGATGCATAGAGAAAAAACTAGAACAAATTGGGGCCTATGAGTATGGAGTTGGGTCAACATACAATGTGCGATTCACATGGTGGTACACAAATCGATGTGACTCTAGGAAATGTCCAAAGGAATCAATATGGAGGGAGGCAGTCTAAAGGTCATTTCTCGGCCCAGGAGTGTTGTGCAACTGGGGAGATATAGAGAGGACTAGACCTCATGTTACCACCTAAGTTGTACTTAGTGGTTTTTTATCAAGTGATCCTGGTGAACCGGACAGGGTTAACTTATTCGGACTTCAAAAAGACCTTTGGAAGTACTTCTGGGAAGTGCTTGTTGTACTATATCACATGTTCATACCCCATGGGGGAGTTGTAATCAATGTTATAGCATGATAGTGTCTGTAAAATACTTGGTCTCTTAGACTCTATTTGGCAATCCGATCAGCCCAGGGTGTTTTTTCCCTTGGTTATTATTGGTTGTTGAATAAACGACTGATAATTTCTGAGTTTTTCACTCCATACCTCCAAAGTTGGGGTGGTCAGCTTGGCATTTAGGAATATTGAGGTTATTAGAGTCTATGTGTCAATGTATAAACATTCTAGACATCATTATCGAGTCATATGAACATGTCTAAGTCCCCCTAGGTGTTTTTCAATTTTTCCAAAACTTAGGCTATTTTTTAATAGTTTAATTGGAAAATTTGATTTTGTAATAAAAGTGGGCCAAATAATCGGTTTCAGTCATGTAGGTGCTCATTTTCAAGCTAAGAGCACCATGTAAACCCATGGACCCACTATTTCCTAAGTTTTGAGTGATTTTCCATCACTCAAGTCAGAAAGCTGCAAAAATCAATTATTGATTATTTTAATTAATAAATTGATGAATAATGGAGCAAATCCAAAATCTTAAATAAGTGGATCCTCAGGCTATTTGATTGAAATCAGTCAGATCTGAAGCAGATTGATTGGATCTGACAAATCCTTGACTGAAGGAGGGGATCAAATCAGATCCAGAGTTGATCTATAGCTGTCTTCATGGGGAATTGCGCCCTCTCTCTCTCCTCCACACATGTGGACTCTTCTAGATGCTCTGTGGACTGATGTGTCAGTGTATGGGTTGATGTGTCAGCTCAATAAAGCCCCCGGTTGACAAGTAGGCTCAGTTGAACTTCAGTTCTGCATTGATGAACTCTCCATCAGTTGATTTAACTTGATTCCATGAGGAATTGCGCCCCCCCTGTGCTGGATGGCCTGTAATTTGTATATATCCTGCTTGAGGCTCCCTCTTCCAAGCTAGTTAGAGCTGTACTAAAGGGCTTGCAATTGTAACTCTGTATTTGATCATCATTTGTGAATAAAGAAGCTTTGGAGGCTATACTGTGTAGTGCATGTGTATGTCTGGATTCTCAGTGTTATGCTGCTGATGTGGTAGCTGCAATTTCTCGCCAAATTCTGTGCTGGTTTTGTGCTCTGGCTTCAAGGATTCGGTTGAATCAAGTAAGGGTGTAAACTAGGCAAGTTAGATTACTTGATATTGTTTATCCATATGATGTATGCTCAAAAATTTCAGTTATATGCTTAAATAAGATTATTTTTGCATAATCTTTCATTTTTGTTGCTTTATACATCTATATCCAGATCTCACAAGGTGTGTGCAGGCTTGTGTTATTTAGTTGCAGGTTCCTGATTGGATGAAGGTGTGGATCTAGATTGATGCCATTCCTATCCAATACGCTCAAGACTCTGTCCCTCAGCACTCCACAAAAGGGCCTCCTTTCATCTTGCTTCATTCAAGCAACGATCCGACCTTCTCTCCTCTTCTTCTCATTCCTATAGAAAATCAATTTTCTTACTTGGTTACAGTTTGCAAAAGATTTGTTATCATTTGGATCTATTTCATCAAAGTAAAATATACATAGATATTATATTTCAGAGCTCATAGTATAGATCTCAATTCTGAAAAATATCATCAAGTCTTCTAGATCTAGCATAAGGAAATCGTCCATTTTGCATGACAAGTTAAAGAGAATCAGTAGGTTGCATGCACCAGTTTTACTTTCTTTTTTAAAAGAGGTTAAATCCAGAAATTAGTGCATATTTCATTGTCTACAAAAACATAAATCCAAGATCCCAAGGAAAGCTTGCTTTCCTTGGTTCCATTTTTGCTTGTTTAGTTAGTTTTAACTTCATTTTTTTAGATAAGGTAGGCTGATCCAAAGGTACTCTTAAAGTGATTTTGGGAGTATGTTATTCTAACATGCTTGATTTTTTTTATCATGTATGACAGAAAAGAAAGGAAGCTTCTGTCCGGAAGTGGCCTCAGGAGCGTTCAAATCCCCCCAGGGGTCTCCCTTTTCACCAAAATCTTAAAATTTTTGCAAAGTTGTAAGATCTTGGTTTCAGCCTGTATAAGGACCAAGAATATTCTGATATTTCAGTTTGATGATATTGTAACCAATAATAAATAAAACTATTTTTGGAATAGGCTCTTTCAAGGCCATTCCCCATCCCCCCTGGGGGGATTTGCGTCGGTGCCCTTTTCGTCGCTTTCTGCTCATTTATTTTCAAACTAGTATTGATATAATATTCAGGGTAGTATAATTTATTTCATTATTAATTCCATATTCCATATTTTACATTTCAAAGTAATCCTAATACTTACCCCACGATTTCCCGATTGACCCGAAAGGGGAAAGAGATTCGTGGTAGGACTAATTAAGAAACTAGAATTGTGTATCTGTTTGCTTTCTTTTATCATTTATTTATCAGCAATTATAAAAATAACCCCTCCTCGATTCCTCGATTGAGATCCACTTGGATCGAAAGAGGTTCTTGGAGGGTTTTCTTTTAAACAAGAACACCCAGTTTAAAACTTACTAAAATTGACAAGACTCCAGTGTGTATGCTTTGCACTTGGCTGCGGTTCGTCCGATCAGTCAAAATGTATCAAAAGCACTTGGGTGACTAGTATAATTAGGACTCACTCTCCCCAACTGACAAACCATTAGGTGAAAATCCAACACCTAGATCAAAGCTTTATGGTGCAAAATACCCAAAGGAAGCGGGAACTTCTGAAAAGTGAACTCAGGGCGCCGATCTTTGTCACACCCTAACGGGTGCATTACGAAAAATAGCCCCAGAGACTCCATTTCAACCCACATATTCCTTGCGGGTAGCCGTGAAGGTTTAGTTTTGGACATACTCCAAGTACTCTCGGGTATATCTGGAGTCCCCCTTTAGCCTAATTTTAATCAACTCACACTTCAAATTTAACTTAAAACATACCAAGAGGCAATCGCAAAACACTCACTCCAAGCACATGCAAGTACATTGTTTCTATTTTTGACTCCATTCTAAGGCACTGGTTATTTTCTAGTTTTATATATATATTGTGTCTTAGCATTGTGCTTTCGTGTGTTCATCTTTTATATCTTGCCATCTTTGATTATCTATAATTAAATTCCAAACTTCTAAGTAACTCAACCAATTTGAACATCACAACACTAAGTAATCATCCTTATTAACTTAATAGGGTTTACCCCCCTTGGATTCATTAGGAGTTGAGCCTAAACGGAGGAGTCAAGAACAAGGTGACAGCCTTGACTCGATACTTTCCCCCAAGGACACACTGAGTGGCTTGAATATTTTTGCCACGTGACCCAGGTGTGTGAAAGGCAGCAACACCTCCAAGACAAGTCGAGGGACCTGATGGTATGCTAGCATGGTGGTAGCTAGATCATACATGCAACATACTATGTGCATGTGTAGATGTGGGACCACACCCTCCAGTGGGCTACCCACGGTGCAGGGGAAGGGATCATATCTACCTACTCACATGCAAATGATGCAACAGAGTTCTACAATGGATTCACTACAACTAGATAGAGAACGACTACTGGAGGGGATCACCGACTTGTGGTAAATATGATGCAAAACAAAAAGAAAAAACTACACTATAAGGGACTCATAGTGGTTGTATCAGGCATAGACTCTCTTGAGGTGGAGCCTGTTGCGAGGCTTCTTCAAGAGGAAACCATCTGAGTCAGTGAAGAGGTATTCTCCCTTGCTGAGATGAATGTTGTTGTTAAGGCATGGTGACGGAATTTGGTCTTTTATGGGAAGAATCGATTCCACACTATGGTTTAAAGGGAATGGGGTAAAAATGGAGGTGGACTTATATATCTCTCCATCATTGCTTAAGTCGTGTCTGTTGATGTATTTGTAACTTCAGAATGTATTCATATATATTTCTTATGTATTGTAACCCAATTTTCATTGCGGGATGTATTTGCAATGTACTTGAGTCATGTCATACCCCGATGTTTATTCCAGGAATTTTCTATAATGTAACAAGTCATGTCAAGTCATTGTGGGTAACCCTCCTATTGGTCAAGGGTTAAAGTCCCCATAGTTGTGGGGCCCTAGGGTTATTATACTATCCTAGAGAAGTCGACCCTAGGTGATTCATTGTAAGTCAGGGAAATAGTCCCCACCATTGTGATAAGGATAAACCTCCTTGTTGGTCGGAGGAGGCAAATTCCCCACAAGTTGTGGGGCACTAGGGTTATTAGACACTCCTGGAGATGTCGACTCTAGTAAGTAATTGTTAAGTGAGGATGACATGTTGGAGTGGGTTTGAAGTGAACAAAAGAATATAAATGGAGAGTGAGACTCTCTATTTATCACACACACACACTTACTCATTGGGGTGCACGCCCTAGGGTTATTATACTATCCTAGAGAAGTCGACCCTAGGTGATTCATTGTAAGTCAGGGAAATAGTCCCCACCATTGTGATAAGGATAAACCTCCTTGTTGGTCGGAGGAGGAAAATTCCCCACAAGTTGTGGGGCACTAGGGTTATTAGACACTCCTGGAGATGTCGACTCTAGTAAGTAATTGTTAAGTGAGGATGACATGTTGGAGTGGGTTTGAAGTGAACAAAAGAATATAAATGGAGAGTGAGACTCTCTATTTATCACACACACACACTTACTCATTGGGGTGCACGAGTGAGAGAGAGAATTTGCTGGGACAAGAGAGAGACTGCTGTTGTCGAGAGATCATCTTTATGTTTTCGGGTTTTACTTTTGGTGCTGATTCTATCTCTGAGGAAGTTGTAGGGTTTTCTCCTTTATGGTTTCCCTGAGGAAAATTCTTTGTGTCTCTTGTCTCTTGTGCTTTATTGTTGTGCATGTTATTCTCTCAGTTAAAGATCCTAAGATCATAATGCTAGCTTAAATGATAAAAATCAATGCTAGGGATTATTGATTTTTAGGTCTCTCTCCATAATCCATCAGCAAAAGTATGCTAGGATGACTCTCCATTGAAGGGTGCATCTTTCTGTTGAAGCAGAATTCGACTCCGAGCATTTTCAGTTTTGGTGCGGGAAATTAGGGATTTCTACAGAAGAGGAATTTTTGAGTGAGCCCAAAATAGGATTGTTCTCCTCATCAAAATCAAAGTCTAGAGACCTGTATCAATATTTTTGGTTGGGTGAAACTTCAGGATAGTCAAACCCTAGTTTGACCCCGAGCTAGAAAAACCCTAAATACTAAAATTGCTAAGTTTTTGTACATTCCCTATATCCTGAGATTGGCAAAGGATCAAGAGCTGAAATTTCATAGGCTAGAGATAAAATCTTGAAGTACACTGTGTCCATAATTCAGCTTCATATTCGCTATATTCTGAGAGATATGATCCCTCCAAGTTAGGGTTCCAGCCTCTTCCAGAATTCATACCTAAAAAGGTCACCTGGGGAGAATTGCTATATCTTGAGCTACACATGTCCCAATGAGATTTCTAAATATGTTATAGAAATGGAATGGAATTTAATTTCTATGGTACTAGTTTCAAACTTAGAATATGAACCAGTGACACGTGGTAGTCCGTACAACTTCATTGATCTAAACAGTCCTGTAACGGGTCACCTTGGGAAAATGACCATAAGTCCCAATTGGTGAAACCAATTCTAATGAAACTTGTGGTGTTGGAATAGGGACATTCGAGGCTACCTTAGTACAACGTTTCAGACACAGAGGAGCAGTAATTTTAGAGAGACCATAGAAACAGTCACAGGTATTTCTGCAGAAGAAATTGGAAAACTAGGGCTTCCTGTTCCGAGAGCTTCCCTCCACTGTTTTCAGAAAAGGAGTACATTGGACAGCTCAACTTGAAGAGATATATCTTTCTACCCAATCAGATATAAAAGATTCCAAGTTTTGAAAATTAGGGTTTCTCTGACAAACCCTAGATTAGCTAGCTCTGGAACTAGTATGGACACCTCAAATCGGTAAGATCTAATCTTTTGCTATTTTGAGGTTCTCATTTCAAAGTGATCTATCACATCAACTTGATGATAAGCTTGGTGAAGTTGAAAACCTCCAAGCATGGAAGTATATGATCTCTTTGAAGAAAATGAATTGGACACCTACATGAGTAGAGAGGTTCCAGTTCCAGAGGGAGATGAGGTTGAAAGCCTTACACCAGAAGAACTTGGTCAAGGCCAAGAAGATCATTGTTGATTCAATCATGGATCACCTTATACCACAAGTGTCTTCCCTAAAGACACCGAAGATGTTTGATTCCTTGACCAAGCTATTTGAAGGGAAGAAAATAAATCAGAATATGACCTTAAGAAACCAGTTGAAGAATGTGAAGATCCAGAATGCAGAGACCATACAGTCATCTCTCAAATCAGAGAACAACTTGAAGCGGTAGAAGAAGAAGTGGAGAATGCAGAAGTGGTGATAACCGCCTTTAATGGCGTCCCAGGATCATGGGATTCATTCATTCGAAGAATGTGTGCTAGAAGGAAGTGATTACTTTCAGCAGACTCTGGGAAGAGCACACACAAGAAGAAGCTCAACTAATAATAAGAGAAAAGAAGATGGGAGCAACTGAAGATCAAGCTCTCACCATCAAAAGAAGATCCCTCAAGCGATGAGGAATATGAAGAACTCAACTCTTGAAGAACCTCTTATCCACCTTATCATTTGGATAAGAAATGATGCTATGAAGAAGATGATGAAGCTGAAGGTTCAAGAAGGAGTCTACCCACGAAACAAATAAAGATAAGTATTCAATTGTCATTTCATGATATTGTTTTGTTATGCATTTGTTTATATTCAGTTAATGTATTATACATGATAGAATGTTTGCATTAATGATAGTATACTACTAATATACATGTGATTGGTAAGTATCTCATGGTGCTATACAAATCTCCATTGCTACTCATCTAGATTGAAACCTCTTTGCTGACAAATTGGATTAGTGCATAATCTCAATGTTGTCTTGGTAGAGATGGAAGGCATCTAGAAAAGTTTTCGTGAGATATGGATGAATGTTGTATTGGCTAAAAGTAGTTGCATGATCGTATATTTATGTATAAGAATTTGCCAGTATGAATATTCCTTATGAAATGTTTCTAACCATACAAATGCATTTGACTTGTAGGAAAGATCGCATACATAATCGCCTACAAGCAAAGAAGGATGAGACTTGTTCCAAAGAACAAGTGATGATAGTTCAAAGATGAAGAATAATATGACGAATGCAGTGACATCATTGATGCAGAACCTTGAAGCTATGAAGAAGTAACCAAGAAGAAAGGGAAGACTAGTTCAATAAGAATGATGTCTAGGATGTTGTATCAATACGTAAAGGGAAGTTCGTAGTTCCATCATACAGTAGATGGAAACATTGTGGGATACAAAGAAAGATTCGTAGCATGAGGCTTCTGACAGAAAGAAGGCACAGACTACGAAGAGACATTTGCAGCCAGTGGGAGTTGAAAAACATACATGATAAAGATTGATGAAGATCTTAACCTTTTCTACAAGGTTGAAGATGAAATTCTATACACTAGATGGATACATAGAATATTAGTAGCATATGAAGCTACTTGTCACTCCAGTACAGAATGTTTCAATGCATAGAGTACAAAAGACAGAGGGAGTATGATGCTCCACTTCAGAGGGAGTGGCTATAGAATATCTTGAGTTTCGACATGGTACGAAAGGGTAGACAGATTACTGATGACTCTATGATTTACTAAGAGTAAAGTGAATTCCAACCTTTGCTTCAAGGTTGATGGCGGAAGACCAATGATACTCCTGTTATGTGTTGATGCACTATTTCTAGGCATAGAGGTGTGGAAGAATGCAAATGGAATCTTCCTCGGACAAGGGAAGTGTATAGTAGAGATCCTGAAGAGGTTTAGGACAACACCTATGGCATCGAACCTGAAGCTATTGAGTATTGCTTCATCAAATTCGGTTGATGCCACGATCTATTGTCAGATGATTTACTTGACAAATACAAGACCATATATTTGCTTTTCTATGGACACATTGAGACATGTTCACCTGATGGTTGCAAAGCATGCAGTGAGGTACCTAAAGGGTACAGTTGATTATGGGCTCAAGTATGATGTGAATCATAAGATTAACTTGGAGGGTTATGTTGATTCAGATTGGGCAGGTAGTGCCATCGATAGGAAGAGCACTTCAGGGTGTTGCTTCAGTATGGGATTAGGTGTGATCTCTTGGTTTAAGCAGGAAGAAATCTTGTGTGGCACTGAGTACAGCTAAAGCAGAGTATGTCACAACTTGTGCATCTAGTTGTGAGGTAGTATGGATGAGGAATCTACTGCCTGATTTATTTTATCTCTAGTTGGATGCTACTTGTATACATTGTGAAAACGAGAGTTGCGTGAAGTTGTCAGAGAATTGAGTGTTTCATGACAAGTCGAAGCATATTGAGATCAAGTATCACTATATTAGGGATATGGTGCAAAGAGGAGTAGTGAAGCTCCAGTATGTTGCGATGGAGGAATAAATAGCTGATGTATTGATGAAGCCATTGGCTAGGGTGAAGTTTGAGTACTTTAGGGAGAAACTTGGTGTTCTCCAGATTGAGGTTCCCTCCAAAGGGAAGTGATGAGTCTGTGAGCCATTTTGACATGGTGAGAGGATTGGTTCCTTCTATGGTCAGATGTAAGGGCTGATCCATTCTGTCATGGTGAGAGGATTGTTTCCTTCCATGTCAGATATGAGTGTTGAGCCATTCTGATATGACTATAGGATTGGTTCCTACATGATCAGATATAAGGGCTATTGCCATTCTTTGAATGGAGCTGCCTAGTGAGGTAATAGGAAAACTTAGTCTGGGACTGAGGGACATTGTGATATGACTATGAGATGTGCTCTCACATGATCAAATATGAGTGTATGGCCATTCTAATGTGATAGAGGGATGTGTTCCCACTTGATTAGTTGTAAGGGTTGAGCCATTCTGTCATGGCTAAAGGATTAGGTTCCTTCCATGTCAGATGTGAGTGCTGGCCATTCTGACTTGGTGTCAGATATAAGGGCTACCACCATTCTTAAAATGGAGCTACTTGGTGAGGTGCCAGGAATCCTCATTCTAGGACTAAGAGCCATTCTGATGTGACTGAGGGATGTGTTCCCACATGATCAGATGTAAGTGCAGTTCCTTTCCACAGATGATAGTAGGTGTGTCCTATCGTGCTGGTGGATGTGAGTGCTAGCCTTTACACATATGATAGTATGTGTGTCCTATCATGCTGGTGGATGCGAGTGCTCTTCCTTTTCATAGATGGTAGTAGGTGTGTCCCACCATGCTAGTGACTGTAAGTTCTATGCCTTTTCACAGATGGTAGTAGGTGTGTCCTACCATGCTAGTGATTGTAAGTGCTGTGCCTTTCCATAGATGGTAGTAGGTGTGTCCTACCATGCTAGTGGATGTGATTGCTATACCTTTCCACAGATGATAGTAGTTGTGTCCTATCATGATGGTGGTTGTAAGTGCTAAGCCTTTTCACAAATGATAGTAGTTTTGTCCTATCATGCTAGTGAATGTGAGTGCTGGGCATTTCTGATATGATTATAGGATTGGTTCCTACATGATCAGATGTGAGTGTTGGGTGTTCCTTTCTGACAAGTAGGTCAGATGTAAGTGGTGGATAGGACATTCTAACTTGGTGTCAGATATAAGCGCTGAAGAAGACCTACATGGAGGATAGGCCTACAACTAAGATGAAAAAGGGCTGGCTCTGTAGAACTTCATGTGACGAGAAGAATCATGAGATAGCACCCGTGGTACTGATCTAGATCGAGTAAGGATCTAGATCCAGTGATGATCCAGCAATGATGATATTGATCAAGTGATGATCTAGATCCAGTGATGATGTCTAGTGATGATCCATATTGAGTGATGATATAGATCCAGTGATGATGATCCAGATCGAATGATGATCTAGATCCAGTGATGATGATACAGATCGAGTGATGATCTAGATTCAGTGATGATGATCTAGATCCAGTGATGATGATCCATATCAAGTGATGATCTAGATTCAATGATGATGATCCAAATCGAGTGATGATCCAGATCCAATGATGATGATCTAGTTCGAGTGATGATATAGATTCAATGATGATGATATAGATCGAGTGATGATCCAGATCCAGTGATGATGATCCAGATCGAGTGATGATCTAGATCCAGTGATGATGATCCAGATCGAGTGATGATCCAGATCCAGATGAAGATGACTTGAAGATGAAGATGACGAGAACTCAATGATGATCCAGATGATACAGAGAAGAAGACTTGTGCTGATAAATTGTGTCAAGAGAATACCTTCCTAGTTAAGAGGGAGTGTTGATGTATTTGTAACTTCGGAATGTATTCATCCATATTTCTTATGTATTGTAACCCGATGTTTATTTCAGGATGTATTTGTAATGTACTTGAGTCATTTCATACCCCCGATGTTTATTCCGGGAAGTTTCTATAATGTAACAAGTCATGTCAAGTCATTGTGGGTAACCCTCCTATTGGTCAAGGGTTAAAGTCCCCACAGTTGTGGGGCCCTAGGGTTATTAGACTATTCTAGAGAAGTCAACCCTAGGTGAGTCATTGTAAGTCGGGGTAATAGTCCCCACCATTGTGATAAGGATAAACCTCCTTGTTGGTCGGAGGAGGAAAATTCCCCATAAGTTGTGGGGAACTAGGGTTATTAGACACTCCTAGAGATGTCGGCTTTAGTAAGTAATTGTTAAGTGAGGCCAACATGTTGGAGTGCATTTCAAGTGAATGGAAGAATATAAATAGAGAGTGAGACTCTCTATTTATCACACACACACACTTACTCATTGGGGCACATGAGTGAGAGAGAGAATTTGTTAGGAGAAGAGAGAGAGTGCTGCTGTCGGGAGATCATATTTATGTTTTTGGGTTTTACTTTTGGTGTTGATTCTATCTCTGAGGAAGTTGTGGGGTTTTCTCCTTTATGGTTTCCCCGAGAAATTTTTTTTGTGTCTCTTGTCTCTTGTGTTTTATTGTTGTGCATGTTATTCTCTTCGTTAAAGATCCTAAGATCATAATGCTAGCTTGAATGATAAAAATCTAACAGTGTCAGGATAGATCAGGTGGATCCTCCACGGTTGATGAGCCGAAAAGGAAACTGGTGCTAGCAATCATGTAAATGGTATTGGTTGTGGTTTTGGTAGCCTTGCCCCCAGTCTCTGTTGGAGGAAGAGGGGTAGGCCTGGAGATGGGAGGAGTCTTAGATGGACCTAGAGGTAGGTGCAACATCATCTCAATTGGCTGGACAGAAGTCAACACATCCCGGGGCCTTAGAGGTAGCATAGGTGGTTCAAGGTACCACATAGGAACTCCCAGTGTGAAATCCTATAAATTGTAGGTTTCCAAGACAAACTTTTTCACGATCCCAGATGGTAGGAAAAGGAAAAGGATCATGTTGATCGGGAATGAACCCCAATGTTTCCCTGGTAACTGAGGTTGCAGCTATGGATGTGGTTGCAGTTGCGGATGGAGCTACAGCTACGGATGGAGTTGCGGCTAAGGATGGAGCTGTGATTGTGGTTGGTGTTGTGGCTACGGATGGAGCTGCAACTGCGGCTGGTGCTGCGGCTGCGGTTGGATTTTAGGTGCAGCAGTGCTGGATAAGAGCATCCACAAATCTGCATTCTCACTTGGTGTCGATGGGGGAGGTAAGAATGGGAAGGAATTTGTCATGTTTGCGTCATGGAACAACCTGGTACCTACAACCAAAAATGAAGGAGTGGCTTCATTTTCGAAGGAAGTATCCACAGTGGGGATGAAATTGGCTAGTTTAGTTGGCCCCTGTGGATCATGGTAAGTGAGTTGATCCACTGTCACAATTTTCCCATCATGAGGGAACATCATAAGGCAAAACACGGTGGATGCCACAGCTCTCATGGCGTACATGTAGCTTCCTCTGAAGAGCAGGTTATAGTCCAACTATGCATTTACCACCTCTATGTAAATTAGGATTGTCTTCCCTGCTAAAGTGATGGGGACGTGTGAAAGAATGCCTTGAGCTCTGGTGGGGTGGCCATCATAGGAACGGAGTGTAGTGGTAGATGGTTTAAGGGTAGGGGACCCGTGTTTTTTCTAGACAGATGTTGACATCACACAGGTGGATGCCCCTTCGTCGACGATGCATCGATGGACCACCAAATTCTAGATTGAGACTTGAATTTGGAAGGTGATGGTGGATGAAATTCTAGGTTCTCCTTTGTCCAAATCAAAAGTGATCAATTTGGAGTCGGAGGGGTCTACGGCACCGAGGGTAGCTAGTAGAGCTTTCATTTCTGTTGGGCATGTTTTAAGCACATCGACAGTGGACATGGTCATAGGTGTTTAGGCCAAGTCATCTACGATGATATAGCTCATAGTAACTCTAGCCGTGGCATTGTTGGACATCCATCGTATGGGGGGGCATGGGGGAAAAGGGGGTATGTGAAGAGGTATGTTGGTGGCGTTAGACATGGATGTCATTGATTTGTCAGTGGTTTTGGTAGTGGACCCATATTGGTTCCACCTATTCTGTAAGTTGACCTCATTAGTTGTCATGGCTAGCAGGTGATGAACCCCTGTCACTATAGGCGGGGCCGCAGCAGGGGCTACGGGGGAAGGTGTCGGCATGGGTGTGGTTGCTACCAACCCTTGGAGTGGTAACAAGTTCTGGAGCACCATGGGTGGAGGCCCTGGTGGTGCTGGGTTGGCTTGAGCTGGGATTGCCACATTGGTACCACACTGAGCTTCGTTCTAAAGAACCTGCTTGGCGCGACCTATGAAGGGACACTCATCCATATAGTGCCCATAGACATCGCATAGTTTGCATGGCTGATTTGTGTGTAATGGAGCGTTGCATCTAGGTGGGTTAGGATGTTGGAGATTTTGAGCTAGCGGATTGGCACCACTGTTGGGAGGGTTTGGCTATTTACTACCTTCTTGTGGCTGGTTGTTACCCCAGTTCCTAGCTCAATTATTTCTACCTTTCCCTTGTTGGTTGTTGGAGGTTGGTTGGTTGGGACGATATTGCTGTGCAAACACCTATCCTAAAGGTGCTAGCGGGAGCTTGAGCGGCTTGCATAGGTGGTTCATAGTAGACTTGGGGTGGTGAAGGTTCCACAAATGTAGGCATTTGTCCTGCATATTGTTTTGCCGACCAAGATAATTCCTGGGCCTACTGCGGTGGCGCAGGTTGTGCATAATAAGTTGTAGCTCCAGACTAGGACATCATTCTTGCATTGTCCGGAGTTTGGTTTTGGTAGGAAACATTGGGGTGTTTCTTGGTTGTGGTGGTATTGTAGGTGGTGTCGGATGGTGCTGTGGTTGGTGGGAGATAGAACCTATGAGGCCATCTGTGGCATTGGATGCCCGTGGTGCATCCTGGTAGGAGGTTCCTGCATGGGGAGCATCTGGAATGACATTGTAAAGGTATCCAGACTGTGCATAGATGAGGTCAAATTGCTGGGCCTTCAAGATGGCCTCTTCCTCTGTTTGGGGATGTTCAGAGGTGATGTCCTTGGCTATAAATGGTAGCAAGGTTTTCAAGAACCAGTCCAGGAAGATCCTATCATCAAGCCTAATCTTGCACATGCTATGATGTCACCTCCAGTAATGTATGTGGTTGGTGATGTGGGTCGCAGTGTTTTGGTGGCAAGATAGAAATTTTTCCACTCCTTCATCATATCTAATGAGGAGTTGGAAATATTGCAGGAACATAAAGGCCAAGGAGTTGAAATCTGGATACTTGGATTGTGGTAGCTCAATGTACCACTTGGCTGTAGCACATGTGAGGGTGCGTTGGAATAGTTTGAGTCTGATTGAATCATCTATGATGCTATTTGATGAGCACCATAGGTGAAACATCATGATATGGTTTGGGGGCACTCCCCTAACTTCCCTTCAAACTTGGGAATGACTGAGGGGAGTTTGGTGGGCATAGGAGGCCAAAAAGTTTTGATGGCAGATGGGGTCATTTGTTAACTGATCCAAGTCGGGAAGGTTGAGGCGTGCCATGAAAGGAAGGTTTGACCCAAGGTTGATGTGTGATGGGGTAGCAATGGTGGTGGCGTTTGTGGGGACATGATGCACCTGCATGACTGGGGGTACTTGTGGCATAGTTGTGGATGGGCCACTTCCCCCAGGTGTGGTAAATGGAACCATGTGAGTGGAAGGGCCACTTTCCCCATGTGTGACAGGTGGGACAGTGTGAGTGGAAGTACCACTGCCCCCATGTATGGTGGGAGGGACAGTTTGACTGGTAAGTATGGGCGGAGGCAGCTGACTTATGACAGTCTGCATGATAGTATTGGGACCTCCAGCAGGGGTGTTGATGGTGGTGTGGGGTATGGACATGGGTCCACTTCCAATCACCAAGCCGGAGAATGGATCCGGGTTTGCACCAGCCGTGGGGATAGATGGTGCAGTATGTAGATCTGGCTTAGATTGGTATGATTTTGAGTTTGAATTAGAGGATGTGTGGCCTTTTGATGGTGTAGAGGGTTTTCAAGAATGGTATCGACAGTGTTGGGTCAAGGACCCAAACTATGGTGGATCGCCTCTTAGGCGTGAGGAAGAACGTGGGGGATCAATTGTGTCTGGTTGGTATGCCAAGTGGTGAAATACGGTAGTGACGTTTTGGACCCCGATTTTAATGGATTTCTATTGGCTTTTAGATGGTCACTCAGCCACCAAGAATTCTAGGAGACAGCACTTGTATTTTTCCTCATGGGAGTGCTAGTCAATCGGTGGGGGTCATTGCCCATTTCGTCTGGCAATTCCTCTTAGTGGCCAGCTACTTTGGGGTTCTCGTGGTACTCCTCACAATGAGTTTCTGGGCTGATCCCAAGTACTTCCCATGGTTAAGGAATTTAGGGAATTATGTCCTCAAAGACTACAAGTGTTTGAATTAGTGTAAATTATAAATTTTAATGGCTAGCTCAGTGTCATGAACTAAGTTTGGTTATTTTATGTGGTATGGTTTTTGTGCATGGATTTTGTATTTCTATTACCTTTGGTGGCTGCTTATATGGTTTATGAATATTTCACAAATATTTTTTGGTTTATTGTAGAATTCATAACTTGGTTAAATTGTTGATTAAAGCAGGATATTGTAAACATAAAATTAAACACATGCCATACCTGAATCTGAACTATGGTAGCCTAAGTAGGTGACTTCCTTAAACCCGTATTTCTTTTCAACCAAGAAAGAGTATTGGGTTCTCAACACAATGGGACTAATCCCACCCGTATATCCTTAGGTCACTCTACATATGCAAGGTCGGTCAACAGGAAGGACGCGAACATTGTGAAACCCCCATTGGTCTCCACCCCCTCTACCTTCCAAGTCACCTATTTTTAGTAGTTTTGTAAAATTATAGATGAAGTGACTATTACTATATTATATTCACCCTTCTTCTTATCCCATAATACCCTGAAGAGTGATGACTGGGTAGAGGAGGAAGGGCTAGGCAAGATATCAATTTCTAATTAAAAACAGAAAACTTAACCTATAGTAATTTGTTCAAGCTTTAATAAGATTCTTTAAAGCATTAACCATTTGATTTAATAGTGATTTACATAGAATGAGATGAAATAAAAATGGATTGATGGACGGAGGCAGCTGAGCCACACTAATAGTCCAAATAAATTAAAAATATGAATCTGAGAGACAGATCGCTCTTTTCGGGGGAAATGTGGCGAGGGGTCACCAAATTTTCCCCAAATCAGGGGAGGCAGTCACTCAAAAACTACATAAAATATTGATCTACTTTCTGGGAGGAATTCACACCTTTCAGGCTTGAATGAGTGACCTGTTCGCACCTTTCAGCCCGATAAGAGCGACCTGGTCCGAAAGATGAAATTTTTTTAAGCCTGAGCTAGGATCGGCCGACAGTAACCTGTACTATGGCCGAATGGACTTGGTTTGTCATTAAGGAGGCCCAGATATGAATTAAAATGAATAAAAAGACAAATCTAATCTATATTTTAAAGAAAACTAAACTAGGGAAAATAAAAACTGAAACACAGAAATTAAATCCAAGGATCCTGTGGGATCGACCTGGTATGGTCTCCAGTTCTGTAGTAGGGATTTCACCCTTCCTACAGGCAGGAACAACTCCCTTCCTTATATAGGAAGAAAGGGTAGGGTTCCTGTGAGGATGGAATGAAAAATAAAGAAAACAAGATTAGGGCCAAGCTCCAAAACCCTACATGAAACTGTTAGCAAAGAAAAGAGCTGCAAGACATCAATGGAAACCTGTAACCAAGCATTAATAAACAAACCTGGAAGTAAAATATGTTAAAAAACTATAATAAATATGCATAAAACAAATATTATACCTTATCTCGATGGAAATGGGCTAGCATGCCCTAGCTTTGGGAGCACCTCTCAATGGAATGGGAGCTTTGGCTCAGTGGAGAAATGGAGGAGAGGGAGGGTGAATGGCTTGAGAGGCAAATTGTCTCAAGGAACTCATACGGGAATCATAACAAGAGGGAGAGGAGGAGTGTTTTTAGAGTGACCCCCACCCCTCTATTTATACTTTTTCTTGAGATTTTTAGGGTTTTAAGCCCCTAGTTAGGGCTTCATCCCCCTTTTTGGGATTTTAGCCCCTTTCACCCAATTCTTAGCTCCTTTGGGGGCTTTAAGGTTATTTGAGGGGTTTTATCCTCTTTTTGGAGGTTTTAGCCCCTATGAGAGCTATTTTGTCTCTTGTTAAGGGTTTTTAAGCCCTTTTTCCCATTTTTGAGCCTTTTTGAGGGTGTGGGGGTCAAATGAGGGTCGTGCATGGATGTATTTAGGTGGTGTAGGTCATGTAGAGCTCATTGGGGGATTTTTTCGGTTAACACATGAGTAATCTATCCATGTCTCCTACATGGCGGATGAGCCTAGTTGTTCTAGTTGAAAGTTTAAAGATGCCTTAGGTCATCTATGTGTCGTACTCATGGTTCAAGGATCCTTACTCCTGCCTATTTCACCCTGATTCCTATCATCTTAATCTCTAATATTATCTTGTGTACATCATCCCTTATCCATTTTTTCAATTACTCATGTGACCTATTGAAGGATTCAATTCCTTCCCCTTTGCATAACAACTTTCGATCAGTACCTCCTATAGAAGAAGACCTCGAGTTTCAAAGATAGTACCTTAGGATCCACTACTCATATTGGTGGACTCTTCTGCAATGCTAGTTAATAAATCTTTTAACTGACACTCCGATGGTATCCTTCCATGTTCAACTTCAACTCCTATATTCGGATGGTAGGATTCGTATTGGTTTCTATGGATTAGGATGAAGACCTTGGGTTACAGCCTATATGACCTAAGTTGTGCAAGATTTTGATATGCTCCGTGACACTATTTCCAGCTATTGTAAATACATCATTGTACTATTGTGGCTTTGATACAATGTTGCAATACATATGTGGCCCTGTTACCCATACTATATGATGTAAATGAATCTTGTAAAGGAGCTAGTGTTCCACTTTATTCAACAATGAATCCTCAGTAATGATTTTGTAAATGATTTTGATTGTCTACTTCAGGCACTTCTCTGTGACCTTGATACTGAGTCTCTTCATGGTAAAATATTTGGATTGTATTTTGGTCATCGCTTCCCTCTGACCTCACACATTAGGGGGCATCTATTATAATATGAAATGACACTTCTTCGTCAGAGTATTGAAACTGAATGAGTCGGTACACAAAAGGACAATATGGATCAAAGTATCCTAAACACTATACATGAAGTGAACCCTTAACACATACTCTTCCCTTCATCTTTTCCTTTGTTTACAAGGAATTTTTTCTTGCACTCGCGACTTCTGCTTGTGACAAGTCATGTGTCACCTGTGGGTATGCTCATATACAACCCGTGGGTCAAATATGCAATGTTGTAATCACAATTTTTCTTTATATAAGTCATGATTCATTCGTGATTTTCCTATATATGCACCCACAAATCCCTTAAGACAAAATTTAAAAATAAAACATGATTATTCTAGGGTAGTTGGGTTCAAAATCATAATTTTCCTAACCCCCCTAATTATCACAAACCTCATAACCTATCCTTATTAGAAAGTATAAATAGAGGGGAGGGGTAGAGGCTAAGGAAGCAAGTTTGGAGAGAAAGGTTATGCTGGAGGAATCCATTGGAGAGAGGAGCAAGAGAGATTAGTTTCTTGGTTAGCAGAGAGGCTTGTTTCAGACAGGGTTGTAATGTTCCCTACAACTTATTAATAAAGAGTGAATTTCTCCCAATTTGTCATTGCATATGTTCTTATTGTTATGAAATATGAAATTTTTTTATATTTGTTCTTATATGTAATTATAACCTTTTCATCTTTCGTTATATAACAATCAGAATTCATGTGGAGAAACATCAACTTATTTTGTAGGTATAGAATATCTGGAGCTTGATGAGCATTGGAGGAAGAAAGATAAAGCTTGGATTAGTCGTCGGTAATAAAGTACACATCCCTTTCAGCCCTTTTCTCTTATATATGTTTCTGCAATATTTTATTTCTGAAAGCCAAAACCTAGTATGTTGGTGACCTTAGGACCCAAAGTCATAATGTAGATATCTCTCACAAAAATAATCCCATCATATACAACCTTATTGTAAATGTTAGAATATGATTTACTCTTGTTAAAGCCTAAACTTATTAGGAAACCGTCAATTCTTCCATACCATGCTCTAGGTTTTTGCTTCAACCTGTACAATTATTTCTTCAACCTACATACATGTGTCTTCTTATCACGTGTTTCAAAACCTTGGGATTTCTAGATGTACACTTCCTCTCCTATCGTACCATTCAGAAAGGTAGTCTTTACATCCATCTAGTGTACTTTTATTTCATCTTATATTCCAAGGGAAGGACAGTTTTGATCAAAGTATATCTACCTACTAGAGAAAAATCCTCTTCATAATCGATTCCTTCCTTCTGAGAGAATCCTCGGGCTACAAATCATGCCTTGTATTTTTTAATACTACCATAATCTGAATGCTTTGTCTTGAAGATCTGCTTTGAGGATACTATAGATTTATCTTTCAGTCTTGGTACCACATATTGAATATGGCTGTCATTGATGTCATAGGACTTCAGTAATGACAAAGGAATAACAAAATACTGTTGATTAAATGGAAAATCAACATAATATCATAAGGAAACATTGATGAAATATTCCAAAGAGATTTGCGGAAGCGAAAATAACACAAGTTGGCCGAGCGGAGTCGGAAGAATTATAACACTAAGTTTCTATGGAGTGAAGACTTGTATGAACCAGATCATAATGGAGAGAAATATCAATGGTCTAGAATAGTTTCCGTAATGCCAATGTGAAAGCTTGTTAAAAATGTGGGAAGACTATTGTGGAAGTCATGTTTGAGAATTTATGAAAAGAAGACTCTCAATCTGCAATCCGCAATTGTGGAAGAAGTTTTGTGGAAGACGAATGGTGGAAGTAGTTTTGACAAAATGTCTAAAAGCATATCCGCAATCTGCAACCCACAATTACAAAAGTATGTAGTTCCTGTATATTGGAGAAAGACCGTTGCATAATTTTTGCGGAAGACGAATTGCATAAGTAGTTTTGAGAAAAGTCGAAAAGCAGATTCACAATCTGCAACCCGCAATTGTGGAAGGAAGGAGTTCCTACATATTGCGGAAAGGTTATTGCGGAAATATTGATGTGAAAGGTTGATTATGGAAAGTTGATTGCAGAAAGAATAATTGAGGACACCACTTTGCAAAAAGTTTGTTGCGGAAAGGGAATTGCAAAAGGTCGTGACTTATAAATTTAAACAAAGTTAAATATTAAACATAGAAGTAAGGAAACATGTTTGATGAAGAGGAATGCTTTATGAAGTGATGTTTCTGGTGAACATGAATGACTCCAGATTGAAAGGGCGTGACTGTGAAACTCTAGAATGAAGATATATGTTTGTAAATAAATATGAATGATGTATTTATAAGCAATATTTTGAGTTTAGAAAATATGTCTCTATAGTCCATATCTATGTAAACAGA
This sequence comes from Pseudotsuga menziesii, assembly GCA_001517045.1. Taxonomy (NCBI): domain Eukaryota; kingdom Viridiplantae; phylum Streptophyta; class Pinopsida; order Pinales; family Pinaceae; genus Pseudotsuga; species Pseudotsuga menziesii. The sequence goes on along the minus strand of LPNX010962909.1, from coordinate 544,010 downwards.
TACCAAGGAAGTGATGAGAAAACACTGACAAAATTGAAGGGATAAGAAGATATGGAAGTTTGATAAAAACATATTACGGTGGTAGGGAGGTTCTAGGGAAGGATACATGCCTGCAAGGGGGATGTAGCATCCTTCGAGTGGTAGCTTGTAAATAGGGTGTTGTAGCATCCTTTTAGTAGTAGTTGATAAAATTAGGGGGCCATAGACTCCTTCCAGTAGTTGTTGGTAAATAGGGTGTTGAAGCATCCTTATATGTAGTAGCAGGAAGAAACTATTTGTAAATATAATTTTATGGTAATAGGAATTATTGGTGGTTTTCCCAATTGGGATTCCACGATAAATTTGTGTTATGTGTATCTTGTTGATTATGTGTGGTAATGAATAAATTAAAAGTGGTTTTAATTGTTAAAAGTTATCAATACTGATTCACCCCCCCCTCTCTTAGTATTGTCCAATATTCCATAAATTGGTATCAGAGCAGGATCCTTCACTACAAGTTAAATCACTGGAAGGAATATATTATTAAAAACCACTATGGATCAACAAGAAGGGTTAGCTAGCAACATACCTCCATTATTTACAAGAGATAATTATGCATACTAGAGTGTAAGAATGAAGTGCCATCTAATGTCTCTTCGATACAAAGTTTGGAGGTCTGTTGAAACAGAGTATAAAGTACTAGAAGACCTACTTATAGATAGAGATGAACTAGACCAATGTAATACTCCTCTTTTGACCCCATGGTATTAAATTTGTACATGATGTAATTATTGTTATTAAATCATGGCGAGGAGATCAAGGAAAAGGCCTTTCCATTGATTTGGTGTGTTATGTATCGGTGATCAAGGTTGATGCAATGGTTCTCATGCTAGTCGAGAATTGTATATTTTTGATATATCATGTCAATATGCAATTTAATAAAATACCACAACTAGCTATGCACTGCAATGAAAGAGATGGGGGCATGATTTTACAAGGAATAGGGAGGGGAGTTAACCAAACCCTTGAGCCAATAGCATGAGACCATATGTCGATGAGAGAACCCATAAGCTCTCATATACCCTTTCCGTTCTCTGTACTTAATCATTCAATTCTTCCATAAGAGCGGTTGAGGTAGTTAATTCCTTGGGAATATCAAGTCATGGTAGTCGTTTTCATGATTGAGCCAGCCTGCAGTATGGGGAAGCCGCATTATTGCTTCTGAAGCAAGTAATAACGTGAAAGCATTCCCATCTCATCATTTCCTGAGTCTCCCAAAACGATTTTGTTCATTCTTTCATTCCATTTGATTCATTATTCACTATCCTTTGTCATAGAACGAGTTATTCAGCAGTGTTATCCTCATTCATGCAGGATTCGATTATTCAAATTCATGCAGAGTTCTTCCTCCTCATGCATCAATAGCTAGCAGAGTATTGCTACATGTTTCTGTAGTGTTTTCCTATGTTACAGAGTAGTATGGAACCTTGGTCTTTTGTGTACAAGTGAAAACTTGTTTCTCCAGTGTTACAAAGTGGTATGGAGCCTTGGTTGTCTGTGTTACAGAGTGGGGCCCTGTGTTGATGTGTCTCCTTATGGTTTGTTTTTATGTGTTCCCTAGTTTGGGTATGAACTATTTTCAAGACTTAGGAGTGGAAGAGACGCTAGATTGGCTTGATAAACCTAGCGAAGAGAGTAATCTCACAAAAATATAAGAGTGGTTGGTGAATCTTCTATGCACATCCTGAAGAGCACTGGAAGGGAAGCTATAGATCGAGGGACTGTGTAGAAGAGAAGGGGATACTTACGTGTGTTGGGTGTGTAGGTATTATGGATGCCAGGATAGATAGATCTTGTGGAGGTGTCCTTAGCTCTATGAATGAGACACTATCTTAGCCATTCTACTTTTCCATTGCCTTAGCAGTTTGATAAACCCAATCGTATATTGGCTTGGCTGAGCAACCTGATAAACCCAACTGTTAGCGGGCTTGGCTGAGTATCTTGATAAACCCATCAGTGAGATGGTGGGGCTAAGTAGTCTGATAAACCCATATGTTAGTTCACTTGGTTGGTCTTCAATGTGAATGTTGGCTTAACTTCCTGTAGTATGATAAACCAAATTGTTAGCTCGCATGGCTGAGTATCCTGATAAACCCAACAATGTATTGGCTTGGTTTCCTCCAGCATGATAAACCCAATTGTGTATTGGCTTGGCTGGATAGTCTGATAAACCCAACTGTAGTTTGGATTGACTATGTTTGATATGTTTTGGATATGTATGAGCCCGATGTTCCCTAGTTCCTTATGGAAATCATGCCCAGCTCGGGGGTGGAAGTTGTGTTGAGATATTGATGAACAAAAATGGGCTATGGTTGGGTGGAACGTTGCAAAAACATAGCTAGTTGCGGGACAACTTCATATTCAAGATAAGTATTCTCTATTGTATTACTTGTGCAATGTATTTTCTTATGAATGTACTGAATATATTAAATTCTTATTAAAGATTTAAGTAGAGTTTACTATTGTTAAATGTCCCTTCATTTTGCATCTGTATATGCCTTATATTTTCCACTACATTTTGCTTATGATCATGGAGTTTGGATACCTAGCCAAATAGTCAAAATGTGGCTATCTTAAGGTAATATGTGTTTTTCCACACTCCAGAATCCACCTGCGGAAGGCAGAAATTAGAAGGAGGAAGGAGGAAAATGGGGAAAAGACAACGTAAAGTGTAGATTTCTACACCCCGAACCCACTACAGAAGGCAGAAGTCGGAAGGCAGAAATTGAAAAAATAGAAAAACGTTAAGGAAAAAATTTGGTTTTCTGCACCCCGGTATCGGCCTGCAGAAAGTGGAAAGTCGAAATTCGAAAAGCATAAAACTAAAATATAAAGTAGTCATTTCATGGATTTCCGCATCCCAAAGTCGGCCCGCGGAAAATGGAAATTCGGAAGTTGGAAAGTGGAAAGAGAACGAGTAAAGGTATGGTATTTTAGGATTTCCGCTACCCGAAGTCGAAAATCGAAATTTGAAATTCAGAAAGCAGAAAAGTGACTAGTGAGCATGCCACATTTTAGTATTTCTGCTACCCAAAGTTGGAAATCAGAAGCTAGAGGAGGAAGTTGGAACAATCAATTTCAGTGTGGAAACAACCTTTCTTGTTGCAGTTTGGATTTGTCCACTACAAAATGACTATTACAGTGGTGTTTATGTTTAGGCATGAATGTTGAAGGATGAACATGACCCAATACTTTGTTTAAAGAGAAAGAAATAATAAATTTTAAATTATTACGCATATCATTCACGTGTATGGGAACGTGGGTACATGGACCTTGTGTATCAGAGCGAGAAGTGAATTTGCATTCCTACCTTATGTGTTGATGTAGAGGGGAGGGGACGATACAACCAATATAATTCCAATGCAAAAGCCCTGAATGCAATTTTGAGTGGGTTAACAAATTCAGTGTTTGTAAAAGTCATGCAATGCAAGGAAACCAAACATTCATGGGAAAAATTAAAATGTGTCTATGAAGGAGTATCCAAAGTAAAAAAATCCAAACTTTAGACATAGTAAGGACAGTTTGAAAGTCTAAAAAGGAAAGAGGAAGAAAATATTGCCAAATATATTTTAAGAGTCGATGAAGTTGTCAATGTTAATATAGGCCTTGGAGGAGTAATAAAGGAAAGAGAAGTTGTTGACAAAGGACTAAGAACCCTGTCCATGAAGTATGACTCAAAAGTATCTAGTCTAGAATAACAAGATGATATTAACCTCATGACATTAGATGAAATACATGGGATATTCACTACATACAAGATGAGAATAGGAAAAAATGAACCTTCAAGAAAAGAAACAGCATTTAAGGTCTTAAAAGAACCAAAGAAGTCTGAAACCCCATCTAAGAATCACTCAAAGAGTTAAGATGATGAAGAATCTCTGTTCATTAAGCAATTTGAGATAGGTACTGGAAAGTATAAAGGAAATATACCTCTAAAGTTTTTTAATTGTTAAATAATCAGACACTTTGCTTCAAAATGTCCCTATCCTAAACAAGATTATAGTGATGAGAGAGAATCCTCAAAGAAGCTAAAAAGGACAAGCCCAGAAACAAGAAGAAGTTTAATGAGAAGAAGAAGATCATTTACACCATGGAAGATAGTGAAGATGAAAACAACAGTGGAGGTGAAGAAACATGAATTACATTCATGGGAATAGAAACTCATGCTCAAGATGGTGAATCAAATGAGGAAGGTGAAGTAGACCTAAAAGCTAAACTCATTAGTGCTCTTAATGAACTTGAAAAAAGCAGGAAAAAAACAAACAATCAAACCAAATCATTAGTGACTTAAAGGCCTAGATTTAAGAGGTCAGTAAGATTGAACAATACCTATATTTGTAGCTCAAAAAGAGAATACAAGAATATGAAAGGATTAAAGAAGAGATTATGCACCTTAAAAAGAAGGTTGATGAACAATCTATGAAGACAAAATTTGAAAACTGTTCAAAGAATCTAGATGAAATATTGAGTAGCCAAAGACAATCAAGAGATAAATGTCTATTAGGATATGACAAAGAAAAAAAGCCATAATGTTCCTCCCTAAAAAACTAAGGAAGAAATAAAAAATCTATGTTGTTGCATTGAAGAGTCCAATTCAAAAGGAAGAAATCAAGAAATCTGCTCTATCCTCTCATGACAAAGATAGAACTAATGTGATGCCTAGAATACCAATGACAAGTAGATATCAACATATATTTTTTGGTCATTGATACTCTTGTAATATTTTTTGTCATAAAGCCCTAAATTGAAGAGCATATGGAAAGTTTCGTGATTACAAGAAGAGTGCATCTAGTAACAAACCAAAAGTAAGAAACCATAACGTTTTCGCACCTCTTCAAAGATATTACATAGAGTGTTACAAAGGTAATAACCATGGAAATATAGAAAGATATTGTAAACTAATGACTCCTACAGACAAGGCTGCTCCAAAATAGTTTCAAGACAAAAAAATAGACAAAGGACTAGAAGAAAAATAAAGAGGAGGAGATATACATGATTTCTCTATGTGCGACATAAAAGCAGAATATATGGAATATTGATAGCTTGTGTTAAAAAAATATGACACGAGATCCAAACAAGTTCATAAGCCTAAGAAAATGTAATAAGGGAAAAGCCAGTTTTGGAGATAATATGTCTTCAAAAATAATTGGCAAAGGTACAACTTCTATCTGGGGCAAGATCAAAGATAAAAATGTGTTTTTAGTGGAATAACTAAAGCATAATGTCCTTAGTGTAAATCAAACATGTAATCAAGGGCACATATTTATTTTCTACTATGAGAAATTTGAAATCATAAAAAGGAACTCAGGAAGACTTGTTGGGACTGCTGTAAGGAATTCAAGTAATGTATACATCCTAGAAAATGAAGAACAATGCTACATGAGTATGATTCATGAAAGCTGGTTGTTGTATAGAAGGATGGGGCACTTAAACTTTGAAAATAATATGAAATTAAGTAAGAAGGGAGATGTAAGGGATTTTCCAAAACTTGTGAAAACTCTAAAATTAGTTTGTAAACATTGTCAACATGGGAATCAGACTAAAGCCAACTTCAAAGAAAAATAACTTACAAGCTCACATCCATTGGAAATATTTCACATTTATCTATGTGGAACAAAAATAAATAAAATCTTGCAAGGAGAGTACTATTTCATGTTGTTCATAGATGATTATACAAGGATGACTTGGGTTAAATTTCTCAAAGAAAAAACAGAGGCTTTTGAGAAGTTTAAAATTTTCAAAGAAAAAGTTGAAAATGAAACAGATTTAAAAATCAAATGTCTAAGGTCAGATAATGGAGGTGAATTCACTTCAAATGAATTCAATGAATTTTTTCAAAACCCTTGGAATTAAAAGACATTTTTCAGCCCCCAAGACTCCTCAAAAAAATGGTGTTGTGGAAAGGAAAAAAAAGACAGTCCAACAAGATGCCAGAACTATGATTAATGAAGAAAAACGTCCTGATGTGTATTGGAGGGAAGAAAAATATACATTTGTTTATATACTAAACAGAGGAAAACTCATAGTTAATAATGAAAATACCCCTTATGATATATGTTATGGAATCCCTAAATCAACCAAATATTTTAGACTGTATGGAAACAAGTGCTACATAAAAAGGAATGAAGATGACCTTGGTAAATTTGACTCTAGAACTGATGAAGGAATATTTCTGGGATATTCTTCCACCAAGAAAGCATATAGATGTTACAGTAAAAGGATACACAAAATCATATAAAGTGCGTATGTAAGGGTAGATGACATGAAATCAAGAAGAATAAAAATCCAAGATGTTGATGAAAGAACCAGTGATGAAGGAGGGAAGGAAGTCTTGCAAAAGGATGAAAGTGATCACGAAGAAGAAGAAGAGAAAAGAGAAGATTCAAAATAAAGTAAAGATGAAAACTCTCCAAGACCTGATACAAAATCTCCATCTATAATAATATAAAATAATCATCCATATACACAAATCATAGGTGACAAGGATGGTAGAGTTAGTATAAGAAGAAAACTATTATTTAAGGAACAATCCTTACTATCAGTGGTGGAAGCTAAGAACTTTGGAGAATCCAACAAAGATGATGATTGGATCAAATCCATGAATGAAGAGTTGGGTCAAATTGAGAAGAACCAAAGTTGGGAACTAGTTCCAATACGTGCAAAGAAGAATATTGTAGGAACCAAGTGGGTCTTCAAAAACAAGTTCAATGAAGATGGAAAAGTGATAGGAAACAAAGCAACATTAGTGTATAAAGGATATTCTCAAGTGGAGGGTATTGAATTTGAAGAAACCTTTGCACTTGTAGTAAGACTTGAAGCAATCAATATGTTTTTGGATTTTTGATGTTATAAAAACTTAAAATTATATCAAATGGATTTCAAGTCTACATTTTTGAATGGGAAACAATAAGAGGAAGTCTATATTGAAAAAAATGAATGGTTTCTCTTGTCAGGAAATGGAGACTATGTTTGCAAACTAAAAAAGGCACTGTATGGTCTCAAGCAAACCCTAAGAGCATGGTTTTCAAGTCTAGATAACTACTCTAAGCAACAAGGATATAAAACAGGAGCCACTTATAGTAATCTCTACATAAATATTGAAGATAAGAATATGATCATTGTTGTTGTTTATGTGGATGATATCATATTTGGAAGCAATCTACAAATACTAAATGTAAATTTTTCTTTCAAAATGAAGAAGGAATTTGAAATGTCAATGTTCGGTGAATTAACATTATTCTTGGGATTACAAGTTTATCAATCATTCAAAGGAATCTTCATTTCTCAAACCAAGTATGTCAAAGATGTGCTTAAGAAGTTTAAGATGGAATAACACAAGCCTATTAATACTCCTATGATCACTGGTTGCAAGCTAAGAAAGAATGATGAGTCCTTGGAAGTGGATCATACCATGTATAGATCTATAATAGGAAGCCTGCTATATGTGACACCTATAAGACCAGATGTGATGCAATATGTAGGATTGGTTGCTAGATTTCAATCAACTCCAAAAGAAGGACATGTGGTTGTAGTAAAAAGAATTCTTAAATATCTAAAAGGAACTATGTATTATGGTTTATGGTACCCAAAATGTCAAGAATTCACTTTAAAAGAATTGATAGATGCTTCTTGGGAAAAACATGTTGATGACTAAAAGAGTACCAGTGGAGCAGCATTATTTTGGGTAAATTGTTTGGTATCATGGTTAAGCAAGAAACAATACTCCATATCACTATATACAATAGAGGATGAATATATTGATGCTGCATCATGTTGTACTCAAGTCATTTGGATGAATAGGATATTGTATGACTTACTTGTGAAGTATGAGCATCCAATAGTAATAAATTGTGACAATACAACTGCCATAAACATATAAAAAAATCATGTCCTGCACTCCAAAAAAAATCATAGAGTAATAAAATATCACTTTCTAAAAGATCAAGTGTCTCAAAAAATGGTCAAATAGGAATATATTAATACTAAAGAACATATTATTGATATATTCACTAAGCCACTACCAAAAGAAGAATTTTAGCATCTTAGGCATAAGTTGGGAGTAATCTCCTTACAGTTAACAAAAAGGAGAAAAAAAAACATGTTAGAGGGAGATATGTTGACAGGGAGAGTTGTTAGAAGGAATCCTTTGTCATTAATGTCAAAGGGGGAGAAAAATGAAAATTAAGAAATTGTTTCCATCAATCCCAAAGGGGGAGAATGTTGAATATGGTTGTCATTGATGTCAAAGGAGTTCAGTAATGAAAAAGGATAAAAAAATATTGTTGATTAAATGGACATTAAACATAATATAACAAGGAAACATTGATGAAATAGTCCAAAGAGATTTGTGGAAGCCAAAAAAGAACAAGTTGGCCAAGAGGAGTCAGAAGCATTATAACTCTAAGTTTCTATGGAGTGAATATTTGGATAGCCCAGATCATAAGAGAGAGAAATATCAATGGTCTATAATAGTTTATGCAATTCCAAGGTGAAATATTGTTAAAAATGTGGGAAGACTATTATGGAAGTCATGTTTGATAATTTATGAAAAGAAAACCCACAATCTGCAATCCACAATTGTGGAAGAATTTTTGTGGAAGATGAATTGCGGAAGAAGTTTCGAGAAAAAGTCAAAAATCATATATGCAACCCGCAATTGCGGAATAAAGGATTTCCCGTATATTGTGGAAAAGGATATTGCAAAAATATCATTGCAAAATTTTTTTGGAAGAAAAATTGCAGAAGCAGTTTCAAGAAAATTTGAAAAGCAGTTTTGCAATCGGCAACCCATAATTGTAGAAGGAGGGAGTTCTCGTAGATTGCGGAAAGGGCGATTGTGGAAATATCATTATGAAAGGTTAATTGCATAAACTTAATTACGGAAAGAAGCATTACGGACACCATTTTGTGGAAAGTTCATTGCAAAAGGTTGTAATTGATAAATTTAAACAGAGTTAAAAATTAAACACAGAAGTAAGGAATCACGTTTGATGAATATGCATGCTTTATGAAGTGATGTGTTTGATGAACATGCATGACTCTAGATTCAAAGGGTTATACTATGAAACTCTAGAATGAATATATTCATTTGTAAAGAAATATGAATGATGTATTTATATGCAATATTTTGAGTTTAGAAAATATGTCTCTATAATCCATATCTATGTAAACATAGACCAAGGAAGTAATGAGAAACCAGTTACAGAATTGAAGACATAAGAATATCTGAAAGTCTGATAAATACATATTAGGGTGGCAAGGAGGTGCTAGGGTAGGTTCCTGCAAGGGGGTTGTAGCCTCCATCTAGTTGTAGGTAGTAAATAGGGTGTCATAGCATCCTTTCAGTAACAGCTGATAAAACCAGGGGTTCATAACCTCCTTCTAGTAGTTGTTGGTAAATAGGTTGTTGAAGCATCCTTGTCTATAGTATCAGGAAGAAACTATTTGTAAATATAATTTTGCAGTAATAGGAAGTATTGGTGGTTTTCCCAATTGGTATTCCATGATAAATTTTTGTTATGTGTATGTTGTTGATTATGTGTGTTAATGAATAAGTTAAAAGTTGTTGAATTGTTAAAATTTATGAATACTGATTCACCCCCCATCTCAGTATTATCCAATATTCCAACACCACATCCCAAACATCATTGTTTCGAATGGTATGGTATTCCTCAATCATGGAATCCATCCATTCCTTATTCTTTGTTGCTTCTTTAAAACAAGTGGGTTCTTCATCAACAAGGTTGCACATCAAGTCCACATAACTAGAGTATGTCCTTAGTCTCTTGCTTCCTTTTGGAGCACCATACATTTCTACATATTTATTTATTTCATGAGCCCACGTTGGTATTCTTTTTCATGTGATCATCTTGTTACAGCTGATTTTACCACACATGGTAGATCACATATTTATGGCCTTCCCTATCCCTCTGCAGACTCTTTGGACCCCATCATGAATATTTTTGTACCTTTGATGTTTCCAATATCATCCCTAAAAACACATGTTATTTTCCATACGTGACTTTTAAACCCATTCTCGCGTATATACACAGATATGACCCTTAAACCTGTGTACATCGGGATGTGTGCAAAAGGACAAATAGTTTTGGAGTTTTTCTTAATGTGGATCTAAGTCACTTGTCTCTTGGCCTTCCATATGCCTTGAGATCACTCATATTCGACCTTCTATTACCCCATTGAAACACTATATAAGGAACCATTTGGATACATTGAAAGGGGGAGGAATTGAAGAGCAATAAAACTATAGTCCATTGTTGTCATAGCTTGATTATACTTGAGTATTCATCCCTTTGTCCTTTGGAGAACTTGGTGTTCTTCCCAAGATTACCTTTTCTTGTGACCTTGCTATCAAGTGATGGAGGATTGAGGTGGTGGAGACCCAGGTGGAGGACTCAATTTCTTCGGTTCGCAGATGTGCCGATAGAGGTTGGCATTCTTGTAATCTCTGATTTATATTAATAAAATGATCTTTTCCTGTCCAATGATGTGCATTTAAATGAATATTGAATCCATGGATGCTTTTAATTTATTATGCATGATTGATTATATATGCTAGAATAGGTCTAACAAAATTCTATAGCATGCTTGTCTTGTTTGCTAATTGTTGAGAGAGAAAATTGTTAACACAAGTGGGATTGGAAAAGCTCAACAAGGATCTACATCAACCATCCAGAATAAGGTATGTTGTGAGATCATTTAGTGTTAGATGTTTATTTCTCTTGCATATTTGAAAGGGATTGATTTCTGTGGTTACTCTGTCTATTGTGGTACCCCAAGCCATAGGAAGTTTTCTCTGTAACAGAATTGGCGACCATACTGGGGAGTTCCTAGTCATTTCCTTTGGGGGTTTTATTGGCATTCAATGTTCTTGAATTGCTCTGATTTATCTATTTCCGAGTCGGGTCTAGGGGCATGTTTCCCTATTAGTGTCTGATAGGAGTAAATTTTGTCTCAACTTGTCTATTTACCTTCTTTTTTATCTCTTTTTCTTCATGTACGCGGGTTTTTCCTTCATAGTCACGTGTACCTGAAGGTTTTCCTACAATATCCACGTATATACGCGGAGTTTCTACAAACAGTCGCATATGCCTTGAGTTTTTTTTCTTTTTGGGGAAGATTAAGTGTTGCTGGGTGAGTTTGGATGATTGTTGAGTCTTCTTGGATGCTTCTGGAGTCTGTATACACCCATGTTTATGACCAGAGATTGTTTTTAGTTTAAATTTTTTGAAAATGTTCTTGTCATTTCATTTTCTATTTTTTTATTTTCGGATTAGTGCATTAGGTCTCTTTTACCTTAGTGCTTTTCTTGGGTGCTGTCTAATAGTGCCTGTAGATTTTGGGGGTTGTAGATTCATACTTTTGCTTTTTATCTTATTTAATTCAAAAAATGCAAAAATATTTGTTTTTTGCATCATTATGCATTGTTTGCATTTTGCATTTTGCATGGTACTTGCATTAGGTTTGCTTGGAGAGTATTAGTCAGGATTTCATATAGGAATGATTGCATATTCATTTGAAGGAAAATTTTGCACTTCACGTAGTAGCATACCCCATTTTTCATTCGACACAGTGCATTTGCATTGATTGTTAGGTGTGCATTTTACTTCTTGTTGTGTCATAACATCATTCGTTGCACGACCATTTTCCTTTTTGAGTAATAATCCAATTAAAATCAATGCATAATAAAATGAATTACACTCTTTTATTTTATAGGGTGTATCAACAAGATTAGGTTTTAGGGTCTTGGAATAGTTCATTGTGAGTAAATTCTCCAAGACCACTAAATGAAACATTTATGTGTCTGTCTAGGTGAAAGTGTGAAATTCCTTTATATAATTAGTGTTTCTCAGGATCCTCCTCTTATAAGGGAGTTAAGCATGAGGCAGTGTGAGTGGTTATTGATTGGGATGACCCCTAGTCATAATTGAGTAGCACCGGAGATATTTCCAGGATTGTATTCGTATCTGGGGGCTCTTTCGAGAGTTTCAGGTTTTGCTACCCTGCCTATACAGTCAATCCTCCTGCGACTGTCTTCCCGAGCATTGATTATATTGAGGTGACCTTAGTTTCCTTACCTAGGTTATTGAGCGGGTACTTTGTAGAGGTTATTCTGTAGGTGTCCTGTCCAGGTAGGGGTCAGACAACACAGTCACTATATGCGTTGAAGCTGAGGGCCACTATAATTAGTTACAAACCTCCTATTGTTGTGTATGGGAGTCTCAAGCCTCTCTTAGGTGAGACATACCTGCTTCATTCGGGAGCTCACGTATCCTACCCTTGTTTTCTTGTAATTTGGCTTTACATTTTATAGGTGTATTCTTTGTGCATGCTATTTTTCCTAGGGTTTACGTAATTAGATTGAGTATTTTAATTTTTTGAATCATTATGGATTCGGGTGCGACACTTCACCGTTCTCGTTGTTTAGTAGGACTTCCACCTTCCATGTATCGTCCTCCTTTGGGAGAGAGAAATAGACAGTCTGGGCAGACTAATTCTCACTTTTATTCACACACGATGGGAGATCATGAGGATGAGATTATTGAGATGTCCTCTCCACCTCATGAGGTTGGGGATGAAGATCCTACTCCCGTATATGATCCTTCATCGTAAATACCTTCACATTATGGTTATGATCCCTCATTCATAGGTAGCCGATATTGGTTTCTAGGCAATGAGACTCACTATGAACTCACAAGCACTAGTCATGTTCGTTATGGCATGTCTGATATCCCTGCACCTGATCCAACACATCATGTCGAGTCAAAAGTTGAACCTAGCACTACGCCTGGGGGCACTCCTATTCCTTTCCATGTGGAGACATTTGGGAGCACTAGTCACATTGCACCTTCCATATCGGTGGTGGAAGCAACCTCACATGTCCGTCCTAGACCTAGTGTTAGTAAACATATGCGGATACCAGAACCAAAATGAGTGACCATAGGGAACACCACTTACATCCCTTCACATGTCCCTTCATTCTCGAACCCTACTCCTTCAAATGCATTTTTGACAACCCTTCCTCCCCCTCATTCACATGGTCCTTCGGGTCGAAATATCACTACTAGACATGTTCGTACTACGACTTCTCACACGTTAGTATCTCAGAGTCAACTACCTCCTATTGTGTCGAGAGTTCATATCCCTATTTCTGGATCGTCTCATGGTCCATCTCAAGGAGTTTCCCATATCCCTAACTATGGAAATTCTCATGGGACCTCCCATGGGACACCTTATGGAGCTTCTCATGGACAGTCTTATGGACCACAGTATGGACAAAACTATCAACCCTATGGGTGCGGGTATCAACATCCTCCTTACCCTTCCAATTATGGCTTTGTAGCACTGCATAATCAAGGTACACCACATCATAATGCTTCCATGCAGCCCTATACGGGTCAAATGGGAGGAGGTTATTATGGCCAAGACCATGGTATTTATAGAAATCAGCCTTACATGAACTAGAACTATCAAAAAGCATGGCATAGAATGGCTCAACATAGGCTCCCTTTCCTCGCAACGTTGAACTTACCTGACTTATCGAGAATTATGAATGATCTGGTATCTCATGACCCGGCCTGGCTAGCCGTCCCTAACAAGCTTCCTTTGGACATTCACAAGGTCGAGGGCAAAGATCGAGAAGATACTAGTGATAATTTCACTACTTTTCACCTTTGGTTCTCTTCCAATTACTTACATGAGGATTCAATCCATTTGAGGCTATTTCAACGCACCCTCACCGGGTCTGCAGTGAAATGGTATATAGAGTTACCAAGGGGGGCATTCATTTTATTTGATGACCTTGCCATGCCTTTTCTCAATCAATTTCAGCTACCAGTGCATTATGACATTGGTACCGAGCTCTTGTTGACATTTTGGCAAGACAAAGCCACACATATCTCAGATCATATTCAAGAGTGGCATAGACGGAAGCAGTTGATTAAAGCCTATATACCACTGGAATTTCTCCTTGAGTGGTTCCTCAAATAATTGTTACCTTACATTGAAAACAATGTTTATACATCCAGAGTCCAAAACGAGGAACAAGTAATCTTTAGGGCGCAAGAGTTGGATTTTATCTACGCTCAATCTGGAATTTTGTATGATATTATACCTAATGCTCCACAATCTAGTTTTGATCCCAAGATCAAGATTGGACCACATGCCGATGGCATTGTGGGTTGTACAAGTGCCAAACCTACAGATTCGGTTATGAAACAAGTGAGACAATTTTCAATTAATCAATCCACGTCGAGACAAGCCATGGATTCGTCTCAACCTACCCAAACGACAAGGGTACTTTCCATGCAATCATCGGACCAAAAGGGCAACCGGCAGCCTGGAAGGAATAGGGAAAAAAGGAAAAATAATCATAAGGGTGGGAACAAGAATGAAAATTATAATTATAATTACAAGAAGGATTGTAATGCTAGAGGGGCAAGCAGTCTAAATGTAAGGTAAAGTTTCCTTGCAAGTTATGTAAGGAGGACCACCTCACTCACTTGTGCCCTCATATGGAAGATGCCTCAAGATTCATAGCACAGGGCCAAGCCCTGCTAACTAATCCTTTACCAAAGAATCAAAATATGAACTTGAGGACCATTGATACTCATTGTGCATTGGGTGGAGATCAAAATCCATCGGAAGCTAATAGTGGTCATGGTTGCATTAACATGGTGCACACTACTAAGGTTGTGAGTCGTGCGAAGGATTATGGTTCATCACAACTGGACCTTGGAAAGGAACCCGCTCCACCCAAGAGCCCTTTGCATATCAAAAAAACCTACGGATCAACTTGAATTTGTACCTCACATTCCTAAGGGATTCCTAAAGCATTTATGGCACAATCCTAATGCCCGAGCCACCTAGAACTATTCCTTTGTCGAGGATTTGGGCCAAACTCCTTATGCGATGTCTGCGCTTGAAGTATTCCAGACTTGTTCTCTACAGAGGAGAGCCTTGATTTCTTCTCTTGGGGTGGATGATGATAACTCTTCCTTCGTTATCAAATTTGAAACCATGGGAATACAGCCTCGCTTGCCTTACTAGGTGTCTCTTTTGATTCATGTAGAATGTCTTAATATGACTGTCAAACACACTATGATTGACGAAGGCACTGCTGCTTCCATGATGTCTTTGTCATGTTGGAAGGGTTTGGGTTCTCCCAAGTTGTCTCAATCCGCTACTATTTTGACAGCTTTTGATGGTAGATCATTTCAGTCGCATGGGATTCTTCCTTCTCTTAAGGTCCAATTAGGAGGGAAGACCCTTGCGATCGAGGTCGAGGTGGTTGATGTGCCCCTTGGCTACAATATTTTGTTGGGCTGGAATTGGATGTATAGTATGCAAGTCATAGCCTCTTCTCTTTTTCGAGTGGTATGCTTTCCATTTAATGGGAAGATCATTACGATTGATCAGACATCATTCTGTAATCCAAGTGTTAATGCATCATCAAGAATCTCTATCCCGATTATCGATCATTCTTAGCTGGCAACTGGGAGTGTGGGTGTGGGTATGTATCCATCTCTTATGGGAACCTTTAGCCATCCTGCACCCATTCTTATGATTGGATCTAGTTTTGGTGGGGGTTCATCCTCATTGAATTCGGTGTATTTTTGCACTACCCATATGGAAGATCCTTGGATTCTTCCTTCACTGAGTCCTTCAATTGGACCTATTGAAATGGATGTGCCATTGCCTACAATGATGGTTTCATATCAAGAAAATCTTGGTCATGTTGCAGAGCCTAGTCCTTCCTCTTCTCAGACGGAGGAGGACCCATATGTGTTTCCTACATGGGTAGTTGATTCCTCTCATGCACATGATTTACTCGATGATATTTTTCCATCGGATGAAGCCATTATTGAGGTCATGTCTGGAGTTGATCCGCCTTGGGAAGAATTACATCATCGATCACATTTTCTTTCTGAACTGGACCGTATGGAGTGTGATGAATTTAGGGAGATTCTTAGCAAGAATATTGGTATTCCTGTGGTTCCATTGAGCTCTCTTGGTCAGATGGCCGATGGGAACATGGAGAATTTATCACCTACTATTCATTTCAATATTTCTCGCTATCCTGGCAAAGTTGAGAACGTCTACATTAAGGCAAGTTGTTCCCCTGATGAGATCAAGGAGTATACCGAGCTGTTTAAAGAGTTTTGTGACATCTGTGCTTGGTCATACGAGGAAATTCCATGTATTGACCCTTGTATTGTCGAACATGAGATTAAGACCTTTTTGGATGTGAAGCCGGTTTGAAAATGTTTGCGTGCAGTGAATCCTAGAAAAGCACCCGCCATTAAGGTAGAGATAGAGAAACTATTGAAAGCCGGTTTTATCTATCATATTCCCTTGACAGAGTGGGTTTCAAATCTTGTTCCAATTGATAAGAAGAAGGGATCGATCCATATATGCACTGATTTCTATGATTTAAATCATGGTTGTCCTAAGGATAATTTTCCCACACCATTTATTGATCAAATTTTGGATGAGTGTGCGAGAAGCAAGGTATTCTCCTTCCTGGACGGTTTTTCCAGATATAATCAGATTCAGATCAAACCCGAGGATCAACATAAGACTGCATTTATTTGTTCTTGGGGTAATTTTGCATATCAAAAGATGCCTTTCGGCCTTAAAAAAGTAGGAGCTACATTTCAGCGGGCTATGACCTTAATTTTTCATGATCTCAAAATGATTATCAAAGTGTATTTGGATGACCTTGCTAATCATTCTCATTTGAGAGTGTATCACCCATACCATTTGAGGTTAGTATTTGAAAGATGTCGTCATTATCAGGTTCAGTTAAATCCTCATAAGTGCATTTTTTGTGTAACTGTTGGTCGCTTGATAGGGTTCATCGTATTGAGGGAGGGTATAAGAGTTGATCCCTTAAAGGTTGAGGCAATACTTGAATTGTATCCCCCACATATTATTAGACATCTTAATTGTTTGCAAGGCATGGAAAGTTTCTTGCAGAGATTCATGGTTAATTTTTCCAATTTGACTAAATAATTTATGTGTCTTTTAAAGAAGGACACTCCTTTTTACTGGGACGAGTGAGCCCAGGAGTCCTTTGATGCTCTTAAGCAATCCTTAGCATCGGCCCCCATGCTTAGTCCAAGTCGTAATTTCTTGATTTATGTGGCCGCGTCCATGGAGAAAGTTGGTAGGGTTTTGGTTCAGGAGGATGCGGAGCTCCATGAGCATGTCATATATTATTTGAGCCAGAACCTTATTGATGCAAAAATACATTATTCCCATGTGGAGAAACTTGCCTTGGCCACCGTTCATGCGGTTTAGAGATTGAGACATTACATTCTCCTTCGCCAAACCTTGGTTGTAGCTCATATCAATCCGTTTCAGTTCGTCCTCATTAGAAGGATGATTGGGGGAAAATACAATAAATGGATTTTTGTTTTGCAAGAGTTCGATCTTGAATTCATTTCAGCGAAATTGAAGAAATCGTTGATCTTTGTGGAGCTCATATCTGATTTTCCAACTGTGGAGGAGGAAGAGGTTTATGAGGATACGTTTGTCAATGAGCATATTTTCCTTATCTCAACTTTGGACTCGTGGTATGGGGATATCATTGTGTATTTGCAAATGTTGAAGGTCCCTACTCACCTTTCATGGGATGAGCGACGACGATTATGTCATGTAGCTAAGAACTACGTTATAGTGGATAACACTTTGTACT
This sequence comes from Pseudotsuga menziesii, assembly GCA_001517045.1. Lineage (NCBI taxonomy): Eukaryota > Viridiplantae > Streptophyta > Pinopsida > Pinales > Pinaceae > Pseudotsuga > Pseudotsuga menziesii. The sequence continues at coordinate 526,255 of LPNX010962909.1, read as the reverse complement.
GCCATGGGGTAGATTCCATTTTGTGTCATTGTTTAACCCTTGATGAGGCTAAGGTTGTGCTGAATGATTGCCATGGAGGGGCGTGTGGTGGTCATTTATCTTGGATTTCTACAGTCCAAAAAATCTTGAGAGAGGGGTATTTTTGGCCATCGATCTTCAAAGATTGTGTTAAGGTGATAAAGAAGTGCCACCCTTGCCAAGTGTTTGCATGCAATATGCGCTTGCATCTAGCCTTGTTACATCCTATTATCACCGTCGGTCCCTTCACCAAGTGGGAACTTGAATTTATGGACTGTAACCCAACTTTAGTTGGGTGGAATCATCACATTATAGTGGTTGTTGATTATTTCATGAAATGGGAAGAGGCTATGCCCACAATTAAATCCAATGGTGAGACGGCCGTGCATTTCGTTTTCAACCAAATTATTACTCGGTTCAGCATTCCAAAAGAGCTTGTCATTGACCATGGTAGGCACTTTCAAAATAGAATGATGGAAGAGTTGTCTTCAAATTTAGGGTATAAGTAGGAGCACTCTTCTTCTTATTACCCTCAGGTGAATGGACAGGTTGAAGTAGTGAATAAATCACTTAAGTCCATTCTCCAATGAACCATCGCACAAGTCAAGATGAATTGGCATATCATGTTATATCCTACTTTGTTGGCCTATAGAACCACAGTTAAGACTACCACCAATTTCTCTCCATATTATCTTGTGCATGGGGTGGAGTCTGTCTTGCCTGTTGAATGTGGAATCCCTTCGTTGAAGTTAGCTATAGAGCTTTTACCAGACACATCTGCATTGGAAGAACTTTTGGTCCACTTAGAGTAGATTGATGAGTAGCACCGAGATGCCTTAGCATATCTAGAAGTAAATAAGCATCGCGTTAAGGTCCAATATGACAAGTCTGTCCGTCCGAGGAAGTTTAGTGAAGGTGATTTGGTTCTTTTGTGGGATCAAGCTAAAGAACCCTTGGGGGCAGGGAAGTTTAATACCATGTGGCATGGTCCTTATGTGGTAAAATGTGTGTTAGAGAAGGGCACCTATGAGCTAGTGGATTATGAAGGGACAGCCTTGGCGGAGCCTAGAAATGGGATCTATCTTAAAAAATACTATGCATGATCTTCAGCTAGGGCTGATTGTTGTATATTATTGTACAGTCTTTGAATTGCATAGTTAGGTTTTCTTATGGTGATCGGGTTTTTTGATTAGATTCTGTTTCTTATGGTAGATATCGATGGAGTCTTTCGTTTACATAAGATTCACCGATGGTGCTAGCCGTCACACTCAAAACTCAGCTTTGGCTGCTTGGGTGATTTATACTCCTACGGGTCAAGTATTGTCTTCAGAAAGTGTATGTTTATGAAATTCTTTGAACAATGTTATTGAATATAGTGCCGTTATTGAGTTATTGTGTGATGTCATTTCACATGGTTTTCTCTCTCTTGAGGTACGTATTGATTCATAGTTAGTGGTTTCACAGCTTAATGGCTCGTATCATATTAGGGATCTAGTTTTATTACGAAGATTCTTACGTGTGAGATTGCTAGAATGGAAATTTGAGAATATAACATACATTCATGTTTCAAGAATTTTTAATCAAGTTGTTGACTCATATGCTAACTATGTGTTAGATTGGCATTTGTTTCATAGACCATAAGAATATCACAAACATAGATTTTTGCACACATGTAAATAAATAAAATCGATCATCATAAAAAAATTTCATTAACATCCAAAATGTGACGTCATAATACATAAGTGTCATAATACAAAATTGGGGCTTTCGAGCCACCAAAATATAATACACGGTTGCACAAAAATAAGTACTCTCAGGTATCTAATATTAAGGAGGAGGGGGGGGTTTTGATCATGGTAACACACCACGGCTCTAGCTAGCCATCGAAATAATCGAACCCATGCCAGTGGTACACCAACCACTTGGCGATGCATGGCCTCAGGAAATTCCTTGACTTGTGCCATGGTTACCCTGTGTGTCAAGTGTATGAAGTTTGTGTGAATTATTTGGAGCGTCCTCTCCGCAGCTGCACCCATGATGTTGTCTCCTCTTCCCCTCTGTCTATGAGGAGGGAACCCATCCGGTCACCGTGGTCCAACATCTGCATACACATGACATATTTTCACTATGTTTCATCCCACCGAAATATGTATTTTGAGTCAATATATCAAAAAACACAAAAAAATTAAAAAGTGGGTTTGGGATTCGTTACCTATGTCGCCATATGCCGCTCTTGGTGGTAGGGGCATGTCCGGATCTCCATGGAAATCTATCCCTACATAGGGGTAGTCATCGATGGAAATGATCTACCTCCACCACCATGGAAAGAAGTCTACTGGGTAGGGGTTAGCCACCCTACCTCTGCCCAATCTGTGCATAACATTTTCCCAACGTCATTGGTCCAGATCTTGAACTTCGTGTGAAGGAATGTCCACTCTAGGGCTTATCCCCGATACACGCTTAAAGAAAAACATGCTCAGTATGCTGTCGAAATTGAAGTTTCTCACCCTGCCCATATTGCAGTCACTGAGCTGCTGCTTCATTTTGCTCAACAACGCAGTGCTCCAGTCATACACTGTGGGTCTCATACACTCCACCGCATATAACATCAGTGGCTAAGAGTCCTGGTGGAGTGAATCTAATACAACTATCCTACCGAGTGCCAATAGTATGGCCTTTAGTCCCAGCACCTAGATTGAGCTTGACAGGATTTGAATCCCAACCTTTTCCTTGTCCGAAAAGCAGTACATCGCAATGTACTCATTGATATTCAATCCACCTCCTGGACCATGAGATCGGAGATTTACCACCTCTCCTTGTCAGGATAATCTAGTGATAAAGTATATGTCCTCAATTTCTGTACCAAGCAACATCCTGTCAATATGAAAAGACTCAGATTCTAGATCCCAGTAATCCACTAGCATCTGCAGGAGTCTTGGTTTGGCCCTCAGGCTACCAAGACACCAAAACTTGTACAAACCGCATGCATGCAAAGCTTTTTGGGCCATTAATTCACCTTGCACAGCCTATTCTACATCACCATGTTCCCTCTCCCTCCATTTTAAAACCATCCTGCACAAAAAACAAGATTTTTGATCATTATTTACCCTTGAAAACCTCATTCACGGCCGCATATGCGACTGTTTGAAAAACAACTGCATATGTACGTGGGTTTAGGCATTTTTTCCATGTATGGCCAGCCCTATACGTGGAAAAAACATGGATACCCACGTGGGCTGAAACACACAATTTAGGATGGCCTAGAAAATTAAATGGACCATGAAAACTTAATTTTTTTTTATGAAATAGGAAGAGGAGGACATGAGGAGTTACCTGGATCAAACGGTGTTGAATTTCACTAGACGATGCTCCCAGAATTCACGTTGGAAGTTTTGAGCTCAAATGAGAGTCCGTTTTGAGCATGGTTTGACCGTGGTTTTGACCTGTTTGTGCCGATTTCAGGTATTATGTCTAAACTGGCATATAGCTTAGGTTTCACATCTATTTGCACTTTGCATGACCTTATGACTGTTTCATTATAACCTTAGGTATGAACCCATTCTATCTTGTCACAGAACCTTCTTATTGCTTTTAGAAGTGACATGATGCGAATGGTAGAGCTTAACCATACATGGGTACCCTAGTTAGCTCCTATTTTTACATTTGGTGCCCATGCTGAAATTTTTTCTTTAGGGTTTGGGAGTCCTTTGTATAGTATTACCATGACTTTGCACAAGAGCCTCATACTCCTCTTGATATTTTTTCTGGCCTTTTCCCTAGGACTCCCTTATGTCAACTTGTAATTGCATTATCATGAGTTTTGCTTGCGTTATTGAGCCTTATGATGGCTTCCTAGACTTTTATTATCAGCCATATAGCCTGAGCTTGTCTCATGGCTAGCCAATCAGAGCCATCTTATATATATTTTGTAGCATGATTCCCCATTCTTACCAGGAGGGGACTTTCCCCTGAGTGTTGTTATCCTACACATGTTTCCTTGCATTAAGCATAGGTATGTTCCACTACTTGGAACTAGTTTGTTTTCCCCTTGACACTCGTATCCTCCTAGTCTATAACTATAAATCACTTTTATTCTTTTTCAATCTTTTCAAAATATTTGGAAAAGTCCAAAAAAATCAAAAAACCAAAAGGTGGGATAGGAAAAGATGTTATCTTTGGTAGCAGTCGAGTTGTGTCTCCTTCGAATAGAGCACTGTATATCACATCTGTTGGTTGGGTAAATAGTTTGACTTTAGGAGATGTACTCATTTCTCTGAGTTTATCTCCACCGACTGGTTAAGCTTCCAGTCCCTATGGAGCCTCTGTCGATGCTTCCTGTGTCGCGGTGATGTCCCGATTTTGTATATTGAGTCTATGCTACCTACATTCAGTCACCATTTGCCTTTATTCTCTTATTCGAAGGAATTTGAATCTTGAATCGATCATTCCTCAGTTTTCTTGACTTTGCATGTCGGCCATTCCTGGTACTATTACTAGTTTGTGCACATTATGATCGAGTCCTTCCACATTATACAGCTTTGCTGAGTACCTCATGTTGGATGATCTTGGATGCCATAATTCCCTCCATCTAGAGGATTTCATCCCATCTACTTCAGATCATGTATTCTTGGATAGGAGTCTAGAGTCATTTTGAGTGCCTTAAGACTTGCAGTCATCAGTGGCAGGTTCTCTTTCCATCGAAAATTTTGGGAATACATCAATGTCCCTTGATCGATGGATTATTTCAAGTGTTTGACCTCAACAAATTTATTCACACTTGTTAGATTGCACTCTTGTACCTTGATTCCCATTCTCATTATCGGTGGGTGATCTTGCGTCTATTAATGGTATACATCAATGACCGGTAATCAGACGATGGACTATTATGTTTGACCTCGACACCTCTATTCACATAGTACAACATGTACTCGTAGAATATTGTGTAGAATACTTTCCAAATTGGTGGCATTTCTAATATTCTACCTCCTTGATCATGCCAGTGTTCATGAGATTTCATCTCTCGTGACTTGATTCAAGTGTATGTCAGATATCTTCAGCCATTATGGAGATCTTGATCCATTGTATATCTTCATCTTTCATGGAGATCAGGATCCTTCGTATATCTTCATCATGAAGATTCTGATCTATCTATATTGTACATGGTGATGACCACACATGTCATATTTTGTATCATGCATATTCATGGCCATTGTACTCTTATGTATTCAGGACCGTTGCATGTACTTGTAGTCATATGTAGAGATATTTGTACTGTATTGTTGGATGGATGGTTCTTCCACATGGTTCTTCATCAATCCACTTCTGGGATGGACTTATAATGTATTTTGATCATCGTATCACCCCTGTGACCTCACACATTAGGGGGCATCTGTTACAGTTGATTTTACCACACATGGTAGATCACATATTTATGGCCTTCCATGTCCCTCTGCAGACTCTTTGAACCCCATGGACTATTTTTGTACCTTTTATGTTTCCAATATCATCCCTAAAAACACATGTTATTTTCCATACGTGACTCTTAAACCCATTCTCACGTATATATGTGGATATGACACTTAAACCCCCATACATTGGGATGTGTGAAAAAGGCCAAATAATTTTGGAGTTTTTCTTGATGTGGATCCGAGTCACTTATCTCTTGGCCTTCCATATAACTTGAGATTGCTTGGATTTTACCTTCCATTATTCCATAAATCACTATATAAGGAACCCTTTGGATACATTGAAAGGGGGAGGAAATGAAGAGAAAGAAAACTATAGTCCATTGTTGTCGTAGCTTGATTATACTTGAGTCTGCATCCCTTTGTCCCTTCGAGCACTTGGTGTTATTCCCAATATTTCCTTTACTTGTGAGCTTGCTATTGATAGATCAAGGATTGAGGTGGTGGAGGCCCAAGTGGAGGACTCAGTTTATCCGGTTCGCAGATGTGCCGACAGAAGTTGTCATTCTTGTAATCTTTGATTTATATTAATAAAAATATCTTTCCCTGTCCAATGATGTGCATATAAATGAATATTGAATCCATGGATGATTTTAATTGCTTAGGCATTATTTATTGTATATGCTAGAGTAGGTCTAACACAATTATATAGCATGCTTGTGTTGTTTGCTAATTGTTGAGAGATAAAATTGTTAACACAAGCGGGATTGGAAAAGCTCAGCGGGGATCTACATCAACCATCCGAAATAAGGTATGTTTCGAGATCCTTTAGTGTTAGATGTTTATTTCTCTTGCATATTGGGAAGGGAATGATTTCTATGGTTACTTTTTCTTTTGTGGTACCCCAAGCCATAGGAATTTTTCTCTGTAACACATCTCATGAGGTAATTCCATATGTATTTGAGAATTTGGCATGACATGATCTTTTGGTATATGCTCTTATTGAATATCTTTATCCAGTATTCTACTAATATCTTCAAAAATAGAAGCTCTGTTGTTCTCTTCATGATCCTCACATTCATGATTCTTTATAGACTTACTCAAAGTTTCATCTTCATCAAATGTTACATCTATATGATCTCAATATGTCAGTAACCTGGGATTTAGATTTTTTAGGATTTTTATTGCTCAACATAACCAACAAATATCTCCTTCTTTTATGAAGGGTCCAACTTTGGTCTCTTCTCCTTGGGAACATGTATGTATATATGGAAACCAAATATCTTCAAGTGGATTACTGCATGCTTCTCACTAGTAAACATTTCTTGTAGAGTTGTGTTCCCAAGAGAACTGCGAGATATTTTTTTTGCACATAGATTGTGGTTCTAGTTTCCTTGGCCCATAAGTGCATAGGTAGATCCTGATCATGGATCATGGATTTTAATTCTTCCATGATATATCTACTATTTCTTTATGCTACCCCATTCTATTGAGGAAATAGGGAGTGTTGATCTCCCTCTTAATCCTAACTTATTTACAAAAATACTTGAATTCATTTGATATGAATTCTCCATTATCTGATCTCAAGGTCTTGATATTCTTTTCAGAGAGGATTTCTACAAGAGCTTTAAATTATTTGAACTTCCCAAATACCTCATCTTTACTCTTCAAGAAATAAATCCAAATATTACAGGAATAATCATTAATAAAGGAAACACAATAAGCATATTCGCTTAGAAGCTGACATTGGACCACATACATCTGAATGAATAATGTCCAAAATTCCTTTCACTTTACTTTCACTGCTTGGAAATGGGTTCTTTGTATTCTCTCCTTGTGCCCATCCCTTGAACACTCCTTCGTGATCAATCTAGATCTCTATTAAACATGTTACCACTTTTCTCATGATTGGAAATGATTTTTAATTAACATAAGAAAGTATTCTATGCCACAAATCACATGGATTTATGCTATTATCTATCAAGGTTGAATCTGAATGCCCCTTTACTTTGCAAAGTCCTCCTTATTCAATTCCAATCATGACGGAATCATCTATTGTATTTCCTTTTGGACACATGAGAGCTTCACCATCTACAAAAGAAACTATGAAACCTTTCTCATATAAAGCTGATATAGAAAGGAGGTTCTTTTTCAAACCTAGGACATATAGAAATTACTTTGTCTTCATGGACTTTCTGGAATCCAATGTAGAAGTAGATTCTCCCATTCCTTTGATGAGATATTGATAATCATTTCCAAGTGTTAGTTTTTCAACATTAAGCTAGCATTATGTTAGGATCTTTACTGAGAGAACAACATGTACAACAATCAAACACAAGAGACAATGAACATAGTGTTTTTCATTGGAGAAACCATAAATGGAGAAAACCCCGCAACTTCCTCAGAGATAGAATAAGCACAAGATGTAAAACCCCAAAATAGTAAGATGAACTCCCGATAGCAGTAATATTCTTCTTGTCTAGCCCCAATGTCCTCTCCTTCCTCGACTATGCATTGCACTTGAGTGTGTGTGTAATGTGTACTAAATAGAGACCCCAGCTCTCTATTTATACTAATCCCGACATGACTAAAACCCTACTAGGAGAGTGTAATAACCCTAGTGCCCCAAAACTGTGGGGACTTTAACCCTTACACAATCGAAGGGTTACCCACTATGACTTGACATGACTTGTTTACATTATTGATTCTCCCGATCGGAACTGGATCTGGATCATCTCTTGATCTAGATCAACATCACTGGATCTGGATCATCACTTGATCTATATCATCACTGCTAGATCTAGATCATCACTCGATCTAGATCTCTCAGAGTCATCATAACTAGATCTGGATCATAACTTGATATGGATCTCATCTGGTCATCATCATGTGTGCTATCTCGTCATAGGAAGTTCTATAGAGCCAACCTTCTTTCATACTAGTTGTAGGCCTAGCCATCAGGTAGGTCTTCTCCCAACACTTACATCTGACCTACTCATCAGAAAGGCATGCCCAGTACTCACATATGATCATGTAGGAACCTACAATCACATCAGAAAGGCCCAGCACTCACATTCACCAGCATGATAGGACATCACATCACTAACATCTGTGAAAAGGCTTCAGCACTTATATCCGACCTGGAAGGAACTGAATCCTCTGACCATCGCCAGAAAGGCTTACACTCACATCTAAACTAGAAGCAACTAAATCCTCTCACCATGATAGAATGGCCCCCAATCCCAGACTGAGCTACCTGGTAACAGACCAGGTTCCTCCATTCTCCCAGAGAATGGTAGTTTCCCTTATATCTGACCTGGTAGGAAACAAGTCCTACACCCTCGCCAGAATGGCCTGCACTCACATATGACATGGAAGGAACTAAATCCTCTCACCATGACAGAATGGCCCCTAGTCCCAGACTGATCTACCTGGTAATGGACTAGGTGCCTCCACTCTCCTAAAGAGTGGTAGTTGCCCTTAAATCTTTCCTACTCGACAGAATGGCTAGCACTTGTATCTGACATGGAAGGAACTGAATCATCTCACCATGACAGAATGGCTTAGCCCTTACATCTAACCTACTCGTTAGAATGGCTTTGGATCTTAGCACTCATATCTGACATGGAAGGAAATGAATCCTCTCACCATGACAGAATGGCTCAGCCCTTACATCTGACCTGCTCGTCAGAATGGATTTGGGACTCATCTCTTTCCCTTGGAGGAAACCTCGATCTAGAGAACACCAAGATTCTCCCTGAAGTACTTGAACTTCACTCTGGCCAAGGGCTTCATCAACACATCATTTATCTATTCCTCCATCGCAACATAATGGAGCTTCACTGCTCCTCTCTGCACCATATCCCTGATATAGTGATACTTGATCTCGATGTGCTTCGACTTGTCATGGAACACTAGATTCTATGACAACTTCACACAACTCTGGTTGTCACAATGTATACAAGTAACATCCATCTGGAGATCAAATAAATTAGACAGTAGCTTCCGCAGCCATACTGCCTCACAACTAGCTGAATAAGCTGCAACATACTCTGATTCAGCTATACTCAGTGCCACACAAGATTGCTTCCTGCTAAACCAAGAGATCACACCTGATCCCATACTGAAGGAACACCCTGAAGTGCTCTTCCTATCGATGGCACTGCCTGCCCAATATGAATCAACATAACCCTCTAGGTTAATCTTTTGATTCACATCATACTTGAGCCCATAATCAACTGTACCCCTTAGGTACCTCAGAATATGCTTTGCAGCAATCAAGTGAACATTTCTCGGATCTATCAAGAACAGGCTCAAGGTGTCCACATCAAAACAAATTTTTGGTCTTGTGTTCATCAGGTACATCAATGATCCAATCATTTAATGATACATTGTAGCATCAACCGACTCTGATGAAGCATCACTCAATAGCTTTAGGTTTGATTCCATATGTGTGGCCATAGTCTTGCAGTCCATCATCCCAAACCTCTTCAGGATCTCTACTACATACTTCCCTTTTCCAAGGAAGATTCCATCTACACTCTGCCAGAGCTCCATACCTAGAAAATAATGCATCATACCCAAGTCCTTCATCTTGAACTCGGAAGCAAGATTTCTCTTCGTATTAGTAATCAACCCATCCATACCTATCACAAACAAATCATCTACATATAGTAGAAGCATCACTGGGTTGCCATCTTCAACCTTGTAGTAAAGGTTGGAATCTTCTTTTCTCTTGGTAAATCCCAAATTGGATAGAAAGATATCAATTCTATCGTACCATGTCCTGGGTGCCTGTTTCAAACCATACATGGCTTTCTTTAATCTGCATACATGAGAATCCCTGTCATGTGTCTCAAAACCGAGTGGTTGTTCTACATACACTTCCTCTTCCACTACACCATTTAAGAAAGCAGTCTTGACATCCATCTGGTGTATCTTCCATTTGATCACTACAGCTAGAGTAAGTATTGATCTGATGGAAGTGTATCTCACTACAGGTGCAAAGGTTTCTTCATAGTCTATTCCCTCTTTCTGAGAGAAACCTCAAGCTACAAATCTTGCCTTATATTTTTCAATGCTACCGTCTGCAGCATGTTTGATCTTGTAGATCCATTTGGAATTTACAACTGACTTCCCATCTGGTCTTGGGACAACATCCCAAACATCATTATTCATGATCAATTGGTACTCTTCGATCATAGAATCCTTCCATTCTTTCTGTTATGCCACTTCTTCATAACTAGAAGGTTCTTTATCAATGAAATCACATAGTAAAGCTACATACCCAGAACATGATCTGGTCCTCTTTCTTTCTCTGTTATTCTCTACTGGAGCCCCATATCTTTCCACACCTTGGATAAGTTCTCGTACCCAAGCAGGTTTCCTCTTATGAGGATTCTTCTCCAGAGGTGGATCTACAGGTCTTTGTGGTTCTTCAAATTCTTGAACTTCTTCTTGAGTTTCTTCATTCATGGTTGTATCATAAATTCTGGGTGCTTCTGCTTCTGCAGGTTCTTCAACAGGTCTCTTTCTGGATTTGTTGTAAAATGTGTCTTCATCAAATGTTACATCCCTGCTGATGTCAATATTCTTGTATCCTAGGAAATATATTCTATAAGCCTTTGAGATTTCAGAGTATCCCACAAATATACCCTTCTTTCCTGAAGGATCTAATTTATTCCTCTTCTCTTTCAGAATGTGGATGTACATAGGACAGCCAAATATTCTGAGATGGCTGACTTCTGGTTTCTTTCCAGAGAAGACTTCTTCAAGAGTCTTGTTCTTGAGTACTCTATGTGGAGTACGGTTCTGTACATACACCGCTGTTCTGGCAGCTTTCGCCCAAAGATGCATAGGAAGGTCTTGATCATGAAGCATTGCTTTTGTAGCTTCGATGATAGTTCTATTCTTTCGTTCTGCAATCCCATTCTGTTGTGGATTATAAGGAGTGGAAAACTCCATCTTAATCCCTGATTCTTTGCATAGCTCTTTGAATTCATTTGAAGTGAATTCTCTGCCATTATCTGATCGAACAGTATTGATCTTCTTTTCAATATGGTTCTCGATCAAGGCTTTGAATTCCTTGAACTTACTAAATACTTCGTCTTTTTTCTTCACGAAGTAAACCCATGTCTTCCTAGAAAAGTCATCAATAAAAGAAACATAATATGCATACCCGCTTAGAGAGTTTGATGACATAGGACTGCATACATCGGAGTGGATGATTTCCAAGATTCCTTTTTCTTTGATTTCGCTACTTGGAAATGTATTCTTTGTATTCTTTCCTTTCACACATCCTTTGCAGACCCCATCATGTTTTGCTTGGATTTCTAGAAGACCTTTGACAGCTTTGCTTACAATAGGTAGTTCTCTGTAATGCACATGTGCAAGCCTTCTATGCCAAAGTTCACTTGGCTCTACTGTGTCATGGACCAAGGCTTGTTCTAGATGGCCCTTTAATTTGTACAATCCTCCTTCTTGTTCTCCAATCACTACCACATCATCGATAGTATTTCCTTTTGGCCACATCATGACTTGACCATCTATGAATGAAACCCTCATTCCTTTTGCATCTAGTGCTGATATGGAGAGAAGGTTCTTCTTGAGTCATGGCACAAACAATACGTATTTCATTGTTAGAGATTTTCCAGAGTCTAGTTTGTAGGAATATTCCCCACTACCCTTTATTGGATATTGGTAGTCATCTCCTAGCTTTACCTTGTGAGGTGATTCATGTTCTGACAGTCTCACAAAAGATTCCTTGAATCCAGTTATATGTTTGGAAGCCCCACTGTCTATAAGCCAATCATCGCTTCCATGAGTAATGTTACCTGTGAGAGCGTATATCATAACATATTCATCCTCGCTTGAAGAATCTTCACTTTCATATCTGGATCTCTTCCTGTATGGTTCATCATCCTCTGCAGCATGGGCATGATGTCTTCTTTTGTTGCTCTTCTTCATTATCTTATGTTTGTTAGGAAAATTCCTTGCATAGTGTCCTGCTTCATCACATGTATAGCATATGATCCTAGATACATCTTTTCTAGTGTTATCCTTGTGAGAGTGCTTACCTCTGGAGCTATGAGGTCTTCTTTTGTTTGACTTGGAGTTAGACTTGGAGTGTACCGTGAGAGCTTGGTCTTCACTTCTCATCTTCTCTTCTCGAGCTGAGATCCGAGCTTCTTATTGAGAGCACTCTTCCCATAGTATGCTGAACTTGACTAACTTCTTTCTAGCACAGATTCCTTGGATGAAATAATCCCATGACCTAGGAAGGCCATTCAAGGTAGTCATCACAATCTCTGCATTTTCCACTTCTTCATCAACTACTTCTAGTTGTTATTTGATCTGAGAAACTCTTGTGAAGTAATATTGGATTGTTTCTGCATTCTGAATCTTCACATTCTTCAGTTGGTTTCTCAGGGTCATCTTCCGGTTTATATTCTACCCTTCAAACAATTTGGTTAGGGCATCAAACATAGCTTTAGGTGTCTTGAGAGAGGACACCTGTGGGATAAGGTGATCCTTGATAGAATCATCAATGATCCTCTTTGCCATAACCATATTCTTCTTATGTAAGGCCTTTGCCTAATCTCCCTATGGAACTAGAACCTCCTCATGGATGTAGGAGTCTAACTCATTCTCTTCCAGGACCAGGGAGATCCTATACTTCCAGGCTCAAAAGTTATCAGACCCCTCAATCTTTTCATGAGACATCTTAACTGAGAACCTCAAATGGAAATACAAAAGATTTTAGATCTTACCAGGTTCAAGATGTCAGATATGAAACTTGAGCTGAAATCCTGCAGAGCTGGTTCAGGAGCAGATTAGGGCTTTGCTTTTCCAGAGTTCTATCCACACAAATGCCTTGAAATTTGTCCCTAACTTCGATTTTGGGGAGGAGATCAATCCAGGCCTGGGCTCACTAAAAAATTCCTCTTCTGTGAAAATACCTAATTTTCGACAGCACTGACAGGTCCAAAACAGAAAAACCTCACAATTGGATTCTGCTTTGACAGAAAGATGCACCCTAAGGCAGAAAGTTATTCCACCTTACTTTTGCTGAAAATATATGGAGGGAGATCCACAAACTAGGAATCCTTAGTTCCCACAGCTGCACAGTGTCTTCTTCTCAGGTTAGATATGATACCATGTTAGTTTTTCAACGTTAATCTAGCATTATGTTAGGATATTTACTGAGAGAACAACAAGTACAACAATCAAACACAAGAGACAATGAACACAGTGTTTTTCATTGGGGAAACCATAAATGGAGAAAACCCCACAACTTCCTCAGAGATAGAATCAACACAAGATGTAAAACCCCAAAATAGTAAGATGCACACCCGACAGCAGTAATCTTCTTCTTGTCTAGCCCCGGTGTCTTCTCCTTCCTCAACTATGCGCTACACTTGAGTTTTTGTGTGATGTGTACTAAATAGATACCCCAACTCTCTATTTGTACTAATCCCGACATGACTAAAACCCTACTAGGGCCGACCTCTACTAGGAGAGTCTAATAACCCTAGTGCCCCGGAACAATGGGGACTTTAACCCTTACACAATCGGAGGGTTACCCACTATGACTTGACATGACTTGTTTACATTATTGATTCTCCTGATCGAAACATCGGGGCATGACAACATGACTCAATTACAAAATAGATACATCCTGGAATAAACATCGGGTTACAATACATAAGATACATAGATGAATACATTTAGAAGTTACAAATACATCAACACCAAGATTTACTTTGTGAGGAGATTCCTTCTATGTGAGACATGAGAGAGAGTCCTTGTAACCTTTCATATGCTTGGAAGAACCAGTATCAACGAGTCAAGTGTCACTTCCATGTGAAAATAAACATGTGAGCATTAAAATTAAGACATATTCTTCACTTGATTCTTCATCTTGTCTAGATTTCCTATCAACTAAGTCATCATCTTCAACTACATGGGCATGGAACCCTTTTTTTATCTTCTTGAATTGTTCTTTCTTAAGGGGACAGTTTCTTGAGATGTGTCCTATCTTTTGACAATTAAAACATTCAAAGGATGAGAAGTCTCCTTTAGACCTTTTTTCTATTTGAAGTATTTCATGTCTTCTAGGATATTGTTCATGATCCTTTATTTTGTTCTTCCCTTTCTTCATATGGTATGCCAAATCTTGATATTCATTGTCATTTAACTTTTCTTCTCTATTTGGTAACCTTTCTTCTTCTTGTATGCATTCTTCCCATAATCTACTAAATTTGGTCAACTTCCTTCTATCACATATTTCTCTAATGAAGGAATCCCACTCCTTTGGTAGACCATTCAAGGTGGCCATCACAATTTATTCTTCTACTAGTGTTTCTCCAATAGCTTCTAGTTGTTCTTTTATTTGGGATACTCTTATGAAGTATGATTGCATGGTTTCTTCCTTATGAATCTTCACACTCTTGAGTTGGTTTCTCAAGGCCATTGTTCTCTTGATGTTTCTTCCTTCAAATAGACTATAAAATGCATCAAACATTTCCTTTGGATCCTTCTTTGAATATACTTGAGGTATCAAGTGATCATTTATGGAATCAGATATGATCCTCTTATCCTTTATCATATCCTTCTTGTGCCTTGACTTGGATTCATCTCTTTTTGGTTCTTGGACTTTTTCCTTTATGTGGCCTTCTATATCATGTTCTTCAAGAATGACCACGCCTCTATACTTCCATGCAATGAAATTATCATATCCCTCAATATTTTCATCAATATTGGTATTATATGTCATCTTTGATAAAATTAGAACCTCAAATGGAAAAATAGGAAGTAGAAATCACCAGTAAGAAATATTTTTGTAGAGACTGCTTCAGGCTAACTTAGGGTTTGATAGAGAAACCCTAATTTTTGAAATTGGAGATATTGGATATGTGATTGGAGAGAAATGTGTACCTCCACAATATGAGCTAAGTAGTGAAGGCCTTTTCCCAAAACTATGGAAAAAACTTCAAAAAAATTGATTCCCTAGTATCTCCCAGCAGTAGTGTTAGGGAAGAAAATTAAAAATGATCGGATCTAGAATCTGTCACCACAAAAATATGTGCCCTACTAGAGTGAGTTGGATAGACCTTCCTTTTTAGTTGATCTAATGAGGGAGTTTCCTGGAATAGTAAACTCTATATTGTTGAACTACTACAAAAGTAGTTGCATAATGAATTCTTTCAGGTTGCCTCTAATACCATGTTAGAATTTTAATGGTATAATGCCAAAAGAAATAGGATCACTGAAAGAAATACATGTACAGTAACACAAAAACAACACACATATTTATCCTAGAAAACCCTCATCGGGAAGAAAAATAACAAAAAAAATTCGATATATAATTCAACTAAGTACAGTGAACAACCCCAAGAACAAGAGTAGAATCTCCCTCTCTCTCTTGCATGCTTTCTAGAGAGAGAAGCATGTGTAAATGAGGGGGGTGTATCACTTATTTATACTCATCAAGTGAGTGATATATTAACTTAAATAGTTCATCTTATTACTCTTAAAAGGGTCAACCTACCTAGGAAGATGCAAAATAACATTTATATAATATTATTTTCAGTACTATTGACCCGATTTAAAATGGAGGTTTTACCTCATGACATTTACATGAACAAATACATTAAGGGAGTCTCTCTAAGGAGGAATAATAATAATATAATAAAATTACAATAGAATATCTTCGAATTTACATTTCTTTAACAATTTTTTCACCCATAGAGGTGATCATATTAAAATCCACCCCTGATGATCCAGTGTTTCTCATCCACCCATATATTGATATCCTCTAGATACCTTAAAAAATATTGTTTCTTCATGGTGGCATGAGTTACATAAACATTCATGAGTACCCCATGAATGGGATATCCATTTATATGAGAATTCATTGAAACCCAATAAGCTAGATAATCCAATTTCTTTTTGATCCCATAATATATCCAATCCCCATGTAGCTCCTTGGGCATCAACAACAACTATCTGACTACCTTTCCAAGATTTTCAAGCTATAACTTTCATAGCTTACTTGGAGCATTTGGTTTCTTTAATAAATAACAACAATGGCTTCTCCTTCAATGTTCTCACCTTGTGAAAAATATTCAAACCCCTTATATTCCACGATACTAAATTCATTGAGAAAGATTCTTAGTTCTAGATAAGTTTTCCTTGATCATTGGATATTGGCCAAAGTCTACTAGTTTACCCATGTCTTATGCTATTATCCTCTTGTTTCTTATCCTTCATCTTTTTTCTATTCATTCCTTAAATTTCCATTTATTTTCTTTAGGGTTATCACCTTTTACCCTAACTGTTTTTTACTTTGAAGATTTTATAATATCGTCATGTAGAAACTTGACCTGGTGATAAGGGACATAACAAAGGAACTTATTGGAGAATGCTTCCACAATCTCATCTAGGGTTATATCCCCCAACTCTATGTCATCATCATCCTCCTTTGTCATATTTACATCTTCCTATTGCCCCTCTTTTGGATCTCTTCAATCATCATCGCCTCCCTACAACCCCCTAAGTCATTGGACTGCTACTCTATATCCTTCATTCTAATTTCTTCCTTGAAATCATTTGTTATCTGCTTTAAAACCTAAAACATGTTTGATGTATGAGGTTTTGTAGTATAAATAGTGCATGTTTCTCTTCTCCCTTGCCTCCTCCTATTGGATACCTTAGTAAAACCCTCTCCACCGATCTCTTATTTTTGTTTCTCCTTCTGAGGGGGAGTATATAGAGGTAATTCCCTGAAAATGTATTGATGTTGATGGAACTTCCTACACCTGAATGGGATGTATTCGCAATCCAGAGCTTGGATCTAGTATTCATCATCCTGATTTAGGTTAATGGCTTCTATACATTTTTTTCATACATCGATATAGAAACATATTCTTGCATATGAGGTATATTGGAATAATTTTTTCTTCTATAATATCTTCATGAAATCACCCAGAGATTTGTAGACATCCTCCAATATTCCAGGTTCACATTATTCACTTGGTAATGAATAGACGGGTATCCAAAGTAGCACCTTCTTAAAGTCTTCTTTGTCTGGATTAAATTGCTCCTACCATGGCTTGAGAAAAAGACTGTTCGAATAGAAAAAATATGGGTTTCCTTCAAAAAACCTATCTCTATCTTCCACTTAAAAAAACGCAATTGTAAAAAACCCCTTAGACCCTATCTTGACATCATAATGACCTTTTAGCTTCTAAACTATGTGGATCCATCAAACAAGGTCTTTTTCAGATGGCTAGATCCCTAAGAACTTTCCAATGAGGGAATTCTCCTTCATGTTCTTTGTCCTCCCCCTAATCTTATCTCATTTGATCTACCAGGAAGGAATTGCACTTGTATTAGGAATGCATCACCCCAACCCTCTTCCTCCATCTCTGCGATGCTACTGATCCCTTGTTTCTACATTTGACCCTACTCCTCCAACCCCTTATCTGAACTCTTTGTTCTTCCCTTTCTCAGTAGCATCAATGTATATCTTCAAGGAGGGACCACCCCCTCTCCCTTAATATCTATCTCCATTTGTATGTCCTATGATTCGATATTATTAATAAATCAGTCCAAATTCTGCAAAAACTAGTTCATAAAAGGTTCTACCAAAACCCTAACTTAGATCACTAGATTATTCCTCATCATACTTAGGAATACAATCTATAAGACCGATAAAATATGGTTGTTAATATTCCTGTTCTCCCCAGTTCTTAAAGGGTGCTAGATCAATCAAAGAGAACCTTCCTTATAGGTAGGAGGTTGGTGGTTTGATTCCTTCATTCCCTACTATAAATTAATAAATTATATTGCAATGTATTTTCTAAACATACTACCAAATGACAACAAATAATGATTAAAATGACTAAGTATAGTACCAATCGATGGAAATTAATCAAAAAGATGACTAAATATACAACCAAATGATGATAATTTATGATTAAAATGACCAAATAATAAATAAACTACCAATCGATGGAAACCAGTGAAAAAATGACTAAATATACCACTAGTTGACTGCAAGTAATGAATAAAATGACTAAATATACTACTTGTTGACAACATTCAATGACTAGAACTACTAAATAATGTAGTGGATATTTCTCACTAGCTAGGTGAAAAACCACCAACCCTAGATAATGCATATCCTTGGGTAGAGTTAAACAATACTAACTAATGCAAAATAAGAAAAAAATATACCTTTTTTTCTTCTGAAATGTGGGCCACCGTAGCCGTCCTCAAAAATGGTCCTGCAACTCCACGGTTTGGGTCTCCAGTTTCTTCCACAAATAGTTTTCAAATGGGTGAATGGATCCAAATTGGTATGGAGTAAAATCAACGTACACTGTGGGGAATGGAATGGTAAAATATCAGAATAATGATAGAAAAGTGTATAGTGTGACTGAGAGAAAATGGAAAAAAGTGAAAAGTATTTCTAGAATTACTAAAAAGTGTTTTGGGAAGACCTTCACAATTTTTTTATAGGATGGTCCAAGGTGTTTCGACCCATGATATTTTATTGTCCATGGTATTTATATATGGTAATTTGATCCATTCTCAGTTTTACATTTTTTTTCCCTTGTTTGGAGAGAGTGGGGATAAATCACAATAAATGCTCAACTTCCCTTCATTTATGGGGAAGGAATAATAATGTTTTGGACCATATTTAGTGGAAATATGGTCCATGGTTATGAAGGAAAAAGTGGAGGAAACAATGGAGGGAATGTGATGTATGACCTGTGGAAATTGAACCAGGTGATAGATTAATTTTACTCACAACAATTAACAATTGATCATGCAAAATCACTCACAAAGAGACTGAAAATTGGAGCTGAACACTAAACTGTATTAAATAAGTGTACAATAGCCAACCCTGTAATAACATAGGTTGCTGAATAAATAACATACATCAGGGATTTGAATGCATGAGGAGCAATTCGAATCTAGCATAAAGCAGGCTTACTAAAAATAAGCAAATCCCCCATAGGTGTAAAAAGCTGATCCCAAATCTGTCATGAAGCTCACGAATTAGCAAAAATTCTTAGGCAAGCTAAAGAGTGTTGGAATGGAAGCTCATACATGCTTTTTCATGGATAAAAGAGTGGAGGATGAAGAGGACAAAAAACTAGTTCACCTCACCTAGTCTAGCTTTTCTATTTGCCTTAAAACACTGAAAACGCAGGGAATAAAGCAGAAAAAGCAGAAGGGTGCCTAGGAGGCCAGGAATAAAGTAGATTTGATTCCTTGGGATTTCCCATGTGCTACATGAGTCAAATGAGGCAAGTTTGACCACTATGGATAGGTAAAATACAACTTGCACAAGGTGGGACACATGAACTAGGCTAATAAGACAGAAATAATTAAATTAATGTCTAAATGGGTAAACTATGGGTTGATTATTCTAACACCCCCCCTTAAGACTGACTTATGAGTAATATATCAGAAAATTATAGGGCCTAGAAACAAGGCTTAGTCACCCTTTACATACTGCATGTCCATTTAAACAAGGAAAGAGGCAAAACCAACTTGGGAAAATCCTCCCTTAAACATGGACTGTAAAACAAAATTGTAGAATCTTGTCTCCACTCATGCTTTTACCGCATGATCAGCAATCCCCAGCAGTGATTTGAGATTTCTGAAGGTCTTCTCACAAAATTATTTGGTGAAGATATCAGCTACTTGTTCTGAAGATGAACAGAAGAGTAGGTGAATGGTGCCATCATGCACAAGCTCTCTGATGTAGTGCATATGGATCTCAATGTGTCTTGTTCTCTACTTATGAACTGGATCTTTGCAGATTTGAATGGTACTCTGGTTATCACAGTATATGGTATTTGAGTACTCTGGTTCGAAGCCACACTCTCCAAGTAAACCCTGCAACCATAAACATTGAGTTGTTGCATTAACAACTCCTCTGTACTTTGCTTCTGTAGATGAGAGTGCAATGGCACTCTATTTCTTGCTTGACCAGCTGATTGGCCCTTCTGCAAGCATGAACACATATCTTGATGTGGAATTTCTATCTGTGCTATCACCATCCCAATCACTGTCAGTAAATCCAATCAAATCAAGATCAGATTTTGCTTTATAGAAGATCCCATGTGTCCTTGTTCCCTGAACAAAGTTAAGGATCCTTTTGGATGCTTTCCAATGGATCTCTTGAGGCTGATCCATGAATCTAGAAGCCACACTTACTGCATAACAAATATCAGGTCTAGTATGTGTCAAATACAACAAACATCCAATCAATTTCCTATACAGTGTATTGTTTACCATAGGTGAAGAATCAGCTTCTTCCAGCTTCACTCCTGAAAGGAAAGGAGTTTTCCTTGCTTTGCAATCCTTCATTTTGAATTTTTTCAGCAAGTCCAAGGCATATTTTGACTGGTGCACCTTGATTCCAGCTTTGGTTTGAGCAATCTCAAGCCCCAAAAATTGACTTAAGAGCCCCAAATCTGTCATGGAGAAGGCTTGGTTCATAGCTCCTTTTAAGGAAGCAATCTCAGCCTGTGAGCTTCCTGTAATGAGGAGGTCATCAAAATATAACACAATGATAATTAATGAACCATTAACTAACTTCAAATTGACATTTGGATCTGATTTTCACTGAACAAAATTCAGTGATAGCAAGAAGCTATCAATCTTGGCATACCAAGCCCTGGGGGCTTGCTTTAGCCCATACAATGACTTTCTCAACCTGCACACAAGAGAAGGGTTAGTATAAAAACCTTGAGGCTGCTGCATATATATCTCCTCAGTGAGATCTCCATTCAGGAAGGCACATTTTACATCCATGTGATGTACCTCCCAATGCCTTGAGGCTGCAATGGCTAAGGCTAGCCTAATGGAATCCATTTTTGCCACTGGGGAAAAAGTCTCATTGTAATCTATGCCATGAACCTGTGAGTAGCCCTTGGCTACCAATATGTCCTTGTACTTCATTGGTGAACCATCAGCAGCAAATTTGGTCTTATAGACCCACTTACACTGTACCAGTTTTCTCCCTGGGGGAAGATCCACTAGAACCCATGTGTTGCTCTTCTGTAGTGAGCTGAAATATTCCTTCATGGCTGCTTTCCATATTGGATATCCTTCTTCTTCTTCATATGTTTGAGGATCAGACTCCACCATCAAATATCATTTTTCAGCAAACATAGGATCCTTCATGCACAGACCACTCTCAAATTGAGATCTAGTCCTCCTTGGGTCATTGGGATCCCCAACTAGCTCTCCTGCTGCATGTAGTGTCTTGGATGCCCATTTTGGCCTTGTAGGGATGTTAGGGTCTACAGTAAACTCATATCCATCATACAAATCAGAATCAGCATGTTCGACAAACTCTTTACTTACTTCTTGAGGTTCAGGTGGTCAAGAGGCTTCACCAACTTCCACTGCTGCAAGGGGTTCTTCTTCAAACTGAACACACCTTTCAATGAAGGATTTGTTTGTGCTCAAATTTATCAACTTGTACCCTTTTGAATCTTCAGAGTATCCAACAAAAAGACACTCTTGGCTTTGGGGCTGCAAATCCTTCCTCTTCTCTGTTGGAATTCTAGCCCAAGCCTTTGAGCCAAAAATCCTGAAATGGGTCACATCTGGCTTGTTCCCACTCCATGCTTCGAAGGGAGTCATACCATCAAGATGTTTGTGAGGAAACCTATTCTGAATATAGGATGCATAGTTGATAGCTTCATCCCAGTACTTTGGTGGCAAAGTTTTGGCCTCCATCATGCATGTTGCCATCTCCTTCAGTGATCTGTTCTTCCTCTCAGCAACACCATTTTGTTGTGGTGTGTAAGGGATAGAATGCTGCATCTGAATACCTACATATGCACAACA
>LPNX010962909.1:363073-503561 GCA_001517045.1 Pseudotsuga menziesii | reverse complement strand
TAGGAAGTGTGAGAACATGTATACCTTTTGAGCATGATTCGCAACTCCTTTTGCAATGACTCTACCAGTTGAAATCTTTGTGATCTCAACTTCATCAGGTGGGAATATGACTTTCTTAGGAGACCTAGTGTGGGTCATCTGGTACATTGATAGGAGGTTGGAGGCAAGATCAAGCACATACAGCACATTGCTGAACTAACCATGATCAAGATCTATCCTTCATTTACCTAAACTTTCAGTGAGAGAGTCATCTCCCAGTACTATAGATGGTCCTTTCAACTTGTCCAGTGAGGTGAAAGCCTCCTTAGTTGAAACCATGTGTCTTGAAGCTCCAGAATCAACGATAAAACTGGGTGAGCTTGATGTGCCAACAACTAGAGCATGAACTCCCTCTCTGTCATCTGAACTTGATCCTCCTTCTCTCTTCTTTGAGCTTTCTGGAAGGGAGATGCCATTCTTCTCCAGGATTTGGGTCAACATGTCTATCTGATTTTTCATACAAGAGCTTTCAGAGTGATTGCCCTTATTGCAGTATGCGCACTTGTTCATTTCACCTTTGTTTTTCTTCTTTTGGTAGTTCTTCTTGGGACCTTGTTGATCCTCCGGAGACTGTTTCTTGTCTCTCTTTTTCTCAGGTGGATTTTTAGCTTTCTTTTTTCCTTTTGAATCCACCTTCAAATCTCCAGCAATCAAATATTGATCTTTGGATGGTTTGATGGTGCCCATCATCACTAGCTTGTCCTGTTCTTGTGTGAGAGATTCCATGAAATCTGCAAGGCTAGGCATCTTCCAGGTTCGAGCTGTCAGTTTTGTGGCCTAGAAGGTCAAAACAAACACTGAATAATCAGGGCCCAGCTTCGAGAGGATGGCCAGTACGAGCTGATCATCTTTCTTTTTGATACCACACTGTTTCAGCTGCAAAACTAGTGCTTTGAACTTGGAGAAATATAGCTGCAGGGATTCAAAGCTCGTTGGACTCAGAGAAATCAGCTCATTTTCAATTTGATGTCCCTTCATCTCATCTGTCTTTCCAAAAATATCAGCAAGCTTCTCCCATACTTCATTCGGTGATGTCAATCCATCGACATGGAAAAGGAGGTCTCTGGAAATACTCAGACACGGGAGGCCATAAGCCTCATCCCTCCTATTGTGCCATTTTATCTTCTCTACAGCTACATTGGGATTTGCTTATGTTGCCATAGTCACCCTGTAGAGGCATTTTTCTCTCAACAGTATCTCCATCTCTGTTTTCCATTCAAATAAATTGAAGGGAATCAAGATAGTTTTTTGTGATTGATCCATAGCTTAGAAAATCTGTCCCGGCTGTCAGTAGAAGG
The DNA here is from genome assembly GCA_001517045.1 of Pseudotsuga menziesii. NCBI lineage: Eukaryota > Viridiplantae > Streptophyta > Pinopsida > Pinales > Pinaceae > Pseudotsuga > Pseudotsuga menziesii. The sequence goes on along the minus strand of LPNX010962909.1, from coordinate 502,224 downwards.
CTCCCAGTCACTGATGTCGAACCTGCAAATTTTTTTTTGAAGGACAGAAACAATCTATAATGGCTCTGATACCATGTGGAAATTGAACCAGGTGATAGATTAATTTTACTCACAACAATTAACAATTGATCATGCAAAATCACTCACAAAGAGACTGAAAATTGGAGCTGAACACTAAACTGTATTAAATCAGTGTATAATAGCCAACCCTGTAATAACATAGGTTGCTGAATAAATAAAATACATCAGGGATTCAAATGCATGAGGAGAAATTCGAAACTAGCATAAAGCAGGCTTACTAAAAATAAGCAAATCCCCCATAGGTGTAAAAATCTGATCCCAAATCTATCATGGAGCTCACGAATTAGAAAAAAGGATTAGGCAAGATAAAGAGTGGTGGAATGGCAGCTCATACATTCTTTTTCATGGAGAAAAGAGTGGAGGATGAAGAGGACAAAAAACTAGTTCACCTCACCTAGTCTAGCTTTTCTATTTTCCTTAGAACACTGAAAAAGCAGGGAATAAAGCAGAAAAAGTAGAAGGGCGCCTAGGAGGCCAGGAATAAAGTATATTTGATTCCTTGGGATTTCCCATGCACTACATGAGTCAAATGAGGCAAGTTTGACCACTATGGATAGGTAAAAGACAACTTGCACAAGGTGGGACACATGAACTAGGCTAATAAGACATAAATAATTAAATTAATGTCTAAATGGGTAAAATATGGGTTGATTATTCTAACATGACCATGGTTTAGACCATGGAGTTCTTGGTGAACAATTTTTGGTGTTAACATATTTCCCCTTGATGTGTGAGGGAAGTAGCTCATCGTATATCTGATAGACATCATAGGATCATGGGAAAGTGGTGAAAATAGTGGAGAAACTAGAGAGGATCGTGAAGGAGAGGATTCTCCTTGTTCTAAATATGGTGGCTTTTGGTTTTTATTACTTATAAAAAATGGATGATGTACATATAATATCAGACATGTATATGGACAAGGCGAGCATACCCATGCTCATAACAATGTCTCAAAAATAAATAATGGGGATCAAGGCTCAAAATATGGGAGCCGATCAATACATATACAAATGGTGATACGTAATGGTGGCCTCAATGGGAAGCTGAATACAAATGCTGATATGAAGAATTGATACATAGGAACAATGGCATTCTCATGGAATGCAATACCATCATAACTGATGCTCTGTTGGATGTGGATGTGTACATACTGAATAGACTCAATGATTGAGAGTTAGAATCTATGTGGTACAATATACAACATGAAGTACTAGAGATACACAGAAGCATGACACTGAGGGGCTTTCGAACACTATCACCAATGCAGCTCAAAAATCACAAGGGACATGGTATTATATGGGTCCCACAGTAGACTCACAAATGTGCTAGATTCAAGTGGCAACCAGGGTCTTCAAATAAATAGTAAATGGACCAATACCTTGTATGAATCTCAATAGTGTGATGATGTAGGTGAAGTAGAGCACATGAGACACAACCAACCTAAAAGGAACTAATGACTCTTTTCAAGTGGTCCAAGGAACTCATCAATGAGGTGGATGAAACTAGGATATATGGACCTATGGATCTATCCTCTAGAATAGATGTGTTGACGTCAATAGAGGGAGGCCTGCAACTAACAAGGAAATGTTTTTTTCTTGATTAGAATCATGAGGGGGATAACCAAATATGTGGAACAATCAAGGGACTGATACACTGGATGGGGAATAAGGGTAGGGGAGTACGGGGACTCAAAATTCCTTTATTTAGAGTATGACGACAGGGATGACTTGGAAGCAAATGAAACCGACTCATGGGAAAGGGATTATAGCTATAAACTTGGAAAATAACTACAATAGGACATACTTGGGGGAGTAACTAGAATAGTGATATCCAAGGGATCCAAGGGAGACTCATTGCAGAGTAATATGAACAAAGGAGATCTAATGGGGGAAGGATGCCATAATGTGAGATCATATGTGGTGGCACGTAAAGACACCATTTGGGAATTATTCATAGTTTAAGGAGCACGAAGAAGGGATATAAGTAAGCTCGATATGATACTATCTTGTGTATTTTTAGTGATCCCAAGGAGGTAAATGCTTGATGGTGTTTTAATTTTTAGGGAGTCTGAAAATAAGAAGAAGACTCATGTGTGGTCTCTTTTTAGTATGGTAGTATCCTAAGCCTGAAAAAGGATAAAAGTGTACAAAGGAGAGCTCTCCCAACCACATGGGAAGAGATACTTCTTTACCATAGGTAGTCCAACTAGGATATAAAAGGTTAAACTTGTATTGACTGGATGATCATTCAAATACTTTTACGAGCATGAATGAAACCAAGATTGCTCGGTGATATTTTATTGATGAGAGGGATAAAAAAGAGATCGAATACAACCCATAATGATATTTTTTGTAAGTTACGGTCCCAATGTTTGATAAAGCATAAAAGGATACAAAGGAAAATGTTCCTAGCTGGAAAATGTTAGGGTGGTCCTTTTATTGTAATAGTCTACATAGTTCAAAAAAGGAGATATGCAATGCCACATAGACTCCCTTTAAAATACTTTAACGAGTGTGAAAGGATGCAATCTTACTTGGTAATCTTTTCATTATTTTAGGAGTCAGAAAAGAGCTTAAAAAAACTCCATAATGGTCAGTCAAGCAAGGAGGAAGTGTTCGATGTATGGAAATAGGTTATGTTTTAAACATGGTTGATAGGAATAACAGTGGAACTTGATGGGGCATCCTTCTGAGACAATGGATGGTGGTAAAATAAGGCCAACTGTGTGTTACCAAAAATACTCACCTTCTATGGACAAAAGATGTTTCCATAGCCTGAAACACACAAATCTAGAACAAAGGAGTCACAACAACTAAACGTACTTCCACTAAGATCAAATAGATTTATGGAATAAACTATTTTACCTATCACAACCTATAGTAGGTTTCCCCTTGAAGTTTCTGGTCTCCACAGATTAAATTGCAAAAAAGGTACAACAAAGAATATACAAGATCAAAGTACCAAATTCAATCTATGATCCTATACTGATGTCTAAGGAGTTCAACAATGAAAGAAGTGGTTCATACACAATATCATTCATTCGAAAGGAAATTTTATTGCATAAATGAAATAGAGAGAGAAATTACAACTGAGTCCTTATTGTTGAGAATTCTCTTGTCAAGTAAACCTTGCCTCCAACGCTTCAAACTTGTCTACCAAACTCTCACTCTCCTTGGCTAGATTTGGCCATAGTTTTGATGTTGTAACATGATGTTCCTCCCTTTACCCATCGGGTATGATCCAATACTTATATTCATGGGAAGATAGAGGAGGTTGAGGATCTCATGGGTGAGGTGGAGGGGAGATCTTGCAAGGATGGATCTTGAGTTGAGGTGGTCCGTAATTCTAGGGATCAGGTTTCCACAAGGAAAATCTTCGAGAAAATGCTTGAAGCTTCTTTTTTTACCTTTAGAACTCAAGCACTAATCATTTTCAACTAAGACAGAGAGTTACCCAAGGAGCACCACTCATTGTATGAATGAAAGTGGTGGAGGCACTACTTATTATTTAAGGAAAAAAGATGTTATGCATAGGGGTAATGCCAATTGTCCAGAAGGAAATTGCGGTGGTGGACAAAGGCATGAAATCACTGATCCTGACCCATTTTCAACTTCACAAATTGAGTACTTTAGGGAAATTCTAATTTTTGGATCTCATTAAATGATGATGACAAGAAATATTTGTCACAGAATTCCCCCTAAAGAATTAGGCTAGAGGGGTAGCATAAGTGAAGGCTTTGTAAGAACAAGTTATAATTTCAAGGCAAGAGTTCATTGATTAGAGATATTCAACAACTAAGCTTATTATGCAGTATATTGACACTTTGAATCGTATCCATATGAGTTCCATCATGGATTTTGACCAATACAACGCAGATCCATGCGAAGTATAAACAATCATGGATACTAGAATAAATCTTAGATTCATGCAAAGAAGACTCAAACTTGGACATAGCTACCAGACATACAATCTAGATCTTTGTCATACAAATGTAAATTTGAGCACAACCATGACCATAAAAATGTGGATCCATGCTAGGACATAAAAATACTCGATTGCAACCTGGGGAAAGAAATGAGTGCTTAATATATACCCAGGGTCTTCATCTTGTCTTCAATAAAGTACGATTCTATCCATGTGATTACAATTTATTGATGTCGAACATGGTAGAAACCACTTGATTACCAACCAATGATGAGAACTATTAAAATGTTCAGGGGAGATCACCATTGATGTTGATGATTCCCAAGGTACTATAGAGAATTCCTTTGAATGTGAATAGATTATTTGATGTCGAACACTCAGTTGAATCTTTCAATCAAAGGTCGATGATGTAAACCTATTATCGAAAGTGAGAGAATCTGTCATTGATTTATATAGATATCAAGGTACTACTTTGTCTCTAGGACTAATTCCACGATGATGAGCTGAAGTCGACACAAAACTTAGAATAAGGTTTTGGAATTCAATTATGAAGTAACCATAGGACTGACTCAAAGGTAACTAACATAAAGGTAGTTTTGACTGCAAATAAAAATTATCAACATAATTTCCCTTTGAACATAAGGCGACATGACTGAAGACTTGGAAACATTGGCTTGACGAGGTGGATACCAAGACATATTGCGATGATGCATGATGCATTCTTTGAAAGACTCAAAGGATTTATATGACTCATGAAAGTGGGCCGACTCGAAAAAAAGATGAATACCCAATTTAATGAATGAAAGGCAGACAAGTTCCATGTTCAAAGGTGAGTATAAAATGCCATTATTGCAAATGAGATATACTTCCCTTCCCTTACTTTCCACATCATGATTGATGAGTGCCTCTTTTCGATTTTATTAGTTCAAAGAGGGTAAAAAACACTCATTGTAGCTTATCATAAGATAATTCCATTCTCATATGTTTTTCAAAGCTGAGAAATGAGGGGTTCGTTCCTGTAAAAGGGTATCTCAATATTTAGTGTAACGAGTCCATTGAAAGTAAACTCGGTATAGTTCATGTTTGGAGAGTCTAAACGAAATAGAAGAAGAATCCAAAGTGCTCTTTTTCATATGATTTAGTCTCCGAGGCTCAAAAAAGTATAAAATGATACCTTAGAGAACTCTTCTAGTCAATGACTAGAGTATTCATTTTTCGTAACTTAGTTAGTCCGAATCGGAAAAGGGGTAAACTATCATCGAAAAGATGACTCTTCAAGTCCTTTTACAAGCATGAAGAATACAAGTTCACTCAATGATCTTTTGACATTTTAATAGTCAAAAAAGAGCTTAAAGAGGATTCTACTAGGGTTTATTTTCATGAAAAAGGTTTAAGGATCCTGAAAAACAAGTAAACTTTGACTCAAAAATTTAGTACTAGGTTTAACAAGCATGACTAAAGTTTTGAAAATAGCACTCATGATCTTTTTCTGTTTTGTGCGAGAACAAAATAGTAAAAAATAAACACATTGATATCCAAAAAATTCGATTCTCCAGACCCTGCAAACTAAAAATGACCATTCGACTCTAAAAATATTGAAAAGTATGATTTATAGGACTATTATGGGTAATCATTTAGTAAAATAATGAAAATAATGAAAATAAAACCCAAAAATAGATTATAAAACATAGTAAATAGTAAAATTGACATACCATTTGTATTTTCACTATTTGGAGAGCAATTTGAGCCATTTTGTGTGCATATTTCAAGTGCTGATTGCGGAGTCCACAGGCGACCATTTCCAGAACCTCATATCCAAGTAATTCCTAAAACCATTCCCCATCTTTTCACAGTTTCCATTTTTAAAATTTATGCATGTTTTAGGGTTTTTTTGGGAATTTATCCAAGAGGAAAATGTGTTTACCAGGTAATTCTCTTTTCTTTTTCGGGAAGGGAGGTGCCAAGGTGACACCACATTTTTTCCTATAGAAAAAAGTGGTGGCATTGCTCTGTCCTAACGCGGAATAGGATGTGCCACAAGTTTCCTTAAAACATTGCAAAAATATGTCAAAATAATAAATTTAAAGTATTTTTAAAGGGTGTATATGATTCCTAATACACCATTTTAATGTTTTGGCGGGATACTTTCAGCAAAAGATAGTGATTTGGAAGGAAAAAGAGGATGAAATCAATGACATTAGAGGTGGAAATGATGTTGGGACTGTGGTTTCTCTTCAAGGATGCGAGCTATTGAAAATATTCAATGTTCCCAGTATGAGGTCATAGGTGAGGCTGCTAGAGTACATTCCTAGGATGTGGAATCCTGAGCAATAGTATTTAGAGGTGGGGAATGACATTCTGATGGTATAATTAGAGGATATCTACTTCCTTACAGGCTTGTCTAGGCGGGGAGTGGCCATTGCATTGATCGTTCCTCTAGGTGGGGACATTACCACACAGGGTCTCATAGATAAATACTACTTTACAGGAACACATATGTGTGGAAAGAAGATACCCATAAAGGGTGTCATGGATTTAGATCCTTGCATGATATTTTTCACTATGCAGCACATCTCAAGGAGCCAAGGGGCTCACCAAGCTTCACATTCTCACATGCTTTATTCCTTGGATGCAATTACACATATGGTATTCAACTGGGTGGAAGCCCACTAGTTAATTTCAAGGAGAATCTCACAAAGTGTCGGTGAGGAGAATTGAAACAATTTGGTTATGGCATGATCTCAGTGCCAATATTCTTTGAGAGAGTACCACACTTTAGGCCACATGTGGCCTTCACTGAGTTCAGGGCATAGGATCTTCGTATGTTGTGATGGGTGGAGGTTATGGTCAACCATGGTGGAAGAGGATCCAAATTCAAGTACGGGGCTGCATTCTTTCGATGGCTAGATGATCAGCTCCTCATGATTGAGGACTATGCCTATGTCAGTACTGACTTCAGAGGAGATCCAAACTTGGCCCTAGCAGTAGATCATTAGTGGGGTGACATGGGTGAGTAAAACACTAAGATGTTCATTTTTTTATATTTTTATTGTTTTATCATTTTTATGTATGTTAATGATACCTACTTCTTCTCATACAAATGTGGGATTGGTATGACTTGGGGGTTCATCTCCCATCAACATGCAAGCGGGGGCTCACTTTATACATAGATGGGATGACGAGATGACCAATATGGAGGAGAACCTCATATGTTTGACACTAGATATCTCAGATATCACTGTGGATGACCTCCCTAGGAGGTATCAAAGACACACCATGGGAGTATCAGGTCGTTTCAGACGCTTTCTACGCAGAGTGGCAAGATCTAGCATGTTCTACCATGAGCACCACTAGGGATCCACATGATGTATACACTGAAATATACCTAGCTTTAGTATTTTTATTTTGTAGTCCTAAAAGCCGACATGATTCTGTAGGGGTCTTGAGACCATATTTTTTTTAAGCACTTCAATATACTTATTTATTGGCACTCTACCTGTTTTTGATAGTGGAATGTTATTTACATGCGTTTTATGTATTTTTACTATTTATGTTTATTTACAATGAACCATGTTATTTTACTTATCAAAACTCATGAATGAGCAATGTACCAATCTAACATGTAATTGGAAAGAAAATATGCAAATGTGTTACAAGATCTAGGGATATGTTGATAAGTAGTGGATTCAAATGATGTTTCCAACAAATATACCCTCCAAAAAATTCAAAGGAGTATCCAGTTCTGAATGGCATAATTGTGGTTTAAATGAGAAACCACTAGCTGAGAGTCCATAAAGACTACCAAATGATCAATACCACAAGATGCAGATTCAGTTAGCAAACCTATCACTGTGTGATACTCGAGGATGTTATTGGTGGTGATACCTATACAAACCGCTCCTAAAATAACTAATTCATTATCGTGGGAATATAGTACCTAGGAGACTGAAGCAAGATTCAAGGTGTGATGGCAAGCACCATTAACAAAACCATATAAATCCATCTAAGCTACAGAATCAAAACATCGAATAAACAACATTTGGACAAGAAATTAGAAACATATCAAAAATTAAAAAAAACACACTTAAAAGTCATAAAATGTACATATATACAAGGCACTAATGAAAAATATATATCAATCATAGTACCTTTTCAGGTACAACCCATTGCAAGTTTTTCCAAAAGGTATCACATCATAGTCAACAAGCTCATATGCCCCTTTTTCTAAGACTTTACTTATGATATAAGGACCATACCAAATTGATTCTATATTCCCCTTCCCAATTTTATCATGTTTATGATCATAGGTCAAGACCAGATCTCCTTCATTTAAAACACAAGGTTGAACCGATTTATAATATTGAGCCTTGATCTATTTTTTGTGAGACTCGTTAACCAAGGTGGTATCACGTCAAGTATCATCAAGGTTTGTCATATAAATAAAGTGTTATTCTTCGGTAGAAGTATTTGGTAGAAGCTCAACATCAAGTTTGAGTAATGGAATTTCAAACTCAATAGGTAGGACAACTTTTAGTATGTAGACTAATTGAAAAGGAATAAAAACATAATTTTTTTAACCGAAGTTCTATAATCCCAAAGTGTAGAAAAAAGAGTTAAATTCCAGTTGGATTTATGATCTCCAACCACCCTATGAAGCATAGTCTTCAGAACCTTGTTAATGGCTTCAACCTCGCCATTATCTTGTGTATAGTAAGGGGTTGAGTTTTCATGATGAAAACCCAACTTGGCACTCAGCCCAGCCATCATCTAATTACAGAAATGAGATCCATGATCAGTTACTATGGCCTACAAAACTCCAAACATAGCTATGACGTGATTAAATAAGAAGAGGGTGACAATGCTACCATCTTCTGCATATGTAGGCATTAGCTCAGCCCATTTCGTGAAATAATACATAGCTAGAATAATGTAACCATGCCCCCCGAATGAGGTAGGCTTGCAATGCATAAAGTCAATCCCCCATTTTCAAAAATGGCCAATGACAATGATGGGGTTTAATAGATCAGGGTGGGTGCGCTTTTTAGGATAGAAAATCTAGCAAGGTGGGCATTTTTTAACCGCTTCATGAAAAAATATAAATATTGAGGGACAAAAGTACCCAACACAAAGGATTTTCTGAGTTGTATCCATCCCATAAAGATTACCGCCACATGCTCTAGAGTGGTAGTCATTCATGACATGTTCAGCCTCGTCATGAGTAAGACATCGTTGAAGAATAAAGTCAATATCACGTCGGTATAGGGTATCATTGAGAATGAGATAGTACTTAGTGTGGTGGTAAATGTGTTGATGATCATCATGGGACAGATTGGGATGAAATATTTGGGCATGGAGATATATGATCAAATATCCATACCACATATCATTCGTTCTTATCAGGAATAAGAATTCAGCTGGAAATGAATCATTGGGATCAGTTTTCATGAGAGCATCGGGAAGGTCACACATCAACTCAATGAAAACCAAGGAATTCTTAGAAGAGGTCTTAGTGAATTCAAGATCAAATTCCTATAGGATAACAATCCAACGAGAATATTTTTCCCCAAGTACTTGACGGGTATGAATATAGTACATAGGGTTTTGATCTGCGAGCACAATAGTGGTGCGAAGTAATATGTAATGATGGAAACATTGCACAACGATGAATATAGCCAAAGATAGCTTCTCCACATGTGAATAGCAGGTTTCAAAGTCAAGGAGACTCTTACTAAGATAATAGACAACATGTTATTGGCCATTGGATTCTTCCAGCACTAGAACCATACCAATGGTAGTAGTGTAGGCGGAAATGTAGAGAAGAAAATCTTTTGAATAATTGGGAGGGCACAACACAGGTGAGTGTGTTATAGCATGTTTCAAATTATCAAAATCTCTTTGAGTCTGATCATCCTAAAGAAAGGGAGTGTTATTTTTCAAGAGATTCATATAGCCATGCGTTTTGTCTGCAAAATTGCATATGAAATGACAAAGAAAGTTTTACTTCCCTTGCAAACTTTGGAGTTCAGTAATGTCTATCGGAGGTCGTAAGTCCATGATAGCAGAAATTTTTAAGGGATCAATTCGAATCCCATCCTTGGAAACAACAAAGCCAAGAAGGCATCTAGTCTCAACACAAAAAACACACTTGTGTGTATTCAAATAAATGTTGTAATAATGACATCGAAGGAAAATGTATCTAAGATTCCCTGAATGACCTTCCCGCTACTGTGAATGAGCAGGTAGGTCATCTAGATATGGTTCCACTATGTGTTTTATATCATGAAAAGCATAAGACATGGATCGTTTGAAATTTTCTCCTGCGTTCTTCAAGATGAAAGGTAACTTTCGATAAGTGAATGTTCCCCATGGGAAAATGAATGTCATTTTATGCTGGTCAACAGGAAATATCTTATTCAAATTATAGCTGGAAAAACCATCCATAAAATTAAAAATGACACTTCCAGCACAATTGTCGATGATCTGATCCATGTTAGGGGTAGGGAAGTTCTCCTTTGGACAAGATTTGTTCAAGTCCCAAAAATTTATACATATCCTAATAGTGCCATGTTTCTTGGATATATGAACAATATTAGATACCCAGTCGGTTAAATGCACGGGGTAGATGAAACAACTTTTAAAATATTTTCAACCTAAGCTTTAATGGTTGTAGATTTCATTGGGTGTACTTGGTGAATATTTTTCCTAACAGGTATTGTCATCAGGGAGGTCTTGATCTCATGTATGAAAATATATGGATCAATGTCGGGCATTTCTTCATAAGTATAGGAAAAAACATCATGAAATTCCTTAAAAAGAGCTCAATATTCTTCAATTTCCATTGCCAAACAATTCTGGCCTATATGAACATGTTCGACAACACTTGGATTCACCTATGTGTTGAGGGGAATTTTTTAGGTAATGTTACATAAATTTCCTTCATAATTAACACCTTGCAATAGTACAGGAATTTGTGGATACTCGACAATATCAAAATCGATCAGAGAAACAAAATTTGAATCTACCGAATTGGCATTAGGAAGAAATGAATATCGATGATGGAAATATTCCCATAAGGATTCATCCAGACTGATAACCTCCATAATAGAATCGTCCAATGGAAAAGTCTATGAGAGATAGTCTAAAGTTGGGAGAGTGGAATCTAGATAATAGGGAAGATGGTAAGGATCTGATGCTACTAAATGATGATTATCTATGTAAGAATCAGAAACATATTGAATGGAATTATATAGGGCTTCTTGTGGACTCTGTTGATGTATTTGTAACTTTAGAATATATTCCGATGTATATTATCATTGTATGTTTTTGTACCCCCATTGGGGAAGTGTGTCACCCCTTTATAGGATGTCTAAATTCTATCTAGACCTTAAGGTACAACCTCCATTGTAAGTCAGGGCAATAGTCCTAAGTGTAACATCATGTAATATGTAATTGTGGTCTCTCTAGGAGAAGTGGGCCCCATGTGATATCACATGTAGGCTCGGGTCTTATATTTGGTCAGTGACTTGAAAGGGTATAAATAGGGAGGCACTCTCCCTCATTTATACACACCTCACACACTCTCTAAGGCACATGAGAGAGAGAGAGACAATCATAGGAGGAGAGGAAGATAGATGTTGAACATTTATTATTAGTGCTTTTGATCATCTTACTATTTTGAAGAAGTTTGCAAGGTTTTCTCCTTTAGGGTTTCCCTGATGAAAATATTTGTGTCTTGTGTATCTTTTATATCTTATGAATTTTTATGTACTTGTTATTCTTTTAGATAAAGATCCTAGACAATCTAATCAAATATTAAGAAAATATAACATGGTATCAAAGGCTCTCTGAAAGAAGGCACTATGCTGCTGTGGGAACTAAGGCTTCCTAGTGGAAGGTGTTCTCTCCACAGATCATCAAGAAACAAGGGATAGGTTAACTCACCTCACGAGGGCGCATCTATTGGTCACATCAGTTTCTAAATTAGAGAAGTTTCATTATACATATGAAATACAACTGCAATGGAAGCTAATGGAAATTAGGGTTTCATGCCTAAAAACCCCAGAAGACTAAATTTAGTAATCCTAGAAATTTCACTATAAATTGGGATTGGAGAGGGCTCAGAAGACAAAATATTTACATTTCGAAGAGAAATTCATGTTGTACACTATATAAAAGTTTCAACCTAAGATTCAATATACTTCAAGAGATATGGTTCCTCCAAATAAGGTTTCTAGCCTCCTCCAGAATACAGTCATAAACAAGTGACCTAGGGAGATTTGCTATATCTCGGGTGAGAAAGGTCCAAACAAAATTGTGCAAAATTTCAAGGTAGGGAATGGACTTTAGATTATTTGTTACACGTTTCATACCCAGGATGTGAAACAGTGAAACATGGTAGTCTGTACAAGTTTTCTATGCTGAACAATCCCCAAAACCGTCCACTTGGGAAACTCAACATATGTCCCACTTGGAGAATGCAATTCTTCTCTAACCTATGGGGTTGGAAAGAGGACATATCGGGATATCGCAATGAGAAGTTTCAGAATGTAAGTAGATGAATCTTTGAAGATACTACAAAATCAATATCAGTCATTTTCAAAAAAGGATTACATTAGACAGACTACCTTGAAGAGACCCATCTTTCTATCCAATCAGAAGTTTAAAATTCCAAGTTTTGAAAATTAGGGTTTCTCTGAAAAAAACCTAGATCAGCCAGCTATGGAACCATGACAAACACCTCAAATCGGTAAGATTTAAATTATTGTTATTTACATTTTAGGTTCTCATTTAAAAATGACTAATCACACCTAGCTTGATGACAAGCTTAGTGAAGATGACAACTTCCGAGTATGGAAGTATAGGACCTCAATCATCCTTGAATAAATTGACTTGGATAAGTATTTCGTAAGGGAGTTATAAGATCCATAGGGAGATGAGGCTAAGGGTAGAGCCAAGAGAATCATTCGAGATTCTATTGTAGATCATCTCATCCCTCATGTGTCATCCTTGAAGACACCAAAAGGAAGTGTTTGATGTTATGACGAAGCAATCGAAGAAGAACAAGAGATTGTTATAACCACCTTGAATGGCCTCCCAATATCATGGGATTCATTCATTTGATTTATGTGCACTAGAAGTAAGTGATTACCTTCAGTAGAATCTGGGAAGAGTGCACACAAGAAGAAGCTCAACTCATAATAAGAGAAGAGGAGATGGGAGAAACATAAGATCAATATCTCATGATTCATAGAAGATCCCTCAAGAAATGAGGAATATGAAGGACTCAATTCTTGAAAGAAAGAGGCCTCAGACACACTCTAGTTATGTGACACTATTGAGAAACATCATTGATGTAGATCCTTCTAGCTAAGAATAAATAGACAAGAAGAAAGGAAAGTAGACTATGATCAAAGAGTACCAGTTCAAGAAGAATGATGTCTAGGATGCGATGTCGAGACCTGAAGGGAAGTCCGTATTGTCTTCCATATGTATCTACAAGATCCAACATTCATTATATGGCATCATGGTGGGGTACAAGGAAATATTCGTAGCACAAGGCTTATCACATAAAGAAGGAACAGACTATGAAGTGACATTTTCACGAGTGACGTGGTACATTTCCATTATATCCATATGTATAGGTATGAGATGGGAGATACATCATCTTACATCAATATAACATTCTTGAATGATGTAGTGAAGGAGGAAGTATACATAAAGCAGCCACTGGGAGTTGAGACACATGACATGCATACTCATGTGTGCAAATTAAAGAAGGCCTTGTACAAGCTCAAAAGGCACCCATGGGATAGAACATACAGTTACATAAGGAGCTTGAATATCACCTAGAGTAATGAATATCTTAACCTTTTATACAATATTAAAGATGAAATCCTATAGAGGATGACAAGCTCACAGATGGGTGCGAGAAGAACCTTTCAACAAAGTTCAAGATAGAGGATCTTGGTATTGAGTGAGCCTAGATGGTTACATAGAATATTAGTAGTAGAGGAAGCTATTTGTCACTCCATTATAAAATGTTTCAATACTTAGAGTACAAATGGCAGAGGGAGAATGATTCTCCGCTTCAGAGGGATTGACTGCAGAATATCCTAAGGTTCGACATGGTATGACAGGATGGATAGATTACTGATGGCTCTAGGTTTTATTTAGAGTAAAGAAGATTCCAACTATTAGTGCCAAAAATTGTTCCCAGACTACAAGAGAACAAGCCAACATAATCTCAATAAACATAATAAAGTAAAATAGGTTTTTCTAGGGTTTTGGTTGTACATTTTGTAGACAAGAGGGAAAAAACTTCATGAAACCAAAGCAAACACTAAATCATGAGCATTTGAAAGACTGAGATGCATAACATATAAACCATAATCCAAACATAATAATCACAGTACTGAGTTCCACCCATAGTTAGGAAGCACTTCAAGCATAGAAACCTTAAACAGGAAATGAGTATACCAACTAAGTAATTAACACAAATTAGAAAGGAAACCAGTCAAAAGTATAAAAGGGCATATAGTTGCATATATTTCATAATTCAGTCATAAAAAACACATAAGAGTCTTTACACTTAGCTTCATAAACCAGATCTTGATAATCTCCCCTTGCAACAAAAATAGAACCCTTGGTCCTTTCCCAGACTTACATTTATCCTGTTCCTTCAAAAATAGTTGTGTAACTGAACCCTAACTACTTTTAGGTTATCTATCGAACTGTTCAACATAAACTATCATTATACCAAAATGAAATAACTTTTCAAACTAACTAATAACTGCTCTTCCTAAATTATTTTTACAAGTCTTTTGTTGCCTCTAAATCCTAGGCTTTCCTTCTATCTTTCTGGTGGTCTACTTCCAGATCTTCAACTCTTCTTGTCAACTCTTCATTCTACTGTATCAGCTCCTGAATAGTTTGCTTTAGTTCTGTAAATTGGTTCTCTGTATGTATTTTTATTTTTAAAGATTCTTTAGAAACTCAAATCAACTTCTGATAGTGACTATTGAATTCTTCCAGATCTTCTATTAGTCTTTTATTTGCTGTCACTAATCCTTCATTGCTTTCATGCAAATACTCAATTTGATGTTTGTATTGCTTAATACTCATTTGCAGATTTTCCTTTTCAGAATCAATGCATTTACCTTCTACTATTGACTGCATCCCTTCTGGTATCCATGGGATTTTCAGCTTCTTGAATATTTCTTCATCCTACTTCATATACTCTGTCAAGCTCTCAGGAATTTTTGAATGTTTTTCAGCTTCAATACTGCACTGAACTGCTTCTTCAATTGCCTCTCTTTTCTCCATACAAGAACTCTTTATATCATTTTGCTATTGTTCTTGAATCATCTTATTTCGAACCTCCATGAATATGTCTGAGATCTTAGTATTAGTGAAGACTGATTTATCTTTTGAAACTATTGGTTTTTTACCCTTTATAACTTATTTTTTTTCATCTTCACTATATTCCAATTTCTCCTAAGATGAGGAATCTTCTATTACTGTAACCTTTTTCTTAGCTAGTTTGGGATTTAATAGCTTCTTCATATTTAACCTAAGCTTGTTCTTTGGCCTTGTCTTGGGCCTCCAAACTGCTCCAACCTCTCCTAACATTTTCAAAAATTTCCCTTGATATGTTATTGAATCTAGTTCAACAGCTTTCATTTTATCTCTTCGTGACACTGTCTGTTCTTCAGAATGGGTATGTATCTCTTGTTTCAAGTGAACCCTAACTTCATCAGTAGTATGAACCCTAAATTGATCAGATAAGGATTTTTTATCATCTTCAGAGAGTACTATAATAGGGGTTTGTTCTTGTTTCTTTACCTCTTCACTTACAATTTGGTTCAATTCTTCAGGAGAAGCATATTCTACAGGCTCAACTTCCTTTTCCTCCAACTTTGAAACTTTTTTTTCCTCAACATTAATTTGTTGTTCAATTTCAATTTTTTCATCTTCCCGATTTGAAGATTTTCCTGGTTCGCCAGCTTCTTCATCTTTGACTATGAATTTCCTTTTAAGTTTCTTGATCAAATTCTGACCTTTTTCTAACTATATCTTCTGAGACTACTCTTCCTTCTCTGTTTGGAAACCAGACCAAAACAAGAAGCATTCCCATGTCTTCTCTCTTTTCTGAAGTACAGTTTTTATAACTAGTTTAAGAAGCCCATGATGAAATATTGATTGTTTGGTGTGATCCTGATGTTCTTTCACCCTGCTTGACATCTTATGTAAACTTTTCAAAAATAACAATGGGAGATTCATTTTGGATTCATGATTGAAATGCTGAAGGAATCTAAAATGGTACTTAAACACAAAAGCAAATCTCCCTTCACAAGTGATATAGCTTTGTAGGATTTTGATAGGCTCTATCCATTCTAGCTTAAACTTTTGAATAGGTACTCCATTTTCTCAATCTACTACTACATCTGGAAGTAGATATCTCTGAGCATTAAAAGTGAAAGGCACCTTTTTGAACCAGAATTCACCCTCATCTAAAATTCAAGTTGCTTCTGCTAGCAATTACCTGGTCAGTTTAAACTTCAAAGTATCAAAAGACACTACATCCTTATCCAAACATTGAGAGAATTTGTAAGAAAATTCTGAGTGATAGCCTTCAATCCTTTCAAAAAAAACTAACCACCCTACTTCTGCAAATAGTTTTGCACAATCTGGAAAACTTTGAACCCAAGTCATATTTGAAGGTTCTAATATATTAGTCTTAACACTTCTTTTCATCTTTAACAATTGTCAAATAGCTATTGTCAATTAAACAAACTCTGAATCTCTTCAAGTCTTCACAATTTGACAGAAAATGCTGAACTGGGAAACCTAAAACCCTATACTAAACTCTCTCATTTAAACTAATAAATACTTTAATTCCATTGACAAAGAATTCGTCATTAATTAATAATTAGGTTTATAAACCGATAATCTTCAATCAATTTTATCATTAGTCCTCTGTATTGAAAACCCCCAAATTTATGAACCTTGGTAACGATCCGCAGCCTACCTGTCAAAGTGATGAATCCAGGTGTTGTAATTGTGTTTTCTTGACTAGCAGGTGTCCAATCTCATTCCTTAATCTTCTCTGATCATTTTGATAACTGCAAATGACCACTCCTCAAAGCCCTAGTTTTTCTTCCTATTTCAAAGTTTGATTACATATTGCTGATTTTTCGCCACGAACTCCATTTGCTTCTACATGCACTATAGGAGATATGAGATTCAAGGTGTATTTGTCTCATTATGTTCAACCATCATTATTTCATAGCTCTACAATAGATCACCAAAACTCACCCTAATGATAACTTCCTTGACGTATTCACACCTGTCACAATGATAATTCTAGAGGAAACATGTATCAAATCCTTCAATGCAGTATGAGTGACACTTCATATGTGAG
Source organism: Pseudotsuga menziesii (assembly GCA_001517045.1). Classification (NCBI taxonomy): domain Eukaryota; kingdom Viridiplantae; phylum Streptophyta; class Pinopsida; order Pinales; family Pinaceae; genus Pseudotsuga; species Pseudotsuga menziesii. Next base: position 484,799 of record LPNX010962909.1, on the reverse strand, counting down.
AATTTCAACAAATATGACCAAAAAATGATGATTTTTGAACTGTGCGACTTTCTTGTAGCGCATGTGTGCAATTTTTCTAGGATTGCACTACAAGAAAGTCTGCTTTAATGTTTTTCAAAATAAAAACTCATGATAAAGGTTTAAACTTGGTTTAAGAACCTTAATCAATATTTTATGTTATTTTTTAGACCTTTTAATCCATATAAGCATTCTATAAGCCCTCTAACTATGAAATCAAATGAAAATTTTAAAAGAAATAAGACTAAGAAATCAAATAAGCATGAAAGCTAAAGGAAAAAGATTCAAAATATCCCAAGAAACAAAACTTTCTAGGAGTAATGAATAAAACCAAGCTTCAAAACTTAAACAAAAGTATTAAAAAATGGAAAACAAAAACATGATCTAACACCAACCTTTACATAAAGGTTGAAGGAGAAAGACCGGTGATGCTCATGTTATATGTCGATGACTTGTTCCTGACAGGAAAATAGGAACTCATTAAATATGAAAGAAGAAGACTTGTTTCCTAGTTCAAAATGAAAGATTTGGGTATTCTACACTACTTTCTAGGCATGAAGGTGTGGCAGAGTGCGGATCTAATCTCCCTTCAACAAGGGAATTATGCAATAGAGATCATGAATAGGTTCGGGATGATGGACTGCAAGGCCATGGCCACACCTAAGGCATCGAACCTAAAGCTATTGAGTAATGCTTCACCAGAGACAGTTGAAGCCACAATGTATCATCAGATGATTTGTTCATTAATGTTCCTGACAATGTTGGGGCTTCGACCTTAAAGGTCCTTAGTTTTGGCAACTCCACGGTTTTGGTGCGAAGCTTGTAAGCGGAGTTGCGGAAAAAAATAGTCTTAGGGGTATTGGGGTTGGGTCGAAGCCCCTCTTTTTGTAAATAACCCATGGTTTAAACTCATGGTTTTTAAGCCCATGGTTTAAGTCCATGGTATTGTAATAGTGCACTTGTATAAATAGGCACTTATGAAAAGGAGTCAGGTTAGGATTTTGAGACTTTTAATGTATGATGATTTGATGCGAAGGAAGAAAGACCTATTTTAGGGTTTAAGGTGAAGTCCTAGCTGAGTGCATGGACGACCTCTGTAGCTGAGTGCGTGAACGACCTCTACAGCTGAGTGCACAGAGGGTGTAGGAAGAAAGGTGCTCCAGCTGAGTGCACAGCTTAGGATTGCTGAGAATATTTGCAGCTGAGTGCGCAGATCAGAACTGTGTGTTTGTAAAAAGTTGAATATTACCGCAGTTCTATGGACATAGCCCCTACACTAGGGGTGAACCACGTATATCTTGTGTCGTGGTGGTTTTTGTTGTTTTGTTTCTATTTTATGCATTTGATAAGTAGGTGAATGATAAAGTGAAATATTCTGTTAAGTAATAACTTCACTGTGAATTGCCAGTTAACGGTTAAGCAAGTAACTGTCTGTTTATCTAAACTACGAAGCTAATTAAGTAACTGTCGAAGCTCTATGTTGTATGATTAATATTTGTTAAGGCTAAAGGTACAGTAATATCCCTCTTCTACTTGCAGAAACCTGATTCTGTGGCACCCCATAGCTGTTTCAGGTGAGACTGCAACGTGTTTGCAGGTTGTTGCTGAAAGGGCCAACACTGTGGGTCTTTTGTTGGTGCGAAGATAAAAGGATAAAACCCAGGTTTTCCCATAGCCCAACAAATTGGTTCCTTTGCCGGTTGAACAGTATCTGCTCAAGAGGGATTTACGTCATACCTAGAGGGATATGTTTTGGAGGCCCTCAGTAAAATAAATCGGTGACTGGATCGAAGATACCTATCTAAAATTTGCGGAACAAGAAAATAAGGATCCTTGTCGTAGCTCAGACGACTTTTTGTAAAGGTACATTTTTGCTGATATTTATGAAATTTTCTTTGGTAGTATCCACATAGAATTGCACCAGTGGTTATCCATGTTGACAGAAAGAAGGACAAACTTACAAGAAGATCAGTCTCCTGCCTAGACCCCAGAAAGAATTAACCTATTGAAAAGAGTGAACAATGTGGTATCTAGAGCCATTGACTTCTGGCCAACGTGAACCCTTGAAGCATTTGTGACGGAGTTCTCCATTGACACACATACGTCTTTCAATGAAGAAGAAAGATATTTCTTCAAAGGACCAAGGGGTAAGTACTTGAACTCACTTAGTTTGAGAATTAAAATGCTCTTGGCTGAACAACACATCTTTCTTATTGAATCAGATTGCTAGATTTAGTACTACTAACCTATGTTTGCAAGTGAAAGTGACTTCGACGAGCAAAGTGGTTTCCTTCGAAGCAATAAAAGATACAAGAGAAATTTTGGATCCCTTAACCTAGGCCAGAATACCGATTATACCCCTTTAAGCCCAAAAGAGTATGAACCTGAAGAAACCCCTTTTGTTAGAAACCCTCCTATCACTCCGCAACGAAGATCTGTCATCCCTGAGAACTCGTCGCAGTCTGAAAGTAACCCTAGCCCTAGTAGTCCTGTCGCAGGTCAGTCTACCTCAGCAAGTCCCCCCCCCTATTTCTAGTTTTCCTCCTCCCCCCCCCCCTCACCTCAATCCGCTATGGCCCATTTAAATGATGATATCAAGCTACCAATCTTTAGAGGAACTAGATCAGAGGATCCAGAGCAGTTTTGGTTCTTATGCGAAGCTGTTTGGACTGCTAAGAACATTATGGATCAGAATACAAGAACAACGCAGCTGGTCACATCTTTTAGAGACCGAGCCTTGACCTGGTTCATGAAGTTTTCCAACACACAGAACTATGTCTTGGCCGTTATTAAAAAATTCATGATTAAAGAATTTAAGAATCCTAAATTAGAGTCGCAGTCTATAACCGAACTAAAGGAAATTCAGCAGAAGCGAGGTGAATCAGTTTGGGACTTTGATCAGAGGTTCAAGGTTCTGTTGGATCAAGTTAGCTTCACTATTGGACCAGAGAAACACAAAGAATGGTTCATTGCAGCCCTTTTGCCACATATCAGGACTCCACTTATGCAACATAAGGTTGCCGATCAGCAAGAAGCATTGGAAATTGCCATGAAACTGGAAACAGCTCCTGTCGGAGATAATTCTGGCATAGCCCAGATACAAGCGCAGTTGGTAGAAATGGCCTTGGAGCTGCGCGACATGAAAAAAGGGAAAGCCATTCAAGGAGAGGTTTGGTGTACACGATGCAAGATAGAAGGTCATGACAAAGAAGAATGCCATGCACTAAGAAATTGCCTGAATACTGGTGCGCCAAACCTGTTTAACCCTGCTGTTCTCTATTGTGAGATCTGTTGAACAACTAGCCATCATAGACCTGAAGATTTCTATCTGCTACAAAGATATGTTCAAGTCCCTAAGAATCCATACTGCAAGTTCTGTAAGTCAGTAGGACACAATTAAGATGAATGTCGTAGCTTTGACCTCATGAGAGAGCGAACCTATGATGCTTATAGGGTACAAAACAAGGCACAAGGAAATGATGGATATGGCTACCATGGTGATAAACCAGGTAGAGGTACTTTCAGAGGTCATGGTGGTATGCCTAGATGAGGTCGAAGCCAGGTTATATGCTATAACTATAATCAGGCAGGCCATGTCGCTAGAGACTGTCATAACCCAACTACGACATGTCGATATTGCAGAGCAGTCAACCATGTGATTGAGCAATGTCCATAGTTGATAGCTAAGATACAAGAAAGAAATAGTGCTCCTACTCAGAATATTTAGATGATTGCTGTAGAGAAAAGACCTGCCCCAGCTCTCAATGTTGTTATAAGGAGTGGATCCACAACGCAAGTGCAGAATACGGAGAAACAATCTGTCGAGGCTTGGGTCCGTAAGACCCCAAAGAAAATTCCAGCCTTTGATGTTGGAAGAGAAAAAGAAACATTTATGGAAGCCAATAAAGACTTTACTGATCCCAGAACATCAGCAGCAACTACGCAACAGCATCAACAGCAGTTACAGTCTCAAGAAGCTTCACTGGATCAAGTAAGTACACTAGAATCATTTTTGCAGAGTTGTATGAAACAATTAAGAAACAAGAATGCTTTGAACGAGTTACAAAAATTTCTTCAGTATTGCGAATCTCAGCGAAGCTCTGATAAAGGAAAAAATGTTAATAGAGTTAGAAGGACTGGAAGAGAAATGAGATTGCATGCTCAGATAGGAGATTATGATATGACTGATGTCATTTTAGACCTGGGATCAGAAGTGAATGTCCTAACTAGGAAGACTTGGGAAAAAATGGGAAAACCTAAGCTTGAGTGGTCCCCTATACAGTTAAGATTAGCCAATCAGCAGAAGATTGTGCCCTTGGGAAGATTCCTGAGTGTACCAGTTGATATTGATGGAGTCAGTACCCTAGCAGATTTTGAAGTCATTGAAATAATTGATGATAGAAACCCCTATCCAGCCTTGCTAGGAATTGAACGGGAAATAGAAAATGATGCAGTAATCAACCTTAAGACTAGACAAATGACTTTCGAAGGAAAAGGCCTAAGAGTCATAGTACCATTGGACCCTTCTCAAGGAGAAAGGTATATAGAGCCAGTCAAAGATGAAGATCAGGATGTTTTAGATCATATTTACAACATCACAGCTAAAGAAGAAGACTATGTTAACCCTACTACTGAAGGTATAATGGAATGGCAGTGTGACAGTTCTTGCATGAATGATTCAGATGAAAGCCTAGAGAACTAGCAGAATAGACTGTATGAGCTACATGGACATCGATGTGCAAGAATTACCAAGTCTCTCAGATGGCTTAGCTCACAGACAAGAGCCTTACCTATTTTTGATGGCTTGACAGACCCAGCAGATTTTATTGTGCAATTTTCAGAGCAAGTACCAGATTCATAGAAAATGGACACTCTAGATTCAGTATTCAGAGCCATAGCTGCCAGATGGTGGAATGGTCATAAGAAGTATACTCATAGTTGGGAATCTTGTCAAAATTTTCTTCACCTGAGATTCATAGAGCAACCTCCGGAGGTGCGAAGCAGATTTGATGGTAAGACTAGCCCTCAGGAACACTTGGAGCAATGTTATGAAGCATGGAAGCATGTACCTTTTGAAGAATGGGTACATAGGTTTGTACACACCCTAGAACCTGTCGCAAAGAATTGGTATGCAGAGGTGGAGCTTCACCATGGTATTGTAAGTTTGTATAGTCTTGTTGATAGTTTTGTGCTTACATTTTCTATTAATGAGATTTTCCCTGCTTTAGACGCGGCTGTTAGGCTGATCAATACTAAGGTGTTTGATGATAAAGAATTAGATGAGTACCAACCTGATTGGAAGGAGAAATAAGCTAATGCAGTAGAATTCTATAACCTCTCCATTGATGAAGATGATGACCCACGCAACATTGATATTCCTGAGTCAGAAGGACACTACGAAGAAATACTATCGGGGGTCGAAGCTTGAAGCTCTGTTAAAACTAGTGCCATGATGTGTCAAAGGTATGTACTATGTCAAATTTCCTTATTTGTGGCACAGACAAAGTTGCTGGCTATGCCGAAGAGGAAAGGCATGTCGAACCTCAAAATGCGACCGTTGGAAAAAATCAGATTTGGCGGCGCAGGTACGTTAACTGCATTAACTACCTATAATGAAGAGATTTTAAGGAATCTAGCACCGTTTGGACAAGATCTATAGCTGCTCTGTCAGATTTGGTGTCTTCAATGCATAGTTATGACAGATTTGGTTGATGGATTCTATAAGAAGACACCCAGACCTGCGAAATTCACATTATGCATTTTCTTGAATTTTATAGTTCATTCCATGTCATCTGATCGCAAAGTCCAGGAATTGTTGAGCGAATTCAGAGAGAGGGGTCTGCAGAACCTTATGAGCAATCCACCTGCATCTGCACCTTATGAATAGACTACCACAGCACCAAGTCAGCCAATGGAGACACGATCAACCAGGAATAAGTTTAGGGCAGACATTTGTTCTAAGCGGAATGAAGAAAGGAACCAGCCATCAGGAAAGACACCAGAGGATCCCGTGATGAATCCTCTTGGAGAATTCGAAGACCTTGGTGATGATGAGAACGTTGCACTGCAACATCCACCACATCTTCCACCTGTGTGACCAGGAGTTCAACCACCTCGGAGGACAGCCAATTTCACGTTACGCACCCCATCGCTGCCACAGGGTGTGTATCTAGTTGGAATAATGATAGGGAAAATAGAGTAGCTGAAGTATGCAGACCACGACACGAATGATGGTGGGAAATTTCCATAGTTCACAGCTGGGAAATACTTGCACTCTGTCTATTATCCAGAGACTGGAGAGACACTACTAGAAGTGAAACAGTAGGCTGCTGGCTTGGAGAAAGCAGGCTTGCTCAAAATGCTAAATGTCCCCCACATTGGTCGCAGCACGCCGGTTACCATAGTGGTCAAGCAACGATTGGCCTTGGTGCATGATGGGAACCTATGGATAGGAGACCAGAGAATCCCTATTTATGGATAACTGATCCATAAGATTACAATCTTGCCGAAGGAAGGGCCTGATCTTGGCATTGAGTTCGTGGGAAAGCATGAAGGCACGAAGTTGGTGCAGAGCATGAAGGAATTATTCGGGCTAAAGAAAGGAAAGCGAGGGTATCAAACCTCGAAAATCCATTCCCCCCAGTGATAGATGTGGGTGCAGGTCCTAGTCAGACGCATCAGCAAGACCCACTAGAAGAAAGTGAAGAACACAGTGAGTCGCAGCAGAGTGGAGATGACCAGGGTAGTGATGATGAAGGTGATGAAGAAGAAGAAGAATTTGTCAAGACAATCTCTAACCCCAATCGCCCGGATAAGCACAAGTCGCTAGAGGCAGAGGAAGTGACAAAACCTCAGTCCAGAAAGAAAATGAAGGCATCAAAAGGGAAGAATATTGACGAAGAACCTGCTCTGATGGCTGAAGAGCTTGACCAGGCCCTGATGAAGTCCACTGAAGTCTTAGCCAGCAAATGGAAAGAGTTTGCAGCTACACATCTTGATGCGCTCACTGGCGTAGTGCAGAGAATTACAGAACTAAAGGACTTAGTAGAAAGATCAGCGACTGGCATTGCAGCAAGTAGTGCCCCAATAAGCACATAGCTAGACACAAGACAATGGCTAGTCAGAGATAACAGAGGACAAGTGCCAAGTGTATCCATCATCATAACTGACACAGCATCTCATTCACAAATGATCATGACAGTTGGAATAGATTACACCAAGTTGTCTATGTCGGAGCTGCACCTTTTTTAATTGGATATCATAAGGGAGATTCAAGCATGATACAACTACTCCCAAATGCAGTTAGAAAATGCCACAAAGCAGAGTGAGAGCTTCGCAGTGCAGTTGGAGGAACCAAAATAGAAGACAAGGGAAGCAGAAAGCAAGCAGGCTGAACTAGCGTGGGTAGTGGATGAGGCGTGTCGGAATCTCCCTGATTTCGACATGCAGGATGAAGAAGAACTAGAGCGGAAGATAGTTAAGTTGAAAGACTACGCACAACAGCCACAGATCCAGATAGAGAATATGAAAACAGAGCATGAGCATCAGATTGCGGAGCTTCAACTTCGCATTGCTCTGGAGAGTCCACCAGAGGTCAAGGAATAGTGCTGCAGAGATATTTAGGCCTCAGTAACAAAGATCTTAGATCTTGCAAGCAGTGCAACAAAACTAATAGAGGAAAGCGTTGAGGCCTAGGCAAACCTGTAGGACCATCCAGAAGTAGAAAAGTTGCAAGAAACCATCAAGCAGCGACAGACAGAGCTGGATGCAGTGAAAGCAGAAATTAAGACTCTGCCTCCTATGCAGAAGATGCTCAAAGTAAAGCAAAGCAATGAACTCCAGCAGAAAATTGAGTCATGCAGAACGAAAGCAACACTGTTGGAAAATTCTGTGCAGCCCCTAATCAACGAAGCCTTGCAGTTGAGCACTGCTGTGGATAGACAACTCAAAGTTCTGAAGGAGTATGATGCATTTGCACAGGAAAAAGCCAGCGAAGCATCAACAGCAGCATTGCAAGAGTTGGTGGAGAAGGAGCAAGAAGCTGATGACATCATGCGCAGCCTCAACAAGCAATTCACTATCTTCACCAACGAGATCCTCCCACCAGAGAAGCAATAGAATGTATCGAGACGGGCCATTGGTGAGTCTTAGGGGCTTGTTGGGGCTTCGACCTTAAAGGTCCTTAGTTTTGGCAACTCCGTGGTTTTGGTGCGAAGCTTGTAAGCGGAGTTGTGGCACAAAATAGTCTTAGGGGTGTCAGGGTTGGGTTGAAGCCCCTCTTTTTGTAAATAACCCATGGTTTAAACTCATGGTTTTCAAGCCCATGGTTTAAGTCCATGGTATTGTAATAGTGCACTTGTATAAATAGGCACTTATGAAAAGGAGTCAGGTTAGGATTTTGAGACTTTTAATGTATGATGATTTGATGCAAAGGAAGAAAGACATGTTTTAGGGTTTAAGGTTAAGTCTTAGCTGAGTGCGTGTACGACCTCTGCAGCTGAGTGCATAGAGGGTTTTTGTAAGAAGGTTAAGTCCCAGCTGAGTGCGTGGATAACCTCTGCAGCTGAGTGTGCAGAGGGTGTAGGAAGAAAGGTGCTGCAGCTGAGTGCGCAGCTTAGGATTGCTGAGAAGATCTGCAGCTGAGTGCACAGATCAGAACTGTGTGTTTGTAAAAAGTTGAATATTACTACAGTTCTATGGACGTATCCCCTACACTGGGGGTGAACCACGTATATCTTGTGTCGTGGTGGTTTCTATTGTTTTGTTTATGTTTTATGCATTTGATAAGTAGGTGAATGATAAAGTGAAATATACTGTTAAGTAATAACTTCGCTATGAATTCCCATTTAAGGGTTAAGCAAGTAACTGTCTGTTTATCTAAACTGCGAAGCTAATTAAGTAACTATTGAAGCTCTGTGTTGTATGATTAATATTTGTTAAGGATAAAGGTACAGTAATATCCCTCTTCTACTTGTAGAAACATGATTCTGTAGCACCCCATAGCTGTTTCAGGTGAGACTGCAACCTGTTCATAGGTTGTTGCCGAAAGGGCCAACACTGTGGGTCTTTTGTTGGTGCGAAGATAAAAGGATAAAACCCGGGTCTGCCCATAGCCCAACAGACAAATACAAGACCAGGTATATTCTTTGTTGTGAATGACTTGAGCCAGTTCCTAATGGATCCAAGACATGCTCACCTAGTTGCAAAGCATGCAATGAGGTACGTGAAGGGTACAGTTGAGTATGGGCTTAAGTATGATACGAATCATAATACTAACTTGCATGGTTATGTTGATTCGCATTGGTAGTGCAACTGAGAATAAGAGCACCTCAGGTTGCTTCTTCAATTTGAGATCCAGTTTGGGCTACTGGTTTGGTAGGATGCAGTCCTTCATGCTGCTAAGTACAGCCGAGGTAAAATATGTTGCAACTTGCTCAGATATTTGTGAGGTAGTATGTTTATTTTGAAAGATACTATTTGATTTGATTGATCTGACTTGCATTTTTTGATGCAGAGAGGAGTAGTGAAGCTCCAGTATGTGATCTAGATCAAGATATCTCAAAAGAGGGAGTGATGAGTTCTAGCATAGCCAGCGAGACAGGTTGTTTGCGCATAAAATCCTGGTGAAGCTCATAGGTTTCTTAGGAATAATCAGTCATGTAGGTTGTACTCAAATGTAATCAGTCCTCACGAAGCTCGCTGATTATCCTTGGATGTAATTAGTCTTGATGTGATTCTATGCTAGAAATGGCCAGAGAGAAGTTTGAATAATTCATAGAGAAGTGTGGTGTACTTCAGATCAAGGTTACTTCCAAGGGGAAGTAATGAGTTCGGAAGACGTAGATACACATAATCCTTTTCAACATGGTGGCAGGTAATTGGGCCTCCCATCCTTTCTGACATGGTGGTAGGCTAGGCCTCCCATGGTCATGATGTAAGTGTAGATAATTTGTGACATTGTGGCAGGTTGGGACTCACATGGTTGTGATGTGAATGCAGATCCTTTCCTGGATGGTAGTAGGTGTGTCCTACCATGCCAGTGGATGTAAGTGTTGGGAGCCTTTCCCGGATGGTATTAGGTGTGCCCTACCATGCCAGTGGATGTAAGTCCTGGGAGCATTTCCCAGATGGTAGTAGGTGTGTCCTACCATGCCAATGGATGTAAGTGTTGCAGCCTTTCCCAGATGGTAGTAGGTGTGTCCTACCATGTCGGTGGATGTAATTGTTGGAAGCCTTTTTCCTAGATGGTAGTCAGTTTGTCCTACCATGGTGGTGAATGTGTGTGTTTTGTTATGTGTATTTGGGCTATGCTTCATGTGACGATGAGATGATATGAATATTATGAGGTAACAATAGGGTAGACAGGGATTCTCCTTCAGGTTTTGCAGTGGCATATAATTAGTCCTGGGAGACCTTGTAGGTTTTGCAAGAGGCATATAATAAGTCCTTAGATGTACCTACTTGATGGCTTGCTCACAGAGATGATGTAGATGAAGACCTGGTAGAGGAATAGGCTTACATCTAGCATGAAAAAGGGCTATCACTATAGATAAAGACTTGGAAGAGGACTGGGCCTACATCCAACTTGAAAAAGGGTTGGCACTATAGAAACTTTTCATGACAGATAGTATGGGACAATGATCAAATCATAATAAGATGATGGCAGCAGCTACGATGAAGACTCTATGACTCTGTGATGATGATGATGCAATGAAGACCTGACCAGATGTGTTGATAAATGTGTAGAGAGAGAATACCTTCCTATTTAAGAGGGAGTGTTGATGTATTTGTAACTTTGGAAGATAATCTAATGTATATTATCATTGTATGTTGTTGTACCCCCATTGGGGATGTGTGTTACCCCTTTACGTGATGTCTAAATTGTGTCTAGACCTTGAGGTATAACCTTCATTGTAGGTTGGGGAAATAGTCCCTAACTTTAACATCGTGTAATATGTAATTATGGTCTCTCTACGAGAAGTGGTCCCCATGTGAGATGACATGTAGGCTCAGGTCTTATATTTGGTAATGACTTGAAAGGGTATAAATAGGGAGTCTCTCTCCCTCATTTATACACACCTCACACACTCTCTAAGGAACATGAGAGAGAGAGACATTCAGAGGAGGAGAGAAAGATAGCTGCTGAACATTTCTTATTACTGATTTTGATCATCTTACTATTCTGAAGAAGTTTGTGGGGTTTTCTGCTTTATGGTATCCCCAATGAAAATATTTGTGGCTTGTGTATATTTTATATCTTATGCATTTTGTTGTACTTGCTATTATTTCAGATAAAGATCCTAGATAATCTAATTAGATATTAAGAAAATATAACAGACTCAGAGAAGGCGATTCAACAATCTCTTTCCCTTTAAACATTCCCTCGGTCGTGGACGATATCATTTTTACCGTGGAAATTTATGAATTAGAAGGGGCAACATTGGATGGAAAGACTCCCATGAGTGATGAATATTTCAAAATTCAAACCCATTCAAACTGATAGGGAGAAGATGACTTCCCTAACATCAGACCATTATTTTTCATGGAAGAAGTAAGATCAGGAAAACAATAAGCAATTTGATCTATCACAAATTTTCCATGATGTGGCAATTGGAGTGTGCAGAAAACTAATGATGCAACAAACGTCATGGAATAGAACCAATTCCTTCCTAATAACAAATTGTAATCTAAAGGATAATCAACCACTTCTACCTGGATAGAAACGATATCCACCCCTCCCTGAATCATGGATAATGGCGGTATTAGACCATGAGGTTGAAAACCTCATCTGTCGAAATATTTTAAGGTGGTTGGTGACTTATTCAACTCAAGAGAACCAATGGCTCTCTAGAAACACATCGATAAGACCTAGGTGGAAGCTCCTTCATCTAATATTGGCCTGTTAACCCAAAAAATCCCTCACTCAACTCTACATGGCCTACACCACCCAAGGACACCCACACACAACCCTCATTTGACCCCATTTGACCCCCACACCCTCAAAAAGGCTAAAACATATGCAAAAGGGCTTAAAATCCCCTAAAAAGAGCCAAAATAGCTCTCATATGGGCTAAAGCCTCCAAAAAGGGGCTAAAACCCCTCAAAAGAGCCTAAACCCCCAAAAGAGCTAAAGATTGAGCAAAAGGAGCTAAAATCCCAAAAAAGGGGCTAAAGCCCTGACCAGGGGCTTAGAACCCTAAAAAAGCTATAAATAGAGGGGTGGGGGTCACTCTCAAAACACTCCTTCACTCCCTATCATTATGATTCCCATGTGAGTGCCTTAAGACCATTTTCCTCTCAAGGCATTCACCCTCCCTGTCATCCATTCCTCCATTGAGCCATAGCTCCCCATTCCTAAGAGAAAGGTGCTCTCCCAAGCTAGGGCATGGTGGCCCATTCCAACTAGAAGGTATATTTGTTTTGTTTTATGTATTTACTTTGGTAGATTGTAGTTTTTCTAACAGTATTTTTTTGTAGGTTTATCATTTAACACGTTCTTGCAAGTTTTCATTGATTGTTTGCAGGTATTTTGGTTTTCTAACAGTTGTATGCAGGGTCTCGGAGCTTAACCCTAACCTTGTGTGCAGAGGGGTTTCTGTTCTATTTCATTTCCTTTCTATTTTTCTTTCACAACCACTAGGAACCGTACCCTTCCATCCTATAGACGGAAGGTAGCCATTCCTACCCTGTAGTAAGGGAGAAATCCTTGCTACATAACTAGAGACCATACCAGGTCGATTCCACAGGATCCCTGGATTGTTTTTACAAGTTTCAGTTTTTATTTATGATTTCTTTCCCTAGTTTAAATTTCTGTCAAATCTAGCTTAGATCTCTATTTTTATGGATTTCTAGTTACTGTCGAGCCTCCTCAAGGCCAATCCAAGCCCATTTGGCCTCAGTACAAGTTACTGTCGGCCGGATCTGGCTCAGGATAAAAGAAAATTCACTTTCTGGAGCAGGTCACTCTTATCAGGCTGAAAGAGGGGACTAGGTCACTCATTCAGGCCTAACAGGTGTGATCAGGTCACCCATTTTTCCTCGAAAGGTGTGACCCCCTCCTAGAATTCAGCTCACTTCTGTCTGTAGGTTCTAAGCGACCCCCTAGTCACATTTGACCCAAAAAGTGCGATCTATCTCTCAGATTCTGATTTTTTAAAAGTTAAGGACTGTTAGTACGGCTCAACCGCCTCTGTCCATCAAATATGTTTATGTTTCTATTCAATATTTGTTCATTTTATTTTTAGCATGCGTAAATCAATGGTTAGTGGATTAATGAACATGAACAAAGCTTGATTAAAAATTACCGTAATTAAAATCAACGTCTTTCCTATCCCTTCCTCCTCTACCTAGTCATCACCCTTCGGGGTATTATGGGATAAGACAAAGGGTGAATCTCATATAGTAATAGGCACTTCACCTATCATTTTTCAAAGACACTAAAAATGGGTGACTTAGAAGGTAGAGGGGGTAGAGAAGGAGGGCTTCTCATGATGCTCAGCGTCCTCCTTGTTGACCGACCTTGGATTCGGATGGTGACCTATGGATCTATGGATGGGCATAGTCCCATTGTGTTGAGAGCCCAGCACCCTTTCCTGGTTGAATAGAAATATAGGTGAAAGGTAGTCATCTAGTCAGGCTATCATAGTTCAGATTCACAAATGGTACATGTGTAAAATTTATGATTATCATTTACCGCTTTCATTGACAATGTTATGAACTCTGTAGAATATTCATAAACCATTTAAGCAGCCACTAAATATAATAGAAAGACAAAATACATACACAAAAACCATACCATATAAACCAACCCAACTCAGTTCATGATGCTAAGTGAGCCATTAAAATTTACAATTTACACTAATCCAAACATCTGCAGTCTTTGAGGACATAAGTCCTTGACTTCCTTAACCATGGGAAGTACTTGGGCTGAGCCCATAAACTCATTATGAGGAGTAACATGGGAACCCCAAAGTAGCTGGCTGCTGAGAGGAATTTCCAAGCAAAATGGGTAACAACCCCCACCGATTAAATAACACTCCCATGAGGAAAAAGCCAAGCGTTGTCTTCTGGTAGTCTTGGTGGCCAAGTGACCACCTAAAGCCAATAGGAATCCATTAAAAATGGGGTCCAAAAATCATCACAATATTTCACCATTTTGACATACAAATTAGACATGATTGATCCCCCACGTTCTTCCTCATGCCTGAGAGGTGACCCACCACAGTTTGGGTCCTTGAACTAACATCTTCAAAACCATTCTCGATGACCCTCTACACCATCAAAAGACCACATAGCCTCTGATTCCGACTTATGATTATACCAATCTGAGCCAGACTTGCATACTGCACCATCAAGCCCCATGGCTGGTGCAAACCTGGATCCATTTTCCAGCGTGGTGATCGGTAGTGGACCCATGTCCACACCCCACATCACCACCAACACCTCTACTGGTGGCCCCATCATGGTCATTCAAACTGTCATAAGCCAGCTACCACCACCCACATTGACCAGTCAAGTTGTCCCACCTGGAGCACATGGGGGCAGTATGCCTTCCACCCACACTATCCCACTTGAGATACATGGGGCTAGTGGACCTTCCACCTACAATACCACTCCTATCATACATGGGGGTAGTGGTCCTTCCACCTACACTACCCCTCCCACCACACTTGGGGGCACTGGCCCATCCACAATGGTGCCACAAGTACCTCGAGTTATGCAGGTGCATCATGTCCCTTCAAACCCCGCCACCTTGGCTTCCCCATATCACATCAACTTTGGGTCAAACCTTCCTTTCATGGCACATCTCAACTTGCCTAACTTGGCTCGGTTAACAAATGACCCTATCCGCCATCAAACGTTTTGGCCTCCCATGCCAACCAAACTTCCCCCAGGCATTCCCAAGTTTTAAGTGAAGGAAGGGGAGTGCCCCCAAAACCACATCATGACATTTCACCTATGGTGCTCATCAAATAGCATTGTAGATGATTCAATCAGGTTCCGACTATTCCAACACACCCTCACAGGTGTTGCAGCCAAGTGGTACATCAAGCTACCACAAGCCAAGTACCCAGATTTCAACTCCCTAGCTTTCATGTTCCTACAATATTTCCAACTCCCTGTTAGATATGAAGAATGGGTGGAAATCTTGTTATCTTGCTGCCAGAATACTCTGACCCACATAACCGACCACATCCATGAGTGGCAGCGATGACATAGTTTGTGCAAGATCCAACTTGATGACATGATCTTCCTAGATTGGTTCCTAAAAACTTTGCTACCACCTATAGCAAAAGATGTCACATCCAAACGTCCCAAATCCAAAGAGGAGGCCATATTGAAATCCCAACAGTTTGATCTGATCTATGCATAGTCTGGATACCTTTACTCGGTCATTCCAGATGCTCTCTGTGCATAAACCTCCTACCAAGATGCACTGGGGGCATCCCATGCTGCAGATGGAATCATAGGTTCTGTATCCCACCAACCACAACATTGTCTGACACCACCTGCAATACCACCACAACCAAGAAACACCCCTAGTGTTTCCTACCAAAACCAAACTCCAGACTATGTAAGAATGATGTCCTACTCTGGAGCCACAACTTCTTATGCACAAATTGTGCCACTGTAGCAGGCCCAGGCATTAGCTTGGCCAACACAGCAAAACGTAGGACAAATTCCAACATTCATGGCACCAGCACCCACCAAAGTCTACTATGCACCACCAATGCAAGATATTCAAGCCCCTGCCCCTACTCCACCTGCTCCATTGGGATAGGTGTTTTCACAACAAAACCGTCCCAACCAGTCACCCCCCAAGAACCAATAAGGGAAATACAGGAATAACCGAGCCCCAAACCAAGGAAACAACCAACCGCAGGGAGGTAGTCAACAACCAAATCCACCCAACAATGCCACAGCAAATCGGCCAGCCCAAAATCCTCAACAACCAAATGCACGAATATGCAACACTCCGTCGCGCACAAACCAATTGTGCACATTATGAGAGGTCTACAGGCACAACTCATATGAGTGTCCCTTCATGGGTCGCACTAAGCAGGCCATTAGGAATGAGGTTCAACATGCCACCAATATAATATACCATGCCCAACCCAACCTGGCACCACCAGGACCTCCTCCTATGGTGCTCCAAAACCCATTACCATTCCAAGTATTGGTGGCAACCGCACTCCCTCCCCAACTCAATCCCAATGCTCTGGGGGCACCTCCCATGGTAGAAATAGGTGTCCACCACCTGCTAGCTATGACAACTGAAGAGGAAACTAGACGAAATCAATATGAAACCAACACCGAACCTGCTAACACATTAGTGACATCTACATCTAAAAAAGCCAATGCACCTCTTCAGTTACCCCCTTTCCCATGCCCCCCCATATGCTAGGTTTCCAATAACGCCACGGCTAGAGCTGCTGTTAGCTACAACATCGTTAATGATTTGGCCCAAACACCTATCGCCATGTCCACTCTTGAGGTACTCAAAACTTTCCTAGGATATCAGAAAGCCTTACTAGCCACCCTAGGTGTTGTAGACCCTTCTAACTCGAAGTTAATCACATTTGACATGGAGAATGGAGAACCGCAGATGCCATCAACCATTTCCTTCCAAATCCCGGTGTCTATCCAAAATTTGGTTGTACACTAGTGCATAGTGGGTGAGGGGGCATCCATGTGTGTTATGTCTACCCTAGTCTAGTAGAAGCTTGGATCCCCAATTCTATAACCATCCTCTACAACTTTGTGGGCTTATGATGGCCATCCCACTAAAGCCCAAGGAATCATCCCCCATGTCCCCATCACATTAGCCATGAAAATAGTACTGATTGACATAGAGGTTGTCAATGCTTAAATGGACTTTAACCTTCTCCTTAGAAGAAGTTATATGTATGCCATGAGAGTCGTAGCATCAACTATTTTTTGTCTAATGATGTTCCCCCACGAAGGTAAAATCATGATGGTTGACCAACTGACTTATCATGATCCGCAAGGGCTAACGACACCCACCAACATTATCCCTACCATCAAAACCATTGATCTGCAGGGGCTGACCATGTTAACCCAAAAATCCTCCACTCAGCTCTCAATGGTCTACATCATCTCACGACCCTCATATCACTCCATTACACCCCCACACCCTCAAAATAGCTAAAGGATGAAGAAAAGGGCTTAAAAACCCCCAAAAGGAGCCCAAAATAGTCTCCTAGGAGCTAAAGCCCCCAAAAAGGGGATAAAACCCTAAAAGGAGCTAAAGTTAGGGTGAAAGGGGCTAAAATCCCAAAAAAGGGGCTAAATCCCTGCCCAAGGACTTAAAACCCTAAAACCCCTTGAAAAGGCTATAAAAGGAGGGTGGGGGGTCACTCTCAAATGACTTCTCCCTTGCATATTGTTATGCTACCCATGGATTCCTTGAGACCTTTTCCTCTCAAGCCACCCACACTCCCTCTCCTCCATTTCCATTGAGCCAAAGCTCCCCATCCAAGAGAGGTGCTTCCACAAGCTAGGGCATGGTGGCCCATTTCCACCATAGAAGGTATAGCTTGTCATTCTTGCTTTTTCTATTTTCTTTCTTTGCTTGCTAACCCATGATTTCATTTGCAGGTTTCTTTCTTAACATTGTTTTGCAGGTATTTCAATATATTGTAGCTTAGGATTTGTTTGCAGGTCTTAGGAAGCGGAACCCTAACCCTTGTTTACAGAGGGGTTCACCATTGCTTCTCTTCTTTCTGTTCTTAGTTTAGTTTACTATTTTGTCTATTTACATTCTGTTTTTATTTTCTACATTTACCCACTAGTAGGAACCTACCCTTCTATCCTATAGACAGAAGGGAGCACATTCTTGCCCCTGTAGCAAGGAGAAATCCCTGCTACAGAACTGGAGACCATACCAGGTCAATCCCACAGGATTCCTGGTCCAAATTTTTTATTTTCAAGTTTTTAAATTTTTTTCCCTAGTTTTCAAAATTTTCATGTTAAATTCATTTTAAATCTAGTTTATTTTCAGTTATCAGTACTTCCAAAGCCTTTTCTAGGAAAAATCAAGTCAATTTGGCCACAGTACAAGTTACTGTCGCCAAATCTGACTCTGGACCACCAAAAACCCCAAATCCGGGGTAGGGTGCTCTTATTGGGGATGAAAGTGAGGTGAGGGCACACTTGATGGAAAAATAGGTGCATGCAGGGTGCACTTAAACCCCTGATAAGTGCAACTTCAACCCATAAACATAGACCGCGACTGTCTGTGGATTCTGTGTGACCCCTTCGCTTGTTTCTAAAAAAATATTGCAGCCCCCTCGCCAGATTTGATCATAAATGTGCGTCCTGTCAAATAGAACTTCAATTTCAATTTAATAGAGGTTAAATTTTAGTTTTATAGGACTGTGAGTGCAGCTCAGTTGCCTCTGTCCAGCACACCAGTTCAATTTCAGTTTCTATTTATGTTTTCTGCAATCTCTTTCACAAACAATGTGTAAATTCCATGTAAATCTTAATGGCTTAATCAAATGAATGTAGCTTAACTAAAATCAACCTAAAACAAATTGTCTTGCTTACCCTTCCTCCTCTACCTAGTCATCAACCTCCGGGGTATTGTGGGATACGACGAAGGGCAAGCTCGTATAGATCTAGGCACTCCACTAATATTGTTCCAAACCATTAAAACCAGATGACCTAGAAGGTAGAGGGGTAAGAGAAGGAGGGATTCTCATGGCGCTAAGAGTCCTCGCTGTTGACCAACCTTGCATCTAGGAGGTGACTTGAGGATCTATGGATGGGCTTAGTCCCATTGTGTTGAGAGCCCAGCACCTTCTCTTGGTTGAAGAGGAATATCAGTGTGAGGTAGACATCTAGTTAGGCCATACACATTCAGGGTTAAAAACTGTATTTGTTCACAATTTCTGATTATTCAAATGCATGCGTACACAATGACATGAACTCTACCATGATGAATTCATAAACCATTTGCAGCTACCAAATACCAGAGAAACAAACAAACAAATACACCATACCAACTAATTAACCTAACTCAGTTCAGGACGCTGAGTGAGCCTTAAAATTTACTAATTTACACTAAGTACAAATAAATATATAGTCTTTGAGGACATAAGTCCCTGACTACTTCAACTGTGGGAATTACTTGGGCTCTACCCAGAAACTCATTGTGAGGAGTACAACAGGAACCCCAAAATAGTTGGCCGCTGAGAAGAATTGCCAAGCGAAACGGGCAACGACCCCTTCCGATTGAGTAGAAACACCTGTGAGGAAAAATCCAAGCACTATCTTCTGGAAGTCTTGGTGGCCAAGTGACCACCTACAGCCAATAGGAATCCACTGAAACCAGGGTCCAAGCATAATTCCCACCAGTTTCATACATAAAATATAACACAATTGATCCTCCACGCTCTTCCTCACGCCTAAGAGGTGAACCACCACCATTCAAAACACTCAACCAACACCGTTGAAACCATTCTTAGCAATCTCCCACACCATCAGAAGGCCACATAGCCTCTGATTCAAATTCAGACCCATATCAGTCTGAACTAGATCTGCATACCGCACCATCAAGCCCCATGGCTAGTGCAAACCCGAATCCATTTTCCTTAACAAGTGGACCCATGTCCACACCACAACCTGTAAGCACAGTCATGCAAACTGTCATTAGTAAGCTACCACCACCCATAGTGACAAGCTGGACCACTGGCAACACACGGGGGTAGTGGCCCCTCCACACACACTGCCCCTCCTGCCACATAGGGGGGCAGTGGACCATCCACTTAAATTTCCCCTACTATCATGCATGGGGGAAATGTCCCTTCCACCCACACTGTCCCTCCCACAACACTTGGGGGCATTGGCCCATCCGCAATGGTGCCACCGCAAGTACCCTGAGCTGTGTAGATGCATTATGCACCTGCAAACCCCACCACCATTGCAGCCCGATCCCACATCAACCTGGGGTTAAATCTACCATTCATGGCTCATCTTAACCTACCATATTTTGCTTGATTAAAGAATGACCCCATCTGCCACCAAGCTTTCTGGCCACCCATGCCAACTAAGCTACCATTAGAAATCCCCAAGTTTGAAGGCAAAGTAGGGGAATGTCCCCAAAACCACATAATGACATTTCATCTATGGTGCTCGTCAAACAACATTGTAGACGATTCCATCAGATTGAGGCTATTCCAATGCACCCTTACATGTGCTGCGTCCAAATGGTACATTGAGCTACCGTAGGTCAAATACCTGGACTTCAACTCCATAGCCTTCATGTTTCTATAGTATTTCCAACTCCCCGTCAGATATGACGAGGGGGTGGAGATCCTGTTATCCTGTCGTCAAAACACTACCACTCATATAACCGACCATATCCATGAGTGGCGGTGACGCTGTAGCCTATGCAAAATCCAACTTGATGACAAGATCTTCTTGGATTGGCTCCTTAAGACCTTGCTCCCACCCATAGAAAATGACGTCGCATCCGAATGTCCCCAATCTGACGAAGAGGCCATAATGAAAGCTCAATAGTTTGACCTTATCTATGCTCAGTCTAGATACCTATATACCATCATTCCAGACACTCCCCATTAGACTACCTCCTATTGTGATGCACCGGGGGCATCCCATGCTGCAGATGGCATCATAGGATCAGTCTCCCAATAGCCACAGCCTCGACCGACACCACCTACAGCTCCATCACAACCAAGCAACACTACTAATGTTTCTTACCAAAACCAAGCTCTGGACTACCTAATAATGATGTCCCAGTCCGGAGCAACAACTTCCTACACACAACCTATGCCACCATAGTAGGCTCAGGCCATGGCTTGGCCAACACAGTAGTATGTGGGGAAAATTCCCACATTTGTGGCACCACCACCCCCACAAATATACTATGCACCTCCAATGCAACCAGTTCAAGCCCCCGCCCCCGCTCCACCTGATTCATTGGGACACGTGTTCGCACAATGAAATCGTCCCAACCAGCCTACCCCCAACAATCAACAAGGGAAAGCTAGAAATAAATGGCCTTGCAACCAAGGAAATAACCAACTGCAGGGAGGTGGTCAACAACTGAACCCTCCCAACAATGTTGCAGCAAACTGGCCAGCCCAAAACCCCCCACGACAAAATGCACCAAGACGCAACGCCCCGTTGCACACAAACCAACCATGCACACTCTGTGATGTTTATGGGCACTACACATTTGAGTGTCCCCTTATGGGTCGAGCTAAGCAGGCCATTCAAAACGAGGCCCAACAGGCTGCCAATGCGACAAATCAAGCCCAACCCAACCCAGCACCACAAGGACCTCCCCCCATGGTGCTTCAAAACCCACTACCAGTCCAAGGATTTGTGGCAACCGCACCACCTCCCCAGGCCAATCCCAATGCTCCGGGGGCACCTCCCATGGTTGAAACAGGTGTTCACCACCTGCTAGCCATGACGACTGAAGAGGTCAACTTGCAAACCCGATGGAATCAATACAGTACCACCACCGAACCCACTGACACATCAGTGGAATCCATGTCTAAGACAATCAACCTGCCTCTTCAGTTACCCCCATTCCTACGCCCCCCTCATATGCAGGATTTCCAATAATGCCATAGCTAGAGTTGCAGTCGGTTATAGCATTGTGGATGATTTGGCCCAAATGCCAACTGCCATGTCTGCTCTTGAGGTACTTAAAATGTGCCCAATGTAGTGGAAAGCCTTACTAGCTTCCCTAGGGTTAGTAGACCCCTCCGATTCCAAGTTGATCACATACGACACAGAGAATGGAGAAACGCGCATGCCATCAACCATCTCCTTCCAAATCTCGGTGTCCATCCAAAATTTGGTTGTGCACCGATGAATAGTGGACGAGGGGGCATCCACGTGCGTTATGTCTACCTTGATTTGGCAGAAACTTGGATCACCAATTCTGCAACCATCCTCCACAACTCTGTGGGATTATGATGGACATCCCACTAAATCCCAAGGAATCCTCCCCCATGTCCCCATCACATTAGCCGGGAAGATAGTGTTGATCGACATAGAGGTCATCAATGCCCAACTAGACTACAACCTTCTCCTCGGGAGAAGTTGCATGTATGCCATGCGAGCTATCACATCAACTATCTTCCGTCTCATGATGTTCCCCCACGAAGGGAATATTGTGATGGTTGATCAGCTCACTTATCATGATTTGCAAGAGTTAACAACACCTGCTAACATTATCCCTACCATCACCACCATTGAGCTGCAAGGGGTGACCACACACTCTAATGTCATCCTTGCAATCAACACCATGGTTGAAAACACACCATCCTCCCCACCATTGAATGTGGGCCCTGGGTTGTTTACCAATCCTACCATGATGAATCCTTTCCCGTTAGTGTCACCACCACCAACACAAAATGAAACTGTGGACTTGTGCATGGTTTCATCCAGTACCACTACACCCAAAAAAAAACCACAACTGTAGCCCCAACCACAACCATAACATTGTATACAGCCACAACCCCAATAGCAGCCGCAACATCACCTGTAGCAGCAGCATTATGCACATCCACAACCACAACCACATCCCCACATGCAACCAGCCGAGAGATATCTGGGCCCATATCTAGTCCATACAATTCCCTCCCTCTTTCCCCCACCTAGTGTCATGATCAAGCCGATCATGGCCACCTTAAGCCTACCCAACTTTACATTGGGAATTTTGGTGTGGTATCTTGATCCACCAGCTCAACCAGCAATGCCCCAGGTTGTTTTAACCATAGTGCAACCCATCGTGGTCGAGTCTCACCCTCCACCCAGTCTGCATAAGCCAACCGTCGCACCCACACTCGCACTGCCCCAGCCTAAAAGAGCTAGGGGCAAGAATGCCAAAGCCACCACAGAGCCACAACAAGTCCCACCTTACACCATCTGTGAATAACAGGGCCATCCAACTTAAAATTGCCCTGAAATCCCAATGATCCATGCGCATCTAGATTCCATGGATACAAATGAAAACATCCTCATGGTTGAACTCCCAACTACGTCGATAGTCAGGAACAAGGCATTGAGAACAAACCATGCTTGCACCCTTTGCATCTTGTATGACCATTACTCTCACCATTTCCAGGACGTGCCCAAATTTTGAATGGCTCTCACTGAGCTCTGTCAATATTCCCTTGAGTCTAAGATCACCTTGATCAAAGAAGTTCACCCATCACCTCCTTCGTCAGACACCATGTCCATTTACATGATGTCTAATTCCATCAACCCACTCATCTCCTCCTCCAATGATGGTCCATCAGACTTGTCTCTTCATTGCTTCAGCAACGATGAGGAGATACTTGAAGCTCTGACTGCCCCAAAATACCCATGGGATGACATGCATCATCGCTCGTTCTTCCTCCTGGAAGAACTGGTGTCTCAGTCTGACCAGTTTTCCATGGAGACCAAAGATTTCATCCATCGGAAGGTCGACTGGTTCAAGAACCCCATCCTAGCAACAGATTCCTTCGAAGAAGGGAATATGATGAAAATTTCTCCAACCATTAAAATCGACATCTCAACCAACTCTGATATTGTTCAAGAAATCATGTTGGGGGCATCTTGCTCCCCAGAAGAGGTTGATGCCTACAAATCTCTCTTCCAAGAGTTTCACGACATCTTCGCCTGGTATTACACTGAAAGGCCCGAACTAGATCCATCCATTGTGGAACACCACATCAACACATGGCCTGATGTGGCTCCTGTGTGCCAAAAGCAATGGCCCATCCATCCATCCAAAGTGGCTGCAGTGAAAGCAGAGATAGAGAAGCTGTGTACAGCTGTCTTGTTATACCAAAATCCTACCACCATCATGTGATAAGACATTTGACCTACCTACTTTCCCTGAATCCCAAATTCTGGAGTGGAAACTCATATCATTTGTCAATCTTTTCATACAAATTCCTAGCACCGCGCTTGACCCTTTATCCATATGTGGTACCCTTGTTCGCACCGCCCATACTCGGTTTCCCACAAGCGGTGCCACCGCTTATGGCCCTTAATCCATAAGCAGTTATTACCAAAACCACTCTGTCACTAAAGGAGAAACACGGTACCCTGGGTAAAAAGGGAAAAAGAGAATCTTCTCAAGGCTTCTAGATGATAAGCCTCGAGATATCCCTTATACCTACTGTTGTGGCACTACTACATTTCGATGCAAAATCCGACAGTTACTTCTGACGACGCGTGGATTTTTTCTTTTAAACCTACCAAAAATCACAAATTTTTATTTTATTTTAAATTATGGTCATAAGCGTCGCTTAAGCGACGGCTAGGCTCATAAGCATCACTTAAGTGACGGCGCTGACAACCAATTTAACAACTAGAAAGTATGATTCTCTTCTCAACCAATTTCTTTTAGAACTAAATTGAAATTGTATTGAAAAATATATCTCCTTGTATACCCTACATCTCTGTCATACACAGAATACGCCTTCAATACATTGTGCAGAGACCTCTGCCCAGGCCCGTCTATAGTTTGGAATAATTCCTGTGAAGGCAAAGTGCGATGGATGTCTTTGAGGATAAGCTTTTCTGATTCAGATGTTTCAATAGACAGGAGAAGTTCATAAATTCCAGGGTTCGCTAGGAGAAGTTCCCGTCCTCCTGAAATGAATCGCCAAACGACACCTTGAATCCAATCTGGAATGGGAATAGCATCTCTGATACTCCTCTTGAGGATTTGTGGGCTCTTTTTTTTCATGCAGCCCTTCCAGTCAATAAATCTTACTGTTATCTGCCATTTTCTCAGTCTCTTCTGCTTGCTTTCATGGTCGTTCTGACCTGATCGTTTACGCTTTGATTTGGCTGGCATCAGTTCTACTGTGCAATGTTGTCCAAGAGGATTAATATCAAGAGAGCATTCATCTTAAAACTGTGTTTTTCTTACTGCAGACATTTGTGATAGGTTTATATCATGGCAATAGCAGTAACAGTAGCCCCTGCAATCAGAAATCTGCATTTTTTAGTAGTTCTGGCTTGTTGTTTTTAGTTCTGGCTAGGCACATAGGGTTCTCAGGGTTTTGATTTCCTTAGTTTCGATTCCAGTAAATAGGAACGTTTGGAGTTTCTATATGATTCTGGACTGGCCGTGGGTAGAAGCAATTCTGACAACTTCCCGCTGGGTAAGCCGGTGGAGCCGCAGAAGAATGAGACGGAGAATGAACTGAGCAAGGTAATTTTTGTTTCCTGGTTCTTATTTTATGTGCCTGTATTTGTGTTTTGTAAATGGATGGTTAAGGTATTTTATTGAGTTCTCTTTGCTATGGTAGGAGTTTTCTTGGATGTTGGTTGGTTTGACTTTGATTGCATCTTTCAATTTTTTGAAATGTGCTTCTGTATTCCTATTAAAGAAGCATTCCTTTCATGGGACGAGCAGTCAAGCTCTGGGAATGCTTTGACCAAAAGACAGTGATAGGGTTGGGGCCATTGACTGTGAATGCAAATCCCTGAAGCTGCTCTCCAAAGTATTCCACCATGTCATTTCTCTGCAACATGTGATAGACAAATCATTAGACTTCTTTCACGACATGGAAAGATCTTGCATAGATATCAACTGTGGAGTACTTACCTCAGGCTCTCCATGTACAAGGACATCAAGATCAAGCTCTTCTCCAATAAGCTCTGCAGTGAACCTCAATTTAAAAAATGTAAGAATCAATCTGTATGATAATGTTAGTTTATCTTGGTTTAGTTCATGCTGCAGAACCCATTTGGTGCAATTGAGCAATTTATATTAGTTGTGAAATCTGTGGCATCCTCTCCCTCAAGGAATTGAACTGAGGGTTTTCTGTTGCCATAGTAAAATATTTTTTCCTCTGAGAAAATGATTTTGAATACTGAAAAAAGTGTGGTGGAAAATGTGATTTTTTTGTCTTGTTTCATTTTATTGTCTTTGAACAGATTCTCATCTTATCAATTAATAACATTACTGTCATTTTAGACCTGCGTCTACATTATGGATGTTCAGTAAACTCTTTACATAAGTTTTGAAGGTCGATTCTCTGCTGGGTAATGCTGTGCATTAGTATTTCACTTGGGTTTTGTGATGGATAAGTTTATGCCTTAATATTCCATTTTCAACTTCAATGTCATAATCTTGATAATTGATCATTATTTAAAATGTTATCAGGTTGCGTGTAGGGACTATCCTCATTCAAGGAATTGTTGTGTAAGTTATCCTTACAACAACACACCTCACGAGAAACATTGTGCCTTGGTACGTTTACTGAGGAAGAATCTATTCTAAGTTCAAAGAGTTTGGATGAATAGTTATTATTTGTTAAAGTTTGGTTTTAATTGTACGTGTGAACCATGTTATGTTGTGATGCATTTTGTATTTTAATCTGTTTTCTATTTACATAGATATTGCTTGTGATAATAATGTATTCAAAGAACACATCTAGGACATTGCTTCTCATGTAATTAAATTATGAGGTGTCATTGTTATGTATGTGACAAGCCTGCTCCATGTTTGATGTGGGGCCAAGGAAACTTGACTAGTGATCACTGCCATGCCTCAGACAAAGAAGATAACTGGAGGAAGTTAAGGAAGTCCTACAACCTGAAGAAAACCAAGATGATATTACCACCCACTGTTGATGACGTACCTCTATTATCTAGTGGGAGATCTACAGTTCGGGTTACTATAAGTAATCAAGGGGGTGCAGATACAGCTACAAATATTCCCTCAAACATTTGCCAGAATGCAGCAAGTCAATTAAGGTCTTCCTCATTGACAGACCCTGCCTCTTCACAAGGGCCTTTCTCTTTTGCTGCTCTATCCTGTCATTTGACTGACCAGCGTAGAGCCATTCTTGCAAGCCCCATGAGTTCCATAGATTCAGCTGGCATGAGTAATAGAACTGGTAGAAAAGAAGTCATATCTACTTTGTCAATTAGTGGTCATGGTGGTGTGCATCACTTCAGGCCCTTCTCATCTACAGAACATCTGAATACTGACTTTCAGATTGCAATAACTGGCCATAGTGCTGGCATGCATGCAAGTTCTAGGAGATCTCGCTTTTCTACAAGAAATCAGAACCCTGCCCCCAAGACAGGACCTGCATCTATGTATAGTTTGTGTAGTTGCATTCCTGGCCAATTGACAAGGATCCATCAGAGTGCAAGCATACAGACTAACTCCATGAGTTCCACAGTTCAGTCTGGTAGATATAATCCAGTGGGTAGAAGGAAAATTGCATCTGCTTCACTGAATATTAACCGTGGTGCTGCATTTCAATCAGGGTGTTACTCATCTACAAACAGTCTAAATGGTACCTTTGAGACAGGCCCTCCATCTACTTTTGATTTACACGGTTATTTGCCTAGCCATAATGCAAATATTGGCCAGAGTGGAAGCATGTATGGCATCTCCACGAGTTCCCCAGGTTAGACTGGCAGGAGGAATCTAATGTGTTTAGAACCGGTTACATCTGTTTTGTCAGATACTGGCCATGTTTCTGGGCATCAATTCATGCCTTGCTCATCCGAAAACAATCTAAATCCTTCCTTTCAGCTAGGAATGGTGCCTGCTTTTGGTTTGCAAGCTCATTTCCCTGCACAGATTGGAAAGATTGGGCAAAGTGGAACCAGGCTTGCAAGCTCCATGAATTCCACAGGTGAGGCTGGTAGCAGTCAACAAGTAGGCTCCATTGCATCTATTCCAATGGACATTAGCCAAGTTTATGCACAACAAATCAATCCTTCTCCTTTTACAAACAATCTGAACCCTGCCTTTAGTACAAATCCTCTCTCTGCCCTTGATTTGTCTTCTCATTTACTTCTCCCCAATGCAATGATTGACCAGGGTCAAAGCATGTTTGCAAACTCCATGATGTCCACTTGTCAGGTGGGTAGTAGTGATCATATCGGTATAGGAACTGTTGCATGTAATCTAAGCATCATTCCATCTTTTGTGTGGTTTGATGGTTGATCAGAGTGACATAATAATCCAAGTATGATAATCTGCAAAACGTTTTAAAAACTTGGAACCATCATTTTAGACTGTGGCATGTTTTAAATCTGCCATTCAAGGCACCATTTTGTACTTATAAGGCTTTGACATAAGAAACAAATAAGAAAACTTGATGCCAGGCCAGGTCATCATTGCAACTCTGATCTTAATTGTTTCATTATCTTTGCTTTGGGAGAGAGACTTTAGAATCAACCTCTGTCAATATTCTTGCAGATTCTATTCCTAGCCATAGAAAAATTGGTTGTTAGCTTCAAGTTTTTCTTTAATTTTTAGAAAACAATGAAGTTGATAATAAACAACTTTATTATGGCCCTACACCCAAAACCAAATGATTGGTCAACTTATCTCCTAATATTCTTGTGCTTTAAAACTTTTGGGGCAGATTGAGCAGCTTTGAAGTTCATGGTGATCTATATTATATAGTGACTTGTCATTATGAGAATGTCACAACTTCTATTTCCTTCCATAGTTTTCACACAAATTTGCCAACCACAAATGCTTTAGACATCTTTTCGATTTTAGTCTGTGAATATTTGATGCATGAATTGTAAATAATAGTGAATCTTAATTCCCACAATCAAGGTAATGAGAGTATTAAAAACATTGTAGTAATAAAATAAAATTAGCACTACAAAGTTCAAAGTGCAAGTAAATTTTGTTTTGATGGGAAAATGGAAAAGGCCAAATCGCAAATTTGGCACTAGGGACTATAATGGAAAGGATCATGGAGATAAAAGCCCAGTTTGATGAAGTTTCTTTTACCCACATTTACAGGGAATTTAATCACAAAGCAGACAATATTTTGAAATAAGCTCTTACAGTGCAGGAAGGTCATCTGATTGAGAGAGAATCCAAGGATAACATCCCACTGGAAGCTGTCCTATAAATAAAATATACTTATTATTCATCTTGAAGGCATTATCTAGTTTTGTATTTAATATTTTTGGATGTTTTAACTTTTGCTGGAGTTTTCTCAAATCAGGTTTCTTCAGGGTAAATCATGTGTTCAATGTGTTAGTTGTGTGCTATTTTTAATACTATAGATTTTCTCTTGTTCTCTTAGTGAATTTCGATATTGAAAGCAGTATGCTTCTACTATTACATTCAACAGAGGCACATTAAAAATTGTTGTGCAGTAAAGGATAACCACATTCAACAGAGCCGTGGCTACATCTCTGAATCTTTCTGCTCAGGGAGCAGAGATAGGAAATTGGAATACAACTTGTCTCAGTGAAGTAGTATCATAGTCATTTGAGTCGTCTCCTAAACTGTTTAGCTTGGATAATGAACCAAATCTTTTCTTTGTTATACAGCTGAAAGAGTTTACTGGCTGCACATATGGAGAGTATTTATTTCTCACTAACACAGATCCAGTCTGCAGAGTTATAAACTGACATGCTACAGAATCATTCTAGATAAATAAATTGGAATAACTAGGACTTGTATTTCGCAGCAACTTTGAGCATTATAAAAGCTGAGTTTTCATCTTTGTCAGAATTTCTTAGTTCTCCTAGAATTTTTATGGGCTCTATATCAATATCCCAGCAGTTTCGTTCCCAAAGTTTCCAATTACTTGCAACCAATTTCTGATAGATTGGACTGTTCATTTTATTTGGAACAAATTCCTTAGCTCCCCAGCATTTGAACATTTTTCTGGTGTTGTCTTTTTCCTCTTTTGGAGATCATGCTTGGAGTCCAGTTTCCAAGCATTCATCCAAGTAATCAAAGAGTTCCTTGAAAATTTCCAAAACCATTGCAGATTTATGTAAGTGATATATTTTGAAAAGGAAGGGAAAAAAAGTAATCACTTTGTCCAAAAGACATACAATGAAGCTCATTTTAGATATAAACAGACTGCAGATCAGCGTTTATGACAATGGTCTCCCTATCTCTCCTTGCCCAAGCTTATAGCTTTTTGGAAGATTGCTGCATTATAGAACTCGGTTGTTACAGCATATGGCTAGTAACCCATATTCCAGGCTCCAGATATTTAAAAATGTACAACTTGCTAATGTAAATGGTAACTTACTTGAGCTCTAGGTTCCTCGAATATAAGATCGTGCTTCCTTTTGTATGTGTCATTTCCAAACAACCTAAACTGGGGCTAGGATGCCTATGCATTCAGGTCAGATAACCACACCCAATTATAATGAAATTCAAAATAACAAAATGATACAAGAATCAAGGATTTTCATCATTGACCGAAATCTACCCTACGACACAGATCTGTGATGTTTCATCCATGGCATGAACCAAATCCTTTGATTTCAGTGTTTCCATAATAAAATAGATCTCCAACTACCAGTGAAGTTTGATTCTAAAAAATACTGCTTCAAAACAGCTTTTCCTATTAATAGAAAATAGTGGCGGTACACTGACAGGAGTCGGGGCACAGGGTCTAGCACAAATTGATTGCTTTCTGGATTAGACCTGGAATTGATGTCATGTGAAACATACAAAACTATATCTGCACTCTAAACTGAGTAACTGTAATTTTGAAATGCTTGAGTGCATATTGTAACCAGTAACCAAAATATAGGGTGGAAATTCCTGCAAATCACAAATGGAATTGATAGTCTCACTAATGTATTTATTCTTGATTTTTAGCCATGAAAAGAGAAAACAACTGATGTTTTCAGTCACAAGGATGCCCTGTGCGAAAATCCAGAATATTTGAATGCAGCTGCACTGGGGATCTTCTGAGTTCTACCCTCACAAGTAGACGACATGGCAAGCCACACATCACACCAATTTCTGAGTTTTACTGCTACAACAGCCAATCTGCATGATCAAAACGGAGACTGAAACTCCATGGATGAAAGGACTCTGGGATCCAAAGAGCATATAGTGTCATTACAACTAACTGGGAAGAGGGGCATTGCACTTCCAACCGATCAGATGAAGGGAACTGAAACCCTGAAGTTTGAACCAACAAGCACCTTGTTATTTTGTTCTTCAAATTTTCTTCAAATGATCTTTCTGTAAGAAGCAGTATGGGAGCACAATGTTTCACCTCTTCAATGCACAAGAAGAGCACTGCATCCACTTCCATCAACCACTTAGGCTTTTAGACCAAATTCCTGTAGAATGCTATGTATCTAGTTGTTGACAGAGCCCTAAATCCACCCAAAAGAAACTCAAAAGTGGAGACCACAACCTGCAATAGTTTAAATAGAAACCTCATAACAAGAGATGGAGGAGACGGGGTACTATATTTTGAAGTTTTAACCTTTGGCCAAAGAGGGTGATACCAGAAATGATTTCTCGGTGACTGGCTATCATTGGTCTACGTTCCTCATCTGTCTCCACTGCTCTTGAAAACACATGGGAAACTTGAGTAACAAATCTATGCTACACTTGACACAATGAACCTTCTTCTCAGTATTTAAGCCTTCTCAATAACTATGTATTTCTGGAACGTTGAAAGTTTCTATGCCTGCCCTTCATTTTCCTGAGACTCAACTGAAAGGACCTTGGAAGGATGTAGGCTTGCTCATCTCTCCTTTCCTTTCTTTTCCTTGTTATTTCAGAGAGACTTTCTGATTAACAGATGATGTTGCCAATCATTTAATGTCCTTTTATTATTCATTAAGTTTTGGCACTAAAAATTTTTCGAGCATTCTTTCAATACTATGAATTTCTGTTTGGAAAAAATTATTTCAAACTTTGGCTGTGGCATTGTCAGTGTGTTTGTTTATTAATATTGTTATTGTAAACATCAAAATGCCTACTCTGAAAGTCCGACGATAAATGCCACTTCTCACAGTTTATAAACCTTCTTATTTACTTTCTTGTCAGTTCTTTGATTATAATATTTACTTGTAACCTTAGAATGTTGCAGTGCTAAAATATAGTAATGCTTTTGCCTGTTGCATAATACAGATCACAAATATTTGTGTTCCCCAGGATCATTCAAAATATTGAAGTGTTCTGACATTCTTTCTGATTCTTCCTTCTATGGATAATAACTGTGGTGCAAGTTGTCTTTTGAATAAAGCTATGCTATGTGGGAAGAGAATGCAGTTTGTTTTATTTCGAATGGGAGTTTATTATTGGTTTTGTGGTTCTCTATGCTACCTTGGGTACTTTAGAAGTATATTGTAACTATTAATATTATAAGTCAATTCTCTAGTAGGCAATATATTGTAACATTACAAGTCAATTCTTTTCAATACACTATTTTTTTTTTAAACACACATAACCATCGCTTAAGCGACGGTTATGTGTGTTTTTTTAAAAAAAAATTACATATCCGTCGCTTAAGCGACGCCTATAGGTGTCGCTTAAGCGACACCTACAGGCGTCGGTTAAGCGACGTCTGTAAGTTTAAAGCGACGGTTTGTAAGTGTCGGATAACCGATAGTAAACTGATCTGTCGCTTAACCGACAGTTTTGAAAGATGTCGGATAACCGACGACAAGTTTCCGACGCTTAAAAAAAATCAATAGTGTCGTACATGTGACAGGGAAGTGTCGAAAATCCGACAATACCGCCGTCGGATTTTTGGTCGAAATGTAGTAGCGTGGGTTTTTTGAGCTTGATATCCCCCATCCTAGGATCTTGGAGGCCACCTCACCCACAAATCTCTCAACCTACCCTATCCATCTAGCCTTATAAATACAACCTTATGGCCATGGTTGAGGGGGAGAAATCTTAAGTCATTGTTATGATGTTGGATTGATCACTTGGTCCATATCATTGGAGAGCACAGAGAGAGATATAGTTGGAGCTTATGGGGATGAGAATGCTTGGTTTCATGGAGATGCATGTCAACACTAAGGCTTGGTTGTAAACTTCTTCATATTTCTTTAATTCAAGTTGATTTCTGCCCCACATATATTGTTGATGTTTGATTTCATATATATGTTGTTAGATTCCTTAGTCACTAGCATAGATTAGTAGATTATATTCTGGTTGCTTTGATCTGTTTCATGTTGAGCTTACTACAGGTACACAGGGTGACTATCAAAGCATTGTATTCCAGGTATCTACGACGTCTAGGGAGAGTCTTCAACCTCTGTCTTCTATTTGTTCTGGATCTAAACCATTCAGACCAGTGGAACACCTTGCTGTCCCTAGCGGAGTATCCGCTTCTATGCTTGTTGGTTGTGTTTACGAAAGGATTTATTGGTGTCTAAAAAGCTTAGGGTCTTATTTAAAAATCTCTTTTCGTTTCTGCTACATAGGCTAAAAGAAGAAAACTAGATTAGCTTCTAGATTTCATTTCTTATTTGCATAGTAAACTTCTTTTTCCTTCCTTAAAAAAAGAAAATTTTTGACTGAGACTAGGATATCATCATTGAGTGTTGGACATTGGTTTTCTGATTGGATTTACAAGCTTTCAGAACCTTTATGATCTTTCAACTCTCATGCATTTAGAGCTATCTCGATCAAAATAAAAAAAATAGTAGTTTTAAGTTAGATTTGCTTATGTTTGAGAAATTTGAAAAAATAGAGCGCATTTGCATATAGGTGTGCTCCTTGTTTTTCTTTTAGGAAAAGAGATTCTTCCCCTTCTCATTTGCTTTCGGTAAAAAAGAAATCAGTTTGGAAAAGTGTGAAAACACTCTCTTTCCCTCCCATAAGTAGGCATACTAAATGGTAAAGTGAACATTTTGCACTAGCATACTGCATGGTTTTACTTTTCTGTCAAAACATCATGCATTCACCTAATTGTACAAGTTAAAATTAACGATAGTTGTAGGTTAAAATTTACATAGTAACTTGAGTGGTAGGTTAGAGACGTGTTCGGGCCTCGTTAAGCATAGGAGCTGTCATTATTTGTCAGCATTACATTATGGGACTTGCACGGTTCTTCCACGTACCGTCGATATATCGAATAGCCTTTCACATACCCTTGAGGTATATAGAAAGGTACTTCATGTGCTCGATTGTATATCAGAAGGCCCCTTTTGTATGGTTATGCATTAGATAGCACTACTACCGATTCGAGCTCCCATGTACCTTGAGTATATCAGGAGACCCCACTAGGGTACCTTATCTATTTGAGAAAATCCCTTTGGTCGTCTTGTTTGGATCCATACACCGAAAATAGTATTCGGGGAGATTACTACGCACGTAACCTCGAGGTATATCACGAGTGGGGCCTTCTTAACAATCCTAGTGAGAGACCTGACTTTTGAACTCCTCCTATCATTTTAAGTGTGCTTGCTTTGACCTATAGCTTGTGTAGGGAATTTATTTTTGGTGTGTTTTCTAGATTTTTAGACCCTAGGTTAGTTAGGAACTGTACAAAATGGCTGAGTTAAGACAGTCCAAAAGAGTACGGGGCTTGCCACCTGATTTTATTCCTAGTTCAGGAGAAAATCCTATGGAAGCTATCGACCAAGGAGCTGCTACCACCTCCTA
This sequence comes from Pseudotsuga menziesii, assembly GCA_001517045.1. Classification (NCBI taxonomy): domain Eukaryota; kingdom Viridiplantae; phylum Streptophyta; class Pinopsida; order Pinales; family Pinaceae; genus Pseudotsuga; species Pseudotsuga menziesii. The sequence goes on along the minus strand of LPNX010962909.1, from coordinate 450,394 downwards.
AGTGGGAGATAATGTGGTTGTGGAAAGTGGAGTACCATATTGTTCACACTCACCTACCTTGTTCCAGCAGCCTTCTCGGGGAGATTCCTCATTCCATTCTCCCGTGGAAGGACGTGTTGATGATACTACTCGCCTAGATTTTTGTCCAAATGCGTCATTTTGGGAAACCCCTTTAGGTCATGCAATTGCTTCATTTGGCACCCGTGGAATCTCTTCTGATATTGAAGAAGAACGTAGGCAATATCATTCTGCCATTCTCCGTGCAAAGGATATTGATAAGCAAATTGATGACATTTTAGGCCAACACTACCAAGGTCCACATCTGTTCCTAGGGTATATCATTCACTTTCTGAATCTATGAGAACCATTGAACCGAGTATAGATCGTCCATTGACACCCCACAACCCAGGTCAAGATACCACCCCTACCACCTCTTATGTTATGTCTATACCTAATTTTACCAGGTCTTCTATACCTGAGATTCAATATTCAATTATTGTTTCGTCTACACCTTCTAGTTCTGGGGGGCAACCCCCAGCATGACCTACGTTATTTGACACTGGAATTGTTACTAGTCAAGGGCAGACCTCTAACATAGAACCATATATAGTTTATGTCCCTCCCACCCATTATAATGTGGTTAATCCCCCATCTAGTTTAAGTCAACCCTCTGAGGCCCAACCTGTAACCATCCAATCTTCTGGAAGTTATGGTTATCAAATACCTGTAGGTAATATTAATCATCCACCCAATCCTGCAGGAATTCCATACCCTAGTAATACTTTTACGCCATAGGGGAAACCCAACTATTCTTACATGCCAGCTATGGGGGGGATACCTATACATACTCCGGGAGGTGCCGGAGGACCCCTTTATGGAGGTCCTCCCCCTAGGGGGCCTAATGGTCCTAGAGGATTTGGAAACTTTCCTCCTTATGGTCCTAGTGGCCCTAGTGGTCCTGGGGAACCTGTTGGCTTTCCTCCTTTTGGACCTGGAGGGTCTGGTTTCCCTCCTCCTATTGGTTCCGATGGCTCTGGAGGTTTACCTCCTCCTGGTGGCATGGAAGGGTCTAGTGGTCGCCCCCTGGTGGTCCTGGTGATCCTGGTGGCTCTAGTGGTCCCGATGGTCCTGGTGGTCCCAGTGGCCCTAGTGGTCCTCCTCCTAGAGGCCCTGGTGGTCCTAGCAGTCCTGATCCCAGAAATCAACCCCCTGCGGGTGGATCTTCTGGTAGTTCTTAGTCACAACAACTTGTTTATCAGTCCACTTATGGTCCTATTGGTAATTATATGCCATATCAATATTACCTGTATGTTCATCCCAACCGAAAGTTACCTTTCCTAGCAAATTTATACTTACTTGATCTATCCAAGTTGATTAATGACCCCATTCGACACAATCCCTCGTGGCCCCGTATTCCAGTAAAGTGACCATCAGACATCCCAAAATTTGATGAGAAACAAGGAGACGATCTAAAGAACCATGTGATGACATTCCATTTGTGGTGTTCTTCAAATTCCCTCTTGGATGACTTTGTTCGGTTACGACTCTTTCAGCGAACTTTGACCGGTACGGCTGCGAAGTGGTACATTGAACTCCCACAACATTTGTTTGTGAATTTTGGCTCGCTGGAAACCGTGTTTGTTACACACTTTCAGCTCCCTATTCGTTATGAAATGGGTACTGATCTTTTAACCTCTCTACGATAGAACACCTCCACCCACATATCCAATCATATTCATGAGCGGAGAAGGCAGAGAAGGCTTATTAAGGCCCCTATTCCAGATCAGTTACTAGCTGATTGGTTCACCAAATCCTTGTTACCTCCTATTGCCTGAGATGTGGCTATGGGCGGTGCCATTACTGAAGAGAAGTCTATTAGTCAAGCTCAGTACCTAGACTTGGTTTATTCCTAGTCTAGCACTCTGTATGACCTGGTCCTTCAAGCTCCTCACCCCAGCACCGATCCTGCCAAGCCACCAGCAGAAGTACCTGTTGATGGGATTGTTGGTTCAATCCAGTCCCCATTAATGGTGAAACCTACCAAGCAAACCCAAACTGACCCATCTACTCCTTGGACTACTAAAGTTTCCATCGAGGTCAATTCTATTCAAAGTACTCAAACCTCAGGCAATAAAAAGAAAGGTAGAAATCGAAATAAAAAACCTAGAAACCAGCCAGAGACTCCATGACCAACCAATGGAGATAATGAAAAAGGGAAAATAAAAGAAAAATATCCCTGTCTATTATGTGGTGGTGACCATTTTTTAAAGGAGTGTCCTCGTTGGGATGAAATCTCCCAATTTTTGAAGTCCAATCCCACACCTGTAATACTTATGGATCCTTTTCCCTCTCAATAATAACTGATAGACCACATGTCTAATCAGGGTAATTCCCATTAATCAGAGGAAATTGGTATGATGTCCTCAGATACCATCCATTTGCAAACTTGAAGTCAGAATTATGATAAACCTGTGAATAAAAATGAAGATCATTCGTCTTCAGGGAAATCCCCTTCTACTATTTCTCCTGAGTCCTCGTCTACTATCTCCTTGTCTATCAAGAAGCCTACTCTTGACATGATTTTGCGCCCACCTAAGAGTACTCTTTGGAAGGCAGTATTTAATCCCAATTCCCGAGTTGCTCAATTTTATAATGTGGTTGAAGATCTTGCTCAGGCATCTTGTGCAATGTCTACCCTAGAAGTGCTCCAAAGTTTCCCTACACAACGCAAAAACCTGTTGACTGAATTAGGATCTTTAGACCCGGATAACACCAACTTGATTCATTTTAATGTTGAGAACTATAAGTCTAGGTTACCACATAAAATTGCATTTCAAGTCATTATGAAAGTAGTTGGAAAGAAATTTTTTCGAACTATCCTAGATGAAGGAGCTTCAACCTCCGTGTTGTCTCTGTCTTGTTGGAAATCCCTTAGCTCTCCCAAGCTTGTAAGATCACTTACGACCCTTAAATCCTTTGATGGACGGGGTTTCTAGCCCCACGGTCTCATATCAGCCCTCACAGTCGAGCTGGGGGGAAAAACCATTTCCATCCAAGTAGAAGTGGTATATTCCCCTTTAGATTACAATCTCCTCCTAGGACGAAATTGGTTCTATGCTATGACTATTGTTGCTTCAACAGTATTCCGAACTATCCAATTTTCACATCTAGGGAGAATCATTAATATTGACCAGCTTGATTTCTGCACACCAGATGTTACTACCTCCATGGCTAATAACATTCCCATGTTATACTAGTCCCATCCTCCTTACCAGTCGATTGGGGTAGGCATGTTGAAGGATTCATCCCTTATGGGATTTTTTCCATCCACTCGTCCTAGTATGGATTCCACGTCAGTCAATATGATTGCCTCATTTGATTATGAGCCTAATGGCCACTATGTTGTTGAGTCCACCTCATTAAGTTTACACGAAGCTATGTATGACGCCATTCAAACCTCTTCCGATGATCACACTGATGATCTTCATCTAGTGGCCTCAGATCCTTACCATTTACCGTATTGGTTAGAACCTTCTCTTCCCACTCTAGATTATCTCTCTGACACTTTTCCTTCCGACGAGTCCATTATTGAGATCATGAGCATGGATGAGTCCATTTGGGAGGATCACCATCATAGATCCATGTTCCTCCCCAACACCAATTCAGTTAACCATGATTTTGCATCCTTTTTTCCTACTGATATTGTCAACATTCCCCAAAGTCCTATATTGTTGCAACATACAGATTATGAAGGAAACCTTTGCAACATTACTCAGACAAACCCAATTGACATATCATCCAAGCCTGACGTTATCGAGCATGTTCATGTTGGGAAGAACTGCTCTGTAGATGAATCTGAAGCCTATAAGACACTTTTTAAAGAATTCCATGATATTTTTGCCTAGTCCTATGAAGATATGGCAGGGATCGACCCTTTCATCATGGTCCATGAGATTAAAACTTATCCCTCGGCCAAACTTGTGAGGAAAAAACCTAGGCAAGTCCATCCTCGGAAGGCCGCAGCTATAAAAGCTGAAATTGAGAAGCTTTTGAAAGATGGGTTTATTTATCCTGTACCCCTGACAGAATGGGTATCGAATGTTGTCCCTGTCAATAAAAATCAGAGCACCATTAGATTCTGTATCGACTTTAGGGATCTGAATAAAGCTTGTCCCTAGAACAACTTTCGTACCCTGCATACCGATCAGATTATCGACAACTGTGCTGGAAGTGTCATATTTTCATTCATGGATGGCTTCTCCAGTTATAATTAGATTGAGATATTACCCTCCGATCAGCATAAGACGAAATTTATTTTCCCATGGGGAACCTTTGGATATAAGAAGTTACCATTTGTCTTAAAAAATGCTAGAGCTACATTCCAGCGTGCGATGTCCTAAGCATTTCATGATGTCAAACACATTATTGAACCGTACCTTGATGACCTCCCTACTCATTCATAGCGACGAGAGGACCACCCTGGTCATCTTAGAGAGATAGTCCTGAGATGCTGTCACTATAATATACGACTCAACCAGCATAAATTTGTTTTTTGCATTGAGACCGGATGTCTGCTAGTTTTTGTGGTATCCAAAGATGGCATCTGGATAGATCCTTTAAAAATTTCCTCCATTCTTAATCTACTAGCCCCAACTAATCTATTTGAACTCCAAAGTTTGTAGGGGAAGGGAAACTTTCTCCATCATTTTGTGTGCAATTTCACAGAGAAAATGCACGATTATATGCGTCTCCTTAAGAATAACACTCCATTCTTATGGGATGACTAGGCCCAATGTGCCTTTGATAATCTTAAGCACGCTCTGACTCATTCACCAGTGATACACCTCCCTAATTATTCAAAGGACTTTCTCTTGTATATTGCTTCCTCTGCTACTACCATCGCTATGGTTTTAGTGTAGGACAATCTCCACGGTCAGGAGCACATGATTTATTACGCCAGTAAGAATCTCTTGGATTCTGAAACCTGTTATTCACGTGTGGAAAAGTTATCATTGGCCACGGTCATTGCTGTACAAAAATTTTGTCATTACATTCTACTCCGCACTACCACCATATTGGCAAACCAGAACCCGATGTACTACATCCTGACTCGTCAGGTGCTCAGGGGCAAGTACTCCCGTTGGATAGTTATCCTTCAGGAGTTTGATCTAGAATTTTACAAGGCTAGATCAAAGAAATCCTTGGTATTTGCAGAGCTTATGTGTGATATTCCTTGTGCTTCGATGGAATCTGAGCCTAGTGATTCATTTCCAGATGAATTCCTGTTCCTGATAAGCACTACTGATCCTTGGTATGGATATTTTCTTATATATCTCCAGACACAACATTTTCAGCCACATTTATCTTGTGATGATCATCGCTATATCCATCACCACGTGAAATACTATCTCATCCTGAATGATACTTTGTATAGACGTGGGATTGCTCTATTCTCTGGCGATGCTCACTCATGAGGAGGCTGGACTTGTGTTGAATGATTTCCATTTGGGAGCATGTGGTGGTCATTTATATTGGATGGCTACAGCCTAGAAAACCCTTCGCACTGGCTATTTTTGGCCTTCGATCTTCAAAGATTGTCATGAGGCTGTTAAGAAATTCCCACCTTGTCAACACTTCTATCCTAAAAAGTGCACCCATCCTGCTCCGCTACACCCCATCATTTCCATTGACCCATTTTCCAAATGGGGTATTGAATTCATGCATTGTAAGCCTACCTCAGTCGGGGGCATGGTTACATCATCGTATCCATGGATTATTTTACTAAATGGGCTGAGGCCATGCCTACATATGAAAAATATGGTAAGACTGCTGCCCTCTTCTTGTTCAATCATATCATAGCTATATTTGGAGTTCCATAGTCCATCGTTACTAATCACGGATCCCATTTCCATAATCAGATGATGGAGGAAATGAGTTCCAATGTAGGGTTTCACCATGAAAACTCTACGCCATATTATCCACAGGCTAATGGTCAGGTAGAGGCCATTAACAAAGTTTTGAAAACTATGCTTCATCAGATGGTTGGAGATCATAAATCCAACTGGCACCACATTCTTTTCTCCGCCCTCTGGGCTTATCAGACTTCTATGAAAATAGCTATTGGTTTCATGCCATTCCAGCTTGTCTATGGACATGAAGTTGTCTTACCCATCCAATGTCAGATTCCATCTTTACAACTTCCCATCGAACTTCTCCCAGACACTTCCACGGAGGAAGAAATATTTTTATACTTGAATAACCTTGATGAGACTCACAGAGATGCTTCCTTGGCTAATGAGGTGCATAAGAAATGCATCAAGGTGCAGTATGATAAATCCATCCAGCCTCATGTCTTTAACGAGGGTGACCTAGTCTTGACTTATGACCAAAGATACAAAAAACTAGGGAAGGGTAAGATTCAATCCATGTGGTATGGACCTTTCGTTATTTCCAAGGTGTTAGAGAAAGGAGCTTATGAGCTCGTTGATTATGATGGGATCCCTTTGGGGCAACCTCGCAATGGGTTGTACCTGAAAAGGTACTATTCCTAGGTTTTCTTGGGTAGTATCTTATATATATGTATATTCATTGGCTTTCTGTGTGCTTTTAGTATTTTCAATATGGTTTTGAGCTTCATGTCCACATCTATTTATACCATGTTTTGGTCGTACAAATGGCTTTCTACGATTTCGCTAATGGCGCTTGCCACCACACCTTGAATCTCACCTTGGCTACTTGGGTTCTCTATTCCTCGGATGAAGATTTGGTCAGTTCAAGAGCAGTTTGTATAGGTCCCGCTACTAATAACATCATTGAGTATGAAGTAGTCATCGTTCTTCTGACTGAAGTTGCCTCCCAGGATGTTCGCTATCTAGTAGTCTTGATGGACTCATAGCTCGTGGTTCACCATTTGAACCATGTCTACACCATTAGGAACCCGATACTCCTCCGCCTATTCTAGAGAGTGTGTTTGTTAGAAATATCATTCGAAACTATTAGTTATAGGCATATCCTTAGGGAACATAATGTAGTCGCTGACTCATTGGATAACTACATCCTACACTGGCATATTTCCCATTCATGACAGTAAATCAAACATGGTCCAATGTAAATAAACATTTAGAGACACGTAAAACTCATAGAAAATGCATTCTCCATTTGAAAGATTTAAACACCGTGTAAAAGTCTGTATATATATATATATATATATATATGGAAAATGTTACAAAATAGGTCCCGAGACCTCCTCTGAAGTACGTAGGCTTTCAGGAAAAATCATCATACAAAATCTTGAAGCTATCAGCTTTCACTAGTGGTGCTCATGATAGCACATCACTGCTCAAGCTACCCTATGCAGCAGCCTACTGAATCGGCTCAGTACTCCCACTATGGATCTCTGATATCTCATCGGAAGGTCATCTATGTCAGCATCTGGGATGTCCAAAGTCAACCTCTCTAGGTTCTCCTCCAGCTTCCCGGTGATATCATCACCTTGTGGTACAAATCGAGCTCCTTCTTGCCTATCCAATGGAGATGCTCCTCCAGGTGACGCTGCTCCAACATCTGCATGAGAATATATAGGTCTCGTCACTTAACATAAAAAACATAAAAACATTTCATCCATTTTAGGGTTTCTTGCTTCTTACTGATGTTGCCCCACTGTCTGCCAAGTGGGAGTGATAGGTCAAGATCTCCTGTGAATTCTATGCTTGTGTAAGCATAGTCCTCAACCATGAGGATCTGATCCAATAGCCATCTGAAGAATGGATCATCGAACTTCACCCTTCCCCTATGCGCTCGTGTGCAAGCCATGACCTGGACCCACCTCAGCATATGGGGGTCCCATGCTCTCAGAATCCAGAAGGTCACCTATGGCCTCATTTATGAAACTCACTCAAAGAAGAAGTAGGCTAAAATGGAACCAAAGCCGAACTGCTTCAGCTCTCCTTGCCGACACTTAGTCAGCTGATCCTTGAAGATTAGAAGAATTGCTTCCGCCCAGTTGAACATCGTGGGTGCCATAGCCTCTATGGCATACAGCATGTGTGCCCTGGAAGCATAGTGCACACCCTGATGTCTGGCCACCCTTTGCATAGTAAACAAGACAGTCCGTAGAGCCCTACCCATCACTGCCTTAATGGGGATATTCTTCCTCAATGTACATGTTCTTGGTGCACAGTGTCGATCTATAAGCTCTCTAGTAGTAATTTCCTCACCACGAGAACCTATCAATGAGATGGGGGCACCCCATATCGATAGACCAATCAGGAAGTAGATATCCTCTACCTCCACTGTAAGTATGTGTGCCCCCACCTCGAAGTACTGCTACTCTAGATTCCACATCTGCAGTATGTGCTCCAGTAGCCATTCATGTGACACCATGCTTGGGGTCTGGAATAAATTCAAGAGCCCACATTCCCATAATGCAGTAATACAGATCACATTTCTCTTAGGATCAGCATCCTCATTGTCATGAGTTCTTTCCTTCCATATCACCATGTTTTGAGCAATCTAGACCAGCCAAAAACCACAATGGTATGCATTAAAATCATCCTTAAATCATTGGAAATCAAAAGAATGAAGTTATATCACCCATACCATTATTTTAACTTATCCATGGTTGGCACTACCTATGCACCATTGGAGATAGGTGGTGGCACCGCCTGTCCACTGTATTGTTGGCGCAGTTCTAGGGTGGAACCGCATATCCCGCAAGGGGTAGCCGCGATGCTTGCATTTTGAGTTTTAGGGCTTGCCATATGGACCCAAAACCCCACCAAACCTCAAAATAGATGCTATGAAATGAAAGGTAAGGGTCTTAGTTATTACCTACAACTGACAATGTTGAAAATAGATGGTGGAAGCTCCCAGTATCAGCTGTGTAATATCTAGCTAAGAAAATGCTCCAAGTGCTCTCTGCTAGAGGTAAATAGTGAAACGGTTTGATTTTTTACTATTTACTTGACTTATATAGGCATTTTTGGGTCTGACTCGCTATAGTTTTGTTGTAAAATCATATTTTGGCCAAAATTTATCTATTGTAATCCCTAATGCTAGTTGTAAATGCATTTAACACTTGTTTTTGAGACTATTACAGGATAGGAGAACTCTAGCAAGAAGCTTTGAAAGTTTGTTTATGGATTTTTTGTACTTTCATAAAACGGAAAAGGTTGATGAGCGTTTATTACAACACTTTGATCACGCTCTCTAAACCTAGTATCAAAGTTCTGAGTCCATTTCCAATTCTTTCCAGGATCGTAAAATTTGACATTGTGTAAAGAAACATCATGGAGTCTTATTTTCACATCTTTTTCAGACCCCTTAAAACATGAAAATATCGTCGAGTCCATTTTTGAATCTTTCCAGGCTCATAAAAAGTGACATTGTGTAAAGAAACCTCATGGAGTCCTCTTTAAACTCTTTTGAGGCTACTTGAATACGAAAATATTATCGAGTACTTGTCTCCTTCATACTCGTAAAAGTATTTGAAGAGTCATCCTTCCAACGGTAGGTTATCTCTTTTTCGGTTCAGATAGGACTATTTACAAAAAAGGAACACTCTAGCCAATCATGACTGGAAGAGTTCTCTAAGGTATGATTTTATACTTTTTAGGGCGTTAGAGACTAAATCATATGAAAAAGGACCCTTTGGAGTCTTCTTCCGTATTCATTCAGACTCTCTAAACATGAACGATACCGAGTTTTCTTTCAGTGGACTCTTTAAATTAAACATTGAGAGACCCATTTTGGGATCGAACCCCTCCTCTCTCAGGTTAGTAAAACATATGAGTCTGGACTTGTCTTTCAACAAGTTATACCGAGTGTTTGTTACCCTCTTTGAACTCATAAAACTGAAAAGATGCACTCATCTATCATGATGGGGGGAATGGGAAGGGAATCATTTTGCAAATAATGGCAGTTGTTTGTCGTTACCTTTGAACATGGCATTTGTCTGCACAATCATGTCAGTCAATTGGGTATTCAGCTGATCTCCATGATGATCCACTTTCATGAGTCATGTCACTCCTTTGAGTCTTTCAAAAGAATGCATTGTCCACTGTCACATTATGTGTCTATCCCGTCTAGTCATGCTGCCAAGTCTTTTGTCGTGCCGCCCGATGTTTAAAGGGGATCTAAAGAAGTGTCTCCTCTACAATCGACACAGTATTTGTGTCAGTATATTTGAGTCAGTCATATGGTTACGGAATGCACATCATTCCAGAACTATGTTTCGAGTTTCGTGTCGTCTATGTGGGACTCATCATGGCCCTCCTTCGACGAGACTTTTCCTATCGACATCAGCTAATCATCCGTGAAATAGTCTTAGAAAAAATGATTGGTAACTTGAGACCTATATGCCTTAATGATAGATTCTATCACTCTCGACATAGGTTCACATCATTGACCTTTGATCGATAGAATCAACTGGGTTTTCAAAATCAGGACATATATTCACACTCAGTAGATTGTACTAGAGTACCTTGGGAATCATTGACATTAATGGTGATCTCCATCGCACTTGTTAACGGTTCACATCATTGGATGATAATCAAGTGGTTTCTACCATGTTCGACTTCAGATCATTCTAATCACATGGATAGAATCGTACTTTGTGGAAGACGAGATGAGGACCCTCGGTATTTGTTTAAAGCACTCATTCCTTTTCCCCAGGTTGCGATGGAGTTTTGTATATCTAGCATAGATCCACATTTGTATGGTCGTGGCTATGCTCAAATTTGTGTCTGTATGACATAGATATAAATTGTATGTCTGGTAGCTATGTCCAAGTTTGATTCCTCTATCACATGGATCTACGTTGTATTCTAGTAGCCATGCTTGTTTATTCCTCTCATGGATCTGCCTTGTATTTTTCTATAGCCATGAGTTTGGTTACTTATGTCTATGAGTCAACATACTAATGTACTGCAGATGCCTACTTGATGACTTGCTCCGATCGAGCCGACATTTTCACCTCATGGCAATGAATTGTTCTCTCAAAGCCCTCATTTATCATATCCCTCTAAGACTCATGCTTTGGGGGGCATCTTGTTATACCAAAATCCTATCACCATCATGTGATAAGACATTTGACATACCTACTTGCCCTAACCCAGATTCTAGAGTGGAAACTCATATCATTTATCAATCTTTTCATACAAATTCCTAGCACCGTGCTTGACCCTTTATCCATACGCGGTACCCTTGTTCACACCACCCATACTCTGTTTCCCACAAGCAATGCCACTGCTTATGGCCCTTAGTCCATAAGCAATTATTACCAGAACCGCCCTGTCACTAAAGGAGAAACGCAGTACCTTGGGTAAAAAGGGAAAAAGAGAAGCTTCTCGAGGATTTTAGATGATAATCCTTGAGATATCCCTTATCCCTACTGTTGTGGGTCTATTGAGCTCGAGATCCCCCATCCAAGGATATTGGAGGCCACCTCACCCACAAATATCTCAACCTACCCTATCCATCTAGCCTTATAAATACAAGCTTATGGCCATGGTTGAGGGGGAGAACTCTTAAGGCATTGTTATGCTGTTGGATTGATCACTTGGTCCATATCATTGGAGAGCATAGAGAGAGATAGAGTCGGAGCTTATGGGGATGAGAATGCTTGGTTTCAAGGAGATGCATGTCAACACTAAGGCTTGGTTGTAAACTTCTTCATATTTTTTTAATGCAAGTTGATTTCTATCCCACATATATTGTTGATGTTTGATTTCATATATATGTTGTTAGATTCCTTAGTGTTGGAGTAGGGTCCCGCAGCTACAGGAGAAGATGCAATTTTGGCAGATAGAAAGTTTTGGCGAAGATATAAGAGATAAGGTAAAGATACGACGCCGTAGCATGTTTCTAGCTGCAGATCAGAGACAGAAACTGTGACTATCGGGGCATAAAAGTCAAAGAAGACGACAGTACATAAGCGGCCAAGAGGAGAGAGCTCACCCACTGCACTAAAGGCAGCGACCGAGAAGAGAGACCTCACCCACTGCATTCAAGGCAGTGGCGGAAGATAGGAGGGCTCAGCTACCCCCATAAAGGAAAAGGGGCAACGAGGCCAAGGTATGGAAGACGAAGGACAGAAAAGGAAGCGGCGCCCAGTACCCACGATCAGCACCGGGAAGCGTGGAAGACTACAAAGAGCTGTGGTGTGACGGAAAGCGGCAGTTCAAGTACAGATAGACCAACTGTCACAGTTAGGGTTTTTGGGTTACTGTTCGGACAGGCCCATAGTGTTGTAATGGCAAGACCTTCAGGCCGCCTATAAAGGGATGTATTTTTTATTGTAAAAGGTTAACTAGTTAGTCAGTTAGCTCACAGTTATTTTTTATTGTAATAGAGTCGAGCTCTGGTTCTGCTATTCATTCCATAGTTACCTTACTATAACCAGTAGCCGATTCAAGGAGTATGTATGTAACAATCCGTAGGGATTGACAGAGAGAGAGAGAGAGAGAATATTGTAAGAAGGAAATATAGAGAAAGAGAAGAGATCTAGGAGAGAAGGAATCCCGACAGTGAGTGCGGAGTTACCCAGAAGATCTCTAGCTGCACAATAGGTTGTAGCAGAACTGTGTACTCTCTCAAGATATAATAAACACAGTTCTATGGACGTAGCTTCTACCCTGGAAGTGAACCACGTAAAACCAATGTGTTATGTGATTATTTCATGTGATTGTGCTTTACTTAGTTGATATCTGTTATCTGTTACATGAATGTTGTATCTCAGTTAGTAAATGTCTGTATGTCCTCATTCAGTTACAGCATTATTGAAGGGTAAAGGTGGATTTACATGTTTCAAGCGTTGCATGTGAGTTTACCAGTGCTTGTTTCACATAGTAGTAAGTCATTCTATTAAAGTGTTTCCAGTATACTTATTCAGCCAGTTAAGTATAGTTGAGGTAGAGTGTGTTGAACTGTGGAAGTTCAAGACAGAGTGTTTACTATCTTGTTGAAAGTTAACCAAGTCATTTCACCCAGTGAGATAGCCTTTGGACTGTGAGGGTCGCAGTGGGCCGTACTAGAGAAGACATCACATTGACAGTAGGTGATATCGCACCATCCAAGGAGCTTCGGTGTGAGATATCACCGAGCGTGGGTTAAGCAAAAGGGAGAGTTGTGCATCGTCCAAGTCGTTGCGGTGCGATAGGAGTCCTTCCCCTATAAGAACTCGTTGCAGAGAGATCTCGCTGGGTAAGAGAAACCGCAAGACCCTAGGATGCTACAGATCCTGGTTGAGGACACCTGAGTCTTCGGCCAACCCATAAGATCACTTCGGGTGAGACTTCAGGCCATTTTGCGGTCTGTTGCTGAAAGGGCCAGTGAGCAAGGGGTATTGTTGGTTTATGTATAATAGTAAACCCAGGTCATCCTAGATAGACAACACTTAGTCACTAGCATATATTAGTAGATTATATTCTAGTTACTTTGATCTATTTCATGTTGAGCTTATTGTAGGTACACAGGGTGACTATCAAAGCATTGTATTCTAGGTATCTACAGTGTCTAGGGAGAGTCTTCAACCTCTGTATTCTATTTGTTCTGGATCTGAAACATTCACACCAGTGGAACACCTTGTTGTCTGCAAGAGGTGAAATATTCCATCTAACACGTCTTCATCTATCCCATTGCATCCACCATGTTGGTTTCTAATCCCATTCCCATGAATAAAAAATAGGGTACCATTCGCATTTGCACATACTTCCATGACCTAAATGGGGCATGTCCCAAAGAAAACTTCCCCACACCTTTCATTGACCATATCATCGATGCATGCATTGGACATGAGGCCTTTTCCTTCATGGATGGATTTTTCAGCTATAACAAAATCCAAATCCGGAAAGAAGACCGACGTTGTAAGACAGAACTCACAACCCCATGGGGCACATTCGCATATTGAGTCATGCCCTTTGGTCTCAAAAATGTTGGACCCACCTTCCAGTGTGCCATGACACACTGATTTTGCGACCTCGTTCACATCATGTTGGCTTGTTTCAATAACCTCATTGCACGGTTGCAGAAGAAAACACAGCACATAGACGACTTGTGACAAGTATTCATACGATGTCTCCAGTGCAGAATCTACTTGAACCCATTCAAGTGTGTTTTTTGTGTCCCCTCGAGCCGTCTACAAGGATTCATCATGTCACATAAAGGAATGACCGCTATTCCTTGGGAAGTCTAAACAACTTTCCCTCTAATGTCACCCCTTTGAGTGACAGTGTTACAACTTGTATTATAGTTTTTCCATTTTTGTTTTACACATTTTTCAAAATTGAGTCTTATGTATCATTTCCTCTCATTCCTTCAGATGGAGCACACCTCAAATCGGTATATGGGATTCATAGATGGAGCAAGCAGATGGTCTCCGAACCTCACCTCGACTGCATGGGTAATCTACTCCCCATTGCACGAGTTGATCCACATCAACGGAATATACATGGGCACCGCAACCAACAACCAGGAGAAATATGATGGTGTCAATGACCTCTTGGCTACTGCTCTTCATATAGGAATTCACCATCTTGATGTCTTCTTAGACTCCCAACTACTTGTTTCTCAGTTGAACAACCACTATCGAGTATAGGATACCTGCCTCTTTAGAAAGTACCTGTGCACTAAACATATGGTTAGAACATTTGAATCCATCACATCCACACATGTTCCCAGGAACCTCAATAGTTTCATGGATCAAATGGCTAACGATATTCTAAATTGGCACATCCACAACCACATATAGAAAAAATACAACCATAATATCATGCATAAACATGTCTAAAAAATACACACATAGTGTAATAATACATCACATAGGAATTTGCATTCCACAGCATCATAAAAAGACTCACATAATAAAACCATAAAAGTGCATCTACGTGCATCAAAAAATATGTATATATATAAATCAGTTAGTCGCATGTCCAAAACATGTCCAATAAAAAAACGAGAAGCCACATATGCTTTCTCAACAAGATATACATAAGCAACAAAAAAAACCCTAAGTGCACCAACGCACTAGGGATAGCCCCGCTAGGCTACTAATCTGACTCAGACTCATCATCTGACTAGGTGTCATCATCTTCTGAAGAGGACTCATTCTCTGCATGAATATCACCTCTCGCTGCTCGGCGAAAGTGCTCACAAGCCACCGCCATCTTCCTCATCACACCACTCAACTCTGTAGGAAGGTTGTGAATATCGGCAATCATATCAGTACTTAGGTGTTGCTAGCCATCATTTGACACTCCAGTAGTAAGTTGTTCCATATATGGCACCAGTCCATCCATATCCCGCTGCTGCCTACAGGAGCTCCTAGCAGGAACTACCACAGGAACAATGATAACGACCTGCCTCTGATGCTTGGGAGGTGGGTGAGGACCAACATCTGCATAAGAAAACAAGGACACCATCAGTCCACATACATCAACAATACAAAATACCAACCAGCTCAAATACACTATATATAAAGATGAACATAAAAACATCACGCATACATACCAGTTGGTCCCCATTCCTGGCCAGGAGGCATCTCAAGGTCTCCCTGGAAATCCATACCCACATACGGGTACCCCTCGATCACTACATGAAGCTAGAGCCACTGCTCCAACAAATCCTCTATAAAAAAGTAGCCCACTCTGCTGCCACCCTTGTGGATCATCATCTAGCACCATCTGTACATCCTCGGCTCCCGCGGACCACTGTCCTACACATCCCGATGAGGATGAAGTGTAGGTACTTTCTTAAAGAAGAAATTACACAAGAAGGAGCCAAAACAAAAACCAACTCCAGTAGTGTTCGACTTGTTCAGCTGACATCGAATAGCCTGCAGATACATCTAGCCCCATTCATAATACGTGCCACCTATGGAATGCTCTACTAGCTGTAGCTGACAACCAGAAATATTGTGGCTCCCCGTGGAACCCAAGATACATTACAGTAAGGTCCCCACCGCCCATGTGGACAAATCCTTGATGTCACACATCAAGATGTATGAACCACACACGTACGTCATAGCATAACAGTGTCGATCACATAGATCCTCCAATGTCTCCTCCCGAGACAGCACAGGTACCAAGTCACCAACCACTCCCAACATAGGGAGCCCAGTAATGAAGTATACATCTACCAACATAATCTCAATGTGTTGGCCCTGAAAGAGGAACACCTCCTCATCAACATCCCAAAAACTTATCAATGTTTGCATCAGCAAACGCACTCTCTAAATGACGGGTATCCTCATAAATTTCAGCAATCCGCAATGGGATAATGTATGTCTAACATTCCCGTCACATAAGGATGCATCCCTGACACTCTTGTAGTCTCTCTCTCTCTCCACTTGATCTCTGGCATCCTGCACAAGCAAAAACCCTGATGTGAGCCACTGCCATCATAAAAAAAAACACCCAAAAGAGGCTAGGGTGCACTTGTTTGGGCAAAAGGAGTGCCCAGGGTGCTCAAAATTTCCCCTATGACTTTGCCCCCATGAAACCCTAAATTGCTCATGGGGGGGCTCCAGGTGACCAAATCCAGCAAAGAAACCACCAAAAAGATGAGTTTTAGTGAGAGCTCTTACCTGCAAGTCGCGACATGCAAAACATTTGGTCAGATCAAGAGAAATCAACAAATGAAGAATTAGGTCCCACCTCTCCAACTCTACAATGAACAGTGACAATGACACTTCACCATGTGGACCCCACCCTTATATAGGCCCCATTTGACCTAATTTCTTCTGATCGACATAACAGGACCATACGGACTCCGTTTGAGACGTTGTTTGCACCACTGGTTTCAGAATTCCTCCCTCCATCTCTTTATGAGACCATTGCATCATGTTTAACAAGTAAATTTTGATACCATTTCCCACAAGTCACCTCGAATTACAATCCATGACATGAAAATGCAAGTTTCTACTGACTTGTACTTGTATCTTACTTCCCGATCGCTACTCATGTGAGTGTTCGGGCCACTGCCCATTAAGGAATGTAATTTTACTTATATTTTTGTATTTATAATTGTCTTTTCCACCGTACCTTACACGGACATCTGGACCATCGTCCACAAAACCCTTTATTTTTCTTACATGTATTTGGCATATAAGTGCCCCCGGACTTGCACTCACATCGCATGTAGTCAATTCCGTCCACCACAACACACACACACTCTCCTGACCTCTATCTAAGAGCCACCTCGGTTTGTGTGCCTCTACCACGATCTATCCCATGCATTTATTGGTATGTTTGAGAACCTTCTGCTCCTTCCATACTGCATGGATGACTTTCGGACCTTTGTCCACTATCTCGACATGGGGCACCGCATGTGCCACTGCAATCGGTTTACCATACTGGAGTTTTGTTTAAGCTCTTTTTTGACTCCTTAAAACAATGAAAATATAGCTGAGTGCAACTTCTTCCTTTCCCACTAAAGTATAGGAAAGGGCGTCTACATCGTCTCATTTACCTCCTTTTGTGGACCATGTAGACCATCTCTTGAAAAGGATCACCTTGGCGTATTCAAGCCAAGACCGTTCCCCTCTGCATACTTTTATACTTTCTCAGGAAGAGGGGCCACACTTTATGAAAAAACTCACCACGGGTTGTTGTTAAGCTCTTTTCCAGCCTTCTCATCAAGAAAATATTGTCGAGCAAACTTGGTTTCTTTCATGCTCGTAAAAGTATCTAAATGACCGTCCAGTCAGTATAGGTTTAAACTTTTCCAACCTGATTGGACTACCAACAGTAAAGAAGTCTCCCATCCCCTACACGATGGGAAAGCTCTCCTATGTATACTTATATCCTTTTTCAGGCATAGGATACTACAAACAAAAAATATCCCCCATCAGAGTCTTCTTCATGCTTTCAGACTCTCTAAAATTGAAAGAACCATCGAGCATTTACCTTCTCAGGATCGCCAAAAATCCACAAGATCATACCACAACGGTGTCCCTAGACACCACCCTACAGAAAATAGTTTAGCAGCATTCCCACATTGGGTCACCTTTGTTCAGAGTACTCTGCAATGTGTCTTCCTTGGATCCCATCAATTTCAAAAGTGTCTACCTCCTCCAGGAATTTCCCATCTGCAGTGACATTCTCGGTATTACAGCTATGATTCCGGTCCCATGAGTCAGTTTCATTTGCTGCCTGGTCCACCCTAGCATCATACTCTGAACAAAGGAAGTTTGAGTCTCCCACACTCCCCCTACTCCTATTCAGTTCTTCCCCCCCCCCCCAATTCAGTGAGTCAGTCCACAGATTGCTTCACACCTTCCAGTTATCTCCCTTGCGCTCCTGGTCAAGGAAACATCATTGCCTTGACTAAGGGAATGTCTCCCTCTGTCGATGCCAACACACATATTCCAGAGGATAGACCCAGAGGTCCCTATACCTTGGTTTCATTTACATCATTGATGAGTTCCTGGGACCACTTCATAGGAGTCCTTAGTTCCTCTCGGGATGGTTGTTTCTCACATGCTCGACTTCAACTACATCATCGCACTGTTGAGATTCGTACAGGGTTTGGTCCGTACAGTATTTGGTCAAAGACCCTAGATGTCACCTGACTATAGCACATTGATGTGTCTACTCAAGGGACCTAAACAGGATATGTCCCTTGTGATTTTTGGGTTGCATTGGAGATAGTGATCATAAGCCCCAGCAGTGCTTCGATATACCTTTATGATTGATGCAGCATACTTGTACCATAGAGACTCTAACTCTCAATCAGCGAGTCCATACAGCTATGTACTATTCCAAATCCAGTAGACTATCAATCATGAAGATATATAATTCCATGAGAATGCCATGGGTCCAATGTACCAGATCAACATTGTATTTAGCCTCACATGGAGGCAACCATTATGGTAACATCAGTTGTATATGATCGGCTCTAGTATTTTAGAGCATATATCAAATTATTCTTTTGACATTGTCACGAGCATGGGGATTCCCACCTCTTCCATATACATGTCACACATTATTTGTATCTCACCCATTGATGGGAACCATATTAATACAAAAACCAAAAGCCACCATGCCCCAGCCCCAGAAGCACCACCTCTACGCAACAAATCCTATGATGTCCATCGGCCATACGTTGAGATCCTGCCCTCACACATCAGGGGGCAATCTGTTAACCCAAAAATCCCCCACTTAGCTCTCAATGGCCTACACCACCCAAGGACACCATCTCACAACCCTCATATCACTCCATTAGACCCCCACACCCTCAAAAGTAGCTAAAGGATGAAGAAAAGGGATTAAAACCCCCAAAAAAGGACCCCAAAATAGTATCCTAGGAGCTAAAGCCCCCAAAAAGGGGCTAAAACCCTAAAAGGAGCTAACATTAGGGCGAAAGGGGCTAAAAGCCCAAAAAAGGGGCTAAATCCTTGACCAAGGGATTAAAACTCTAAAACCCCTTGAAAAAGCTATAAAAGGAGGGTGGGGGGTCACTCTCGAACGACTTCTCCCTTGCATATTGTTATGCTTCCTGTTAACACCCAAAAATGGTTCAATACCTCATCTACCCCATCACACGGCTCATTTGTCCATTTTCATACCATATTTCCATCAAAAACACATAAAACCATCTAAAAAGCCTCCAAAAGGCTTACAATGCCTCCAAAAGGCCATAAAACCCTCTTTTCCTCCAAAAAATATCCAAAATTCCTCCAAAAAAGCAAAAATATCCAAAAAGGAAGAAAAAATATGAAATAATGAGGAAAATGAGGAAAAAACCCTAAACAGCTAAAACCCTAACCCTGAACCGCATGGTTTCCAACTATAAATAAGGGGTGGAGATCCCTTATTTCACATCCACAATCACAAGTATCCTGCCTCTGCCAAAATTGCTCTTGAAATCCTAGCTCACCATTGAGTTGCTTTCACCGTGAGAGCCCCTTTTGGCCCATTTCCACCATTGGAGAAAGAGAAGGAGCAGCTGGAGCTCGGAGAAACCTTTCGGATCAGCACAACGGGCTTCACCAACCTCCACATTGGAGGTCAGATCAATAAAAAATCATTCTTTACTTTTTACTGTTTTGCTTCATGAACATGTTTAGATTAGTTTTTATTTCTGTTTAGCATTATTTATTCACATATTATTGAACTACTACTAAGGAATCCGTTCTCCTTAGTAGGTGCTCATTCGCACAAGCTAGGGGTAAAACCCTAGCTACAGTTTTGGCGACTCCGCTGGTTTTTATTTTTATTTTATTTCCCGTTTTGTCCTTTCGGCTGCCGTTTTCGACCGCTGTAAACCGCAGTTTTTTCCTCCGCAGTCGCGTCCCGATCGCGGTTAAGCCCCCTTTTTGCTGCGTTCCGAACGCGCCTGTTGGCCCTATTACCTGCGTCCCAGCCGTGCCTTTCCATCTCTTAGCTGCGATTCGACCGCGCCTTTCCAGCTCCTTGCTGCGACCCGACCGCGTCTGCCGTCCAGAAACCCGCGACCTGACCGCGCCTGTTTCCTTCAAACCCGCGGTCCGCCCGCCTGGGTTCTCCAGAAACCCGCGACCTGTCCGCGCCTGTTTCCTTTAAACCCACGGTCCGCCCGCCTGTGTTCTTCAAAAACCTGCGACCTGTTCGCGCCTGTTTTCTTCAAACCCGCGGTCCGACCGCCGATCCGATCTGACTTTTGCACTTGTTCCTGCTTTTGAACCCAGCCCCTTTGCTGCCATATTTTCTGCACCTGCACAACCATCTGTTCTACCTGCAGCCCTAGAACCTTTTCTGCAACAACATCTTTGTCCCCCTTTACAGAATTTTTAAAAAAAATTTCAGCATTGTTTATTCAGATTATTTTTGCATGGTAAAATTTTTTCATTCAGTATTATTGATATTTAGGAAGTTGCCCTAGCACTTCTCTTCTGGGTTCATAACCTCACAAGCACACAATCTTTCACCTAATTCAAGTGAGACTTAAAAACTACTTAACTCAACCAACATTCTAACCCCACTTGGGGAACACAAAAGAATTTTTGTAGTTAGGTAGGATCGGGGGGATAGGCTTCCAAAAACACCCCTCGGTTACTTACACTTGAGACATAGTTGTTGTCCATTAGGGAACCAAAATCCCTTAGTATTTTTTGACACGGTCACAACCGGTTTATCAGAGGGCCTCTCCCTTAGGAGGGTTGAAGTCGTGAGATTGGTTCCGGAGGTCTGAGTGGAATACCGAACTCCATTCAGTAACTGAAGGACTACCTTTCGCAGTTCTCGGGATATCCTTGTATAGGGGTATTGCGGTTAAAGGACCAAGCGGCAGATTTACCTTTCTGGACGTGTCATGAGCGGGGTATCTTAGTTGCCATTCTTCTAGGATTTGACTACTCGGTGTCCTTCCCGGTAGGG
Source organism: Pseudotsuga menziesii (assembly GCA_001517045.1). NCBI lineage: Eukaryota > Viridiplantae > Streptophyta > Pinopsida > Pinales > Pinaceae > Pseudotsuga > Pseudotsuga menziesii. The sequence goes on along the minus strand of LPNX010962909.1, from coordinate 429,044 downwards.
GGATACCTTAGCCACTTGGCTTCCCTATTCATATTGTCTGACTTGGATTTCGTCACCTTGCAGAGGATATGTCTAGTTGAGTCATAATACTTTTAGTTAGGTGTTTGCATGCTCCCTTACCTCCTTTTGGTCTAGTGATTCCACCGTTTTTTATTTATAGGAAACCTTCTTTTTTGGTATTCTGACCATTTCTGTTGACACTCCGCCTATTGTAGCACACAGTTACAGTGGGTGTTTTGAGTTGGTTGTTTGCCTGAGCGCCCTATTTTTTGAGCTCTCCTTCTGCACACTCGGTTGCATTAGATTTTTTGAGCTGTTTTGTACCTACCTCAACCCACAAAGATTTGACACCATTTGTCACCATTGAGTCCCCGAGACATTCTCGGCGCCTCAGAGGTGAGCCCCCACAGCACGGTTCACTTGACACCACCCGTCATCAACACAGATCATCATCACTTGATACCACTCATCATAGATCTCGAGCCTTGTCACTTGACTCCACTCGTCAACGGCATAGGACTCCGTCACCAGATACTGACACCCCTTATTTTACCTCTGATTCTGAGCCAGAGTCTGAGAACCCCCTTTACACTGCCCCTACTAGCCCCATGGCTGGCGTGACTCCCACTCCCATCTTGGTAGGGACCATTGGTGGCACATCCACCACTACACCAGTTACCATACCTGTTATGGGTATGCCCTCCACGGGGCCCCCATTCACCGTTCCCCTCACGGCACCTATTCCCGCAGCGGGAATACCTATTCCCACTCCATCAGTGGCTCATACTACACATGGTGGTGCAGGACCGTCCTATACCACCTTAGTTCCCCCATTTGGGGGCAACATCCCTCACATGACCCCTCCACTTGGGAGCATCGGCCCCAACTTGGTCCAACCCACTACCGTGTCACATCCTTCGACCAGTTTTCCATTCATGGCTAGCCTCAACCTGCCTGACCTACCCAGATTAACCAACGATCCCATCCGACATGACCCTGTGTGGCCTCACATGCCCACCAAGCTCCCCTCTGACATCCCTAAGTTCGAGGGCAAGGCAGGTGAGGACCCACAAAACCATATCATGTCTTTCCATCTATGGTGTTCCTCTAACTCCATAGTAGACGACTCTATTCGCCTCCGTTTATTACAGCGCACTTTCACTAGCTCTGCTACCAAGTGGTATATTGAACAACCCCATGGAACCCATGCCACCTTTACTTCCCTGGCCTCGACCTTCCTCCAGTTCTTCCAGTTACCTGTCCGCTATGACGTAGGCGTTGAGATCCTACTATCATGCAGATAGAACACAGCTACCCACATCACAGACCACATTCATGAATGGCGTCGACGCCGTAGCCTATGCAAAATCAAGTTAGATGACTGGATCTTCCTAGATTGGTTCCTTAAATCCCTCCTTCCTATCATTGCTAAGGATGTGGCATCTGAAAGACCCCAGTCCGAAGAAGAGGCTATCCTTAAAGCCCAACAGTTCGATCTCATTTACGCCCAGTCGGGTTACCTTTATACCATCATACCTGACGCCCCTCGCGACAATTCCTTCCAGCACGATGCGCCGGGGGCATCCCATGCTGCTGACGACATCATTGGCTGCGTCTCTTCGCAGCCTCAGCCATTTTCCATAGCTCGTCCTACCCCTGGCCCTGACCCTTCGCGGGCCACCTCACAGTCTGGAGCAACCAACCCGTATTCTCCCATGACACATCACCACCATACACATGGACCCTCATGTCTACCTCAGTGTTTCGGTCATGCGACCACTGCTTACGTCCCCCCTATTGCACCTCATCCCTACTACCACCAGCAGGCTGCACCAGCTCTTGTGCATTCACAAGCCCAACCCGTTTATTACCCGCCACAGCCAACCCCTGCGGCAAACCCACAACTCGCTCCACAGCACTATCCGCAACCCCCTCAGGTTGCTACCCCTGCACAGCCTCCACCTACATATCATCCACCGCAGCCTGCTCCAGCCCCTGCGCAACCTCAGAATCCACCTACTGTCCAAGGGAAAGTTTACGCTCAACAAAACCCACAGCAAAACCAGAACAACCAACGCAACCAGGGCCAACAAAACCGCGGCAGAGGCCAAAATCGTGGGAACAACCAACTGACCGAGCAAGCTGGTCAACACCCTAATCCCCCCGCTAGTAATAATGTAGCCCCTGCTAACCAAAACCCTGATCGCCCGCCCAAGCAGGCTAAAAACCCCAATTTACGAACAAACTACCCTTTTTCTGTTTGCGGGGTCTATGGCCACTACACACATTTTTGTCCACATATGGAGCGGGTTCGGCAACTTTGGGCTGCTGATGTACAACGCCAAGGGCAGGCGGCTCCTCAAGCACCACCCAACCCGCCACCACCTCAGCAACCACCTTTGGTCTTGCAAAACCCCTTACCAACCCAAGGCATAGTGAACACTGAACCGTTGCCTCCCCCTCAAGCTAACGCACCAACCCAACAAATCACTTATGCTGCTCCTGATCAACCCATTTTTGACTCAGGGACCCACCACTTGTTGATGATTTCCTCCGATGAGGTCAACCTATAGACTCGACGGAACCAATATGGATCCACCCCTGAAGCTCCTCCCGCCGATAAACCCATTAACGCTCATCCCACTGATTAGGCATTACGTATACCTCCACCTCCACTAGATGGTGCCACCTCCATTCGGAATTTTGTCATCCATCGATGCATTATTGATGAAGGTGCCTCTACATGTGTCATGCCCATCTCCATCTGGGAGCAAATGGGATCCCCCCCTCTCCAGCAATCCTCTACTGCGTTGCGAGCCTACGACGGCCGTTCAGCTCAACCACATGGCCTATTAACTAACGTCCCCGTCCAGCTGGCCGAAAAAATCGTCCACATAAAAATCGAGGTTATCAATGCACAGCTTGATTACAACCTTTTACTTGGCCGCAGCTACATGTATGCCATGCGGGCAGTTGCTTCTACTGTTTTTTGTACCATGATGTTCCCCCATGAGGGACACGTGGTCAAGGTTGACCAACTCACTTACCATGATCCCAATGCCCCTGCGGCACCCGAAAATGTTCTCCCCATGGTTGAACAACCTATTTCGAGTGCCACCACCTCATTCGTTTCTTCTAAGGGGCCCGGAGTTTACTCAGATGCACCCATGACCTCGACCTTCCCATCTATTCCACCCCTGTCACCTACCATCATTGAAAAATCTGTTTCGGATGTCACCAACTCATTTGTTTCCTCGATGGGGCCCGAATTTTACTCAAACGCTCCAATTTTCTCAACCTTCGAATCTATTCCACCCCCGTCACCTGCCGTTGAAGTGTTCGACCTATGTACCCTGTCCCATTGCACGTGAACTCCTACTAATCAACCGCCCTTGTTGCCTCAACCCCCTTTGGTACCTAGTCACATTGGTGCTACACCCATCCATACCATTCCTTTCCTCTTCCCTCCCTCAGGAGTAGTTAGCGCCCCGGTCATGGCCACCCTCAGCCTTCCTGGGTTAACCTTAGGATTACCTGTTTGGTATCTTTCACCTCCCGTTCGTTCGTCGACACCAGATATCATCCTGCAACTGGTGCAACCCATTGTCACTACTAGTCAACCACCTGCCGATATCGCTACCCCGTCAACCTCCGCGAAACCCCCCCCTCTTCTTCCCAAACCCACTGGGGGCAGAGGCCCCCAACCTTACACTGTTGTCCCACCTCCTAAGACAGTCAAAAATCCCCCTGTGTTTCGTGCTCCTCTGAAATGCGCGTTGTGCGATGAGTTGGGCCATGTGACTCACCTATGTCCTCAGTTACCGACGTTACAGGAATACATGCAACTACTTGACGACGACCCCACTATCCCGGTTGTCCATCTAGATCCAACCCCTATGCCTCGCGACAAATCCTTGCACACTAACCACTCCTGTGCCTTATGCGGTGTCTACGGGGATTACTCACATCACTGTCCCAATCTCCCTGAGTACAGAGCAGCTCTCTTTGAAATGAACAATCTGGATCTTGAGATAGCACCACCCACCATTGTGGAGATCCACCCCCCGGAATCTTCCTCTTCCGAAGAGGTTAATACCATTTATATGATCTCTTCCACCACCACTCGTTCATCAACCGATTTGATGACACAAACATTCCGCACGAATGAGGAGATTCTCGAGGCTCTCACTGCCCCGGATTATCCTTGGGATGACATGCACCATCGTTCCTACTTCCTCCCAGATGAGTCTTCCTCTAACACTGCTACCCAATTTGCAGTTGAATCCAAAGACTTCCTTCCCCCCAAGGTCGACTGGTTCAAGGACCCTATTCCTGCTCCTGACGCCTTCGAAGAGGGTAACATGGCCAACATTTCGCCTGTCATCCAAATTGATATCGCTGCCCCCGGAGGCACCCCCAAACTCATCGCTTTAGGAGCATCTTGCACTGAGCAGGAGATTGAGGAATACAAAACACTCTTCAAAGAATTCCGTGATGTCTTTGCCTGGTCCTATACCGAAATGCCTGGTCTTGACCCTAACATTATAGAGCACCACATTGACACATGGCCTGATGTACCCCCCGTTCGTCAGAAACAGCATCCCATTCATCCCTCAAAACTCCCAGCTGTCAAAACAGAGATTGAGAAACTTCGAACGGCAGGATTCATTATTTTCTCTATGTCATTTTTTACCCATTTTTCAGACACCGCTAGTCGTCTCGGTTTACGCGCCACTTCGGCCGTTCTCCGTTTTTCACACTGTTGATATCGCCGGATTCCTTTTTCCGAGCTCGTGATGATGCTTGAGATCGGTTCTCGCTCTCACTTGGTACAATTCCAACATTGCTTCCCTACACCTTGCCACATCAATTTGTGCGCCACATCGGCTGTCATCAGATTATTTCACACTTTTTACATGAGCCATCCACTCCTGTCATACTACAAATGTTTCATTATTTTGCCACCATTCATTCACCCCACAAGGAGGCCCATCAGTGTTTCCCCCCACCCTCAGTCCTGGTCATCATAAATATTCCTTGATTGAACACTTCCTCCTTGCCTGGCCATTAATTCAGAGTCTTCTTATTTGCTTTCAGACTACTTAAAATTGAAAGCAACCACGAGCATGCACTGTCCTGGGCTCGTAAAATCCACACGACAGTACCATTCTATTACTTCAGAGTTTTCTTATTTGCTTTCAGACTCCTTAAAATTGAAAGCAACCATGAACATGAACTGTATTGGGCTCGTAAAATCCACATGACAATACCATTTTATATCCACACTTCTTCTAGTTCCCTAACCCATGAAGAAGTCCCCCCACATCTCTTAGCGCTATGATCGATCCTCTCGACAGCACCCCCAATCAGGTCGCCTTTGTTCAGAGTATTCTGCAATCTCCTGCCATTTTACCACAGCTTGAGTCTCCCTCAGCCCATTCACCCGCAGATCCTATACCGCTATGATCCCTTTACCACCAGTCAGTCTCATATGCTGCCCGATCATCCCCGCCATCATACTTTGAACAAAGGAAGTTTGAGTCCACCCACTCTACTTGCCCAGTTATTCCCCCCAGTTTATCACTCCTGCCATCAGTGCTATCACAGTTCAGTTTTTCACCTCGCGCTCCTGTCAAGGAAACATCATTTCCTTGATAGTTGTAGGTCTCCCTCTGTCGACGACAGCCCCTCTATTCCAGAGGATAGACCCAGAGGCCCCTGTGCCTTGGACCCATCACCATCTGTGGTGAGTGCCTACGGACCATTTTGGGAGGAATCATCATTGCCTCTCTGAATAGTTGTTTCTCACATGCTCGACTTCAGCACCTTTATCGCATCGTTGAGAATCGCGTAGGAGGTGTATCCTTTCCATTACGTGTCGAAGACCCCGGATTTCCCCCAACTCTAGCACATTGGTGAGTCACTTTGGAACGCCCAGTGATATGTTCCCGTGGATGTCCGGGCTGCGTTGGAGATTGTATTCAGAAGCCATCCAGTTCCATGCTTCCTTGAGTACCCAGTTCAGTTCCAGATCAGTGTACCATTGCAAGTATGATCGTTGTCACTTTGATCCAGCAGCTCATCAGTTCCTTTGGAACCACATTCAGTAGCACTGCTGTCATTCTAGTGCATCAGTTGTTCAGCTCAGACATGGTCAACCCAGCAGTATGTTCCAGATTTGTGTCCCCTCTGGACACTTATGATATACACAGTGGTTTCCTATGTATCCTACAGGACCCTCTTTTTGGGCCTCACAGTTATTTTTATGTATCTTGATACGAGCATGGGAATGCCCGCCTCGTCCATATGATCAGATGATTCCTCATCCATTATTGAGGTTATGTACTTTTCAGTCCTTGCAGTTGGTTCGAGATCGTTGTTCTGGGCTTCAGTTGGTTCCTTCTCTTCTCCACACCCCAACAAAAAATGAATATGACTTATGATGTCCATCGACCATACGATGAGCTCCTGCCCTCGCACATCAGGGGGCAATCTGTTAACACCCAAAAATGGTTCAATACCTCATCTACCCCATCACATGGCTCATTTGTCCATTTTCATACCATATTTCCATCAAAAACCCATAAAACCATCTAAAAAGCCTCCAAAAGGCTTACAATGCCTCCAAAAGGCCATAAAACCCTCTTTTCCTCCAAAAAATATCCAAAATTCCTCCAAAAAAGAAAAAATATCCAAAAAGGAAGAAAAAATATGAAATAATGAGGAAAATGAGGAAAAAACCCTAAACAGCTGAAACCCTAACCCTAAACCGCATGGTTTCCAACTATAAATAAGGGGTGGATATCCCTTATTTCACATCCACAATCACAAGTATCCTGCATCTGCCAAAATTGCTCTTGAAATCCTAGCTCACCATTGAGCTGCTTTCACCGTGAGAGCCCCTTTTGGCCCATTTCCACCATTGGAGAAAGAGAAGGAGCAGCTGGAGCTCAGAGCAACCTTTCGGATCAGCACAACGGGCTTCACCAACCTCCACATTGGAGGTCAGATCAATAAAAAATCATTCTTTACTTTTTACTGTTTTGCTTCATGAACATATTTAGATTAGTTTTTATTTCTGTTTAGCATTATTTATTCACATATTATTGAACTGCTACTAAGGAATCCATTCTCCTTAGTAGGTGCTCATTCGCACAAGATAGGGGTAAAACCCTAGCTACACTTCCCATGGATGCCTTGATACCTTTGCCTCTCAAGCCACCCACACTCCCTCTCCTCCATTTCCATTGAGACAAAGCTCCCCATCTAAGAGAGGAGGTTCCACAAGCTAGGGCATGGTGGCCCATTTCCACCAGAGAAGGTATAGCTTGTCATTCTTGTTTTGTCTATTTGCTTTCTTTGCTTGCTAACCCATGATTTCATTTGTAGGTTTCTTTCTTAACATTGTTTTGTAGGTATTTTAATCTATTGTAGCTTAGGATTTGTTTGCAGGTCTTAGGAAGCGGAACCCTAACCCTTGTTTGCAGAGGGGTTCACCATTGCTTCTCTTATTTTTGTTCTTAGTTTAGTTTACTGTTTTGTCTATTTACATTCTGTTTTTATTTTATGCATTTACCCACTAGCAAGAACTTATCCTTCTGTCCTATAGACAGAAGGGAGCCATTCCTGCCTCTGTAGCAAGGAGAAATCCCTGCTACAGACCACACCCTCCAATGTTATCCCTGTGGTCAACACCATCGTTAACAACATACCATCCTCCCCATTGTTTAATATGGGCACTGGGTTGTTTGTTCATACCACCATGATGGATTCTTTCCCCTTAGTGTCATCACAGCTAACACCAAATGAGACTATGGATTTGTGCATGATCTCAATATCCATCGCTGTTGCACCCAAACAACAACCGCAGCCACAACCCCAACCACAACCTCAACATTGTCTGCATCTGCAACATCAATAGTAGCCACAACATCATTCATAGCCACAGCGTTACATACAGCCACAACCACAACCTCATCTGCACATACAACCATCAGGGAGTTATATGGGCTCCTCTCCAGTCCACACAATTCTCTTCCTCTTTCCCCCACCTGGTGTCATGAACAAGCTAGTAATGGCCACCTTAAACTTATCCAACTTTACATTGGGAATTCCTATGTGGTATCTTGATCCACCGGCTCAACCACCAATTCCCCAAGTAGTCTTAACCCCTATGCAACCCATTGTGGTCGAATCTCATCCTCCACCCGGCCAGCAAAAACCAACCACCGTACCTGCACCCTCACTGCCCCACCCAAAAAGGGCCAGGGGAAAAAATGTGAAAGATACCACTGAACCTCGATAGATCCCACCTTGCACCGCCTGTAAAGAACAAGGCCATCCAACTGAAAACTACCTTGAGATTCCCATAATCTACGTGCATTTGGACGCCATGGATACAACGAAAAACCTCCCCGTGGTTGAACTTCCAAGCGGGCCAATAGTGAGAAACAAGTCATTGATAACAAGCCATGCTTGTTCCCTTTGTGGATTGTATGGACACTATTCTCACCACTCCCAAGACTTGTCCAAGTTTTGAATGGCTCTAGCCAACCTTCGACAACATTCCCTTGAATCTGAGATCACTCTGATTGAAGAATTTCACCCCCCACCTGCTTCTTCGGACACCATGTCCATTTAAATGATGTCAAGTTCTATCGATTCTCTTATCTCCACCATCAATGACGGTACATCATACTTGTCTCTTCTTTGATTCCATAATTATGAGGAGATACTTGAAGCCTTAACTGCTTTGGAGTACCCTTGGGATGACATGCACCAACCGCAGTCATAGATCCATCCTCAACTGCAACTCCATCCACAACCGTAGCTCCATCCATAGCCACAACCTCATCCACAGCCAGAACCTCAGTTACCAGGGAAACATTGGGGTTCGTTCCCGATCAACACGATCCTTTTCCTTTTCCTACCATCCGGGATCATGAGTAAGTCTGTCTTGGCAACTCGCAATTTACAGGATTTCACACTGGGAGTTCCTATGTGGTACCTTGAACCACCTACACTACCTCTAAGGCCCCAAGATATGTTGAATCCTGTCTATCCAATTGAGATGATGTTGCACCTACCTCCAGGTCCATCAAAGACTCCTCCCATCTCCAAGCCTGCCCCTCTTCCTAGAACAGAGACTGGGGAAAAGGCCACAAAAACCACAACCAATACCATTTACATAATCGCTCGCACCAATCACCCTTCCATCTCATCGCTTGTGGAAGATCCACCTGATATATCATGACACCACTTACGCGATGACGGAGATATCTCTAAGACTGCCTCCAGTTTTACCCCACTCCCCTTAAACCATAGTGTGGAATCGATTATTCCCATTAAAGACCATATTTGGTCATCATGCCTTTCCAATGACCTTTGTCTCGGCAAGGGGGCATACTTCTTCGCTGACTCAGACGGTTGACTCTTTAAAAAGCCACATAATGGGCTCCACCTCAAGAGAGTCTATTCCTGATAGCGTAGTTTTTTCCCTTTCTGTTTTTCAACATTTTTTCACCACAAGTCAGGGGTAGCACCATTAGCTTCTAGTTCAGAGTCACCCGAAGCCTATTCGAGACACCTCTCACACCTCCGGGCTCAAATTTTCATCCTCTATATTTTTAAGAGACCATTGTCTCAATTTTAACAAGTAATTTTTGGGACCACTTCCCAAAATTTACCTTAATTTACGAGCCACAACATGGTGATACAACTATCGTTGGACCTATACTTGCATCACACTTTCCTACCACCACTCATGTGGGTTCTCGGGCCACCGCCCATAAGGCACATCATTTTGATTTTTTAGCATATAGATGTCTAATCCATCCACCACACCTTATTCATCTCCCCAGTGTAATGTCCCAAACTTGGCATTGGATCACAATGGCCAAATCACATTTTCCATATTCATGAAAGTTGTCAAATGGATGCTAAAAGTCAAATAATTGCCAAGGAGGAAAATCACTAGTCCTAGGTTGGGGGTGGAAGCTTTGAGATTTGGAATAAGGGGGATAATAAATTATGTTTAGACATTATAAGGAGATAAATATTTAATAATTTATCTTATTAAATAAATACAAGAGAAAATGGAAGTGGCAATAAAGCATGAAGACACATGGAGACTATGGGGCCCACACTAGCTAAAATTCCTATGTTAAATGGTATATTTCTCTAGAAAATTTGAATATATGGGAAGCCTAATGTTTTTGGATGGATTATAAGGCTAATATACTTGTCCATATACTTCATAGGTCGAAATTGGAATGAATTGTAACTTACATGGGAGAGGAAGAGCCAAATGGGAGTTTCATGGACACTTGGCTAGATTCCCCTTACATTTATGACAACTATGACACCAATGATGGAGATTATATGACAGTTATGACCCAAGTTAGATATTAAGGCTAAAATACTGACATAATTACATGTCAGGCCTGAATAGAGCATCTTGGAGGTCAAAATTGGGAGTTGGAGAAGGCCAAGAGGCTCCTACTCAAATTTGGGAGAAGAGGGAAGGTGAAGAGAGGGGCCACATGGAATAGCATGAGAAGCCACACCAATTCGACTTGGTTTTATTTTATGGATGGATTTGTAACCTTATAATACCAATAATTTTTATAAAATATAGGGATCATCCATGAGAGGAATCTTTTGCTCATTTGTGAAATTGTCAGTTGTGAATTGTGAGAGCTAGTGGATGACTAGTTTTCTTGCTTAAGCTAATTTCGAGGGTGAAAGATTCCCATCCTAGTTGGTGTTTGTAAAGGAAAATTAGGTATTTCATGGAGCTTTAATGGATTCTTATTTTCAGGTTTAATCTACAGAAAATAATTTGGATTCTTCTATTGCAGCACTCTCTCTCAACTATTTCCAGTTTTCACAACATATTCATGCCAATGGAGGGATTGAGATTTGGGTGAGCTATTGTTATCTTTGGGGAATATTATAATGCTCATTATATTATGTTATGATTTATTCTCTATGTATTTCATGTTTACAATACTCTTAGGTCTAAATACCCAAAATAATTCATGTAAAAATGTTGAACAATGAAGAAATAGTGTCATTTCCCCACTATCTTGTTGTGAACCATTGTAATGCTGATGATTTATAATTGGGAGAGAATTTAATTGTACATTTATTATTGGAATCAGTTAAATATTATATTTTATTCATTATCAAAAATTTTCAATTCAAAATTCCCAAGAGTTGTATGTCAAAATGACTTTTAATGAGCAAACAGTGACCATTTCCACTCCATTTTGATATATGCCATGGTAATGCTTATTATTTCGAATGGAGGAATGTATATATGATAAATTTATGGTGTATGGACTTTAATTAATGTTTATTTCAATTCTCATGTTCAGTACTTAAGCATTGGAATCCATTTTACTCATTTTTATTGCATTGGGAGAAGATTTGGTGCATTTTCCCCAAGGGTCGAAATTGTGACTTGGGGGTTGTTTTGGAAAGAGTCATAACAGACTGTATAAACTGAAACATGATTCATATGAGACTTTTAAAATTTCCCTTACACATACCCAGCCTCTTTACATAAATTCAAGTGACTTTTGGATCATTTGTGAAGCCATTTCTGGGAATTACCTAGGAGGAATTGGAGCCCCAATTTGCTAGTAAAGGATCCTACTTTGAGCAGAAGATTAAACAAGTTTTAAGAAGTAATTGGGAAGTAAAAAAAAATTAATGAGAATTATATTTAATTTATAATATCATTCATTTACCTTCAGCGAAAATTTGGAAGCATTTGGGTCAATTTGGAGGTCTAGGCATCAAAACTAGTCAAGAGCCAAAATTGTGAAAAAATTGGAAAATTGGGCATTTTAAATAAAATTCCAAAAAGGGGACATTACAGTGGTATCCGAGCATGGTATTGGAACCTATTGAAGTTATGGATGGTATATATGAATTGAATAAATTCATTAAGCCATGTGGTGATGATATGTCCAGGCAGGTTAATCAAGCATTCAAATTGGCACATAAAACTATTCATTGTGAAGACCTTAATGATTGGTTGAAGGAATTTATTAAAAATAATTCAAACAAGAACTCATTAAGGAATAATAATAAATGTACAATTAGGGAGGAGACCAAGGAGCTACAAATTTCTGTGGGTGATGAAGAAGAAAATGCATTACATGAAGAGGATCGAAATTCACTCCCAAATGACTTTGAAAAAGATGAGGAAACATCACATGAGAAGGAAGAAGAGTACCTTGAAACTATTGAATATCATTCTGAAGAAAATTATACTATGGACATGTACCAAAGAGCATCTACTGATGGATTCTTGAACTATGAAGGAGTACCTACTGATGGGTGCTCACAACTCTATGTTGGTGACATAGAGATCAGATTTCAAAATGTTGTTGCAAGACAAAATTACATTAAACATGAAAATGAAGACCTTGTAGCAGTTGAATAAGAAACAATATCAACTTCCCCATCACCACTTGAGCTTCATGAAGTTGGTCCAAGCAAGAAGGAATAAGATGAGGATGTTAATTTTCAAGAGCCTCATTTTCTTGAAGGGTCCTTAAAGATGAATGAAAAAAAGATCGAAGAGGCCCTTAGAATAATCCATGACACTCAAGCATTGGTATCAAATTCTTGTTGGAGAGCTACTTCCTTGGAGGAGCCATCCTTCCTTGAAGACATGGAGAATATCCAAAGATCAATGTGCAACATCAAAGGTAATTTCATGTCTTTGATTTTTGATAGAAAAAATGTCATTGAGCTTAGTGAATGTTTACATGAATCCTACTTGAAGAATAATTAAGTTATTCATAAGCTCACAATTCAAAATGAGTAAATTCTTGAAAAGTTGCAAGACACTTGTTTTTCCTCCTATGTTTCAGATTGTCAAATGGTAGATTGTTTGGAGGATTCTCATGACATGGTGGATCATGAGAAATTTGGAAATTTGAATGTACTTTATGCATTTGAAGATGTACTTGAAGAGATCCAAACACTTGATGTGGTTTAAGAGGAACTTTAGTTGCCTCTTGAAACTGGTTACACATTTTTCAGAGAATTGCATGATTCCACTACATTGAAACCAAAATATGAGGAATTTTTTGTATTTTTAAGGGAGGTGCATAATCCTACCCCTATGGATCCTTCACATGATAACAATTTTTTACTTTTTGATCACTTGAGTGAGATGGTTATTTGTCCTACATCCTACACTTCCAAATTTTGCAACATTCATCCTAATGAAGTATGGGTGAAAGGGTTCTTTTTGATGGTGCCACATGAGTATGGAACTCCTATATTGAATTTTTATGATGAAATGGTTGTATCACATTATTATTTACATTTTCAGCGGCATCCTTTTTTACATTATGATGATACAAATCTACATGGGTGCACCTATGATGTTCACTTGAGTCACTTGGAGACTCATGATTTTCCTTGCTCCTTGCCCAGTCTATTTGATGTTGGAGGAACTTCATCACAAACTTGGGTGAAGATATATGTGATTGAAGAACATTATTATTGGAATAAAAATACTATGTTATTTCATGACGATATACATATTCATGGGTGTATGGATGAGACTTCTTTGATCCACTTGAAGTCTTCATGTTTTCTTTGCCAATTATTTGGTTCAGATTTCGGTGGAGGTTCTTCATTCAATCCTTGGATGAAAGAACACATTATATATATTTGGAAAAGAATAGTGGAACATGTGATCCTCACCTATGTCATTGGAGTATATTTGATTGATCACTTGAAGCTTGTATGCACTTGGAAAATGGTAGTCTACTCATTGGGAGGTATAAGAACTTTCATGATTTATTGGTGAGGCACCTCCTTGATGTACATTCTTATTTTGTTTTTATATACTTTGATGATATATATTATTCACTCATGATTTTTGGAATAATGAATACAAGAAAATGGGATCCAGTAATTCTCTTTTCAAATGGTATGGGTTGGAGAACACTCTTAATTGTTGGAGTGCAATTCAAGCAATGGGACCCTGGGATAGTTTTTACTCCCATTGATTTCAAATTCTTTGGAAACAAGCAGTATGGGAGATGGATTCCCCACTTAATAAGGTGATTTTAATAATATTAGTGCAGCAGAAAGAATGATGGTTCCTCTCTGAAATCTTCCTGGAATCTCAAAGACTCAAAGTGGGAAGCTTAGTGGCAGCTTCAAAGAATCATACAGAAAGCAGGTTCTTCAACAACCATGTTTGAAATTGCTTGAGGACAAGCAATATTGGGAAGGGAGGATTTGTAATGTCCCAAATTTTTCATTGGGTCATAATGTCCAAATCACATTTTCCATATTCATGAAATTTGTCAAATGGATGCTAAAAGTCAAATAATTGCCAAGGAGGAAAATCACTAGTCGTAGGTTGGGGGTGGAAGCTTTGAGATTTGGAATAAGGGGGATAATAAATGATGTTTAGACATTATAAGGGGATAAATATTTAATAATTTATCTTATTAAATAAATACAAGAGAAAATGGAAGTGGCAATAGAGCATGAAGACGCATGGAGACTATGGGGCCCACACTAACTATAAGTCCTATGTTAAATGGTATCTTTCTCTTGCAAATTCAAATATATGGGAATCCTAATGTTTTTGGATGGATTATAAGGATAATATACTTTTCCATATACTTCATAGGTCGAAATTGGGATGAATTTTAACTTACATGGGAGATGAAGAGCCAAATGGGAATTTCATGGACGCTTAGCTAGATCCCCCTTACATTTATGACAACTATGACACCAATGATGGATATTCTATGACAGTTATGACCCAATTCAGATATGAAGGCTGAAATAATGACATAATTACATTTCAGGCCTGAATATAGCATCTTGGAGGTCGAAATTGGGAGTTGGAGAAGGCCAAGAGGCTCCTACTCAAATTTGGGAGAAGAGGGAAGCTGTAGAGAGAGGCCACATGGCATAGCATGAGAAGCCACACAAATTCAACTTGGATTTTGTTTATGGATGGATTTGGAACCTTAGAATACCAATAATATTTATAAAATATAGGTATGATCCATAAGAGGAATATTTTTCTCATTTGTGAATTGTGAGAGCTAGTGGATGACTAGTTTTCTTGCTTAAGCCAATTTCAAGCGTGAAAGATTCCCATCCTAGTTGGTGTTTGGAAATTCCATGCAGGTATTTCATGTAGTTTTAATGGAGTCTTATTTGTATGTTTTATCTACATGAAATAATGTGGATTCTTCTATTGCAGCACTCTCTCTCAACTATTTCCAGTTTTCTCACCATATTCATGCCAATGGAGGGATTGCGCTTTGGGTGAGATATTGATCTCTTTGGGGAAGATTATTATGCTCATTATATTATGTTATTATTTATATTATCTTTATTTCATGTTTATAATACTCTCATGTCTAAATACCCAAAATAATTCATGTAAAAATGTTGAACAATGAAGAAATAGTGTCATTTCCCTACTATCTTGTTGTGAACCATTGCAATGATGATGATTTCGAATTGGGAGAGAATTTCATTGTCCATTTATGATTGGAATCAGTTAAATATTATCCATTCTTCATTCTAATAAATTTTCAAGTCGAAATTTCCAATATTTGTATGTCAAAATGACTTTTAATGAGCAAACAATGACCATTTCCACTCCATTTTGATATATGCCATAGTAATGCTTATTATTTCAAATGGAGGAATGTATCTCTGATAAATATATGATGTATGGAATATAATTAATTTTTTTTCAAGTCTCATGTTCAGTAATTAAGAATTGGAATCCATTTTACTCATTTTTATTGCATTGGGAGAAGATTTGGTGCATTTTCCCCAAGGGTTGAAATTGTGACTTGGGGGTTGTTTTGGAAAGAGTCATAACAGACTGTATAAAATGAACCATGATGCATATGAGAATTTGAAAAGGTACCTTACAAATACCCAGCATCTTTATATAAATTCATGTGACTTTGGGATCATTTGTGAAGCCATTTCCAGCAATTACCCAGGAGGAATTGGAGCCCTAATTTGCTAGTAAAGGCTCCTACTTTGAATAGAACATTAGAAATTTTTTCAGAATTAATTGGGAGTTAAAAAAACATAAATGAGCATGATATTTAAGTTATATTATCATTCATTTACCTTCAGATAAAATTTGGAAGCATTTGGGTCAATTTGGAGGTCTAGGCATCAAAACTAGTCAAGAGCCAAAATTGTGAAAAAATTGGAAAATTGGGCATTTTAAATAAAATTACAAAAAGGGGAAATTACACCCAAGCCACTTCCCAAAGGATGAATCATTTTATTTTCATGCATTTGGCATACAACTTCCTCCGGAATTGCACTCACATCACATGTAGTCAATTTCGTCCATCACAACTCACACACAGCTCTCCTGACCTTTGTCCGAGAACCAATTCGGTTTGTGTGCCTCTGCCACACCGAATCACATGCCTCTATAATGATCTATCCCTTGCATTTATTGGTATGATTAAGAGCCACCTGCTCCATCCATACTTCACATATGACCTTTGGACCACTGTCTACCGTCCTGACATAGGGTCACCACCTGTGCCACCGCAATCAGATGACCATACTAGAGTTTCTTTTAAGCTCTTTTCAGACTCCTAAAAGAATGAAAAGATGTCCGAATGCAACTGCTTGCTTTCCCACTTGTTAAATTATAGGAAATGGCATCTACATCATCGTTTTTATATCCTTTTACAGACTATGTAGACCATCAAATAAAAAGGACCATCTTGGCATATTCAAACCGAGACCATTCCCCTCTGCATCCTTTTATGATTTCTTGGGAAGATGGGCCTAACTTTACAAAAAAATATTATCATGGGTTTTCGTTAAGCTCTGTTCCATCCTTATCTACAAGAAAATATTGCTGAGCAAACTTGGTTTCATTCATGCTTGTAAAAGTATCTGAATGACCGTCCAGTCAGTATAGGTTTAACCTTTTCCATCCTAATTGGACTACCAATGGTAAAGAAGTATCTCATCCACTACAGGATGGGTGAGCTCTCCTATGTATAATTTTATCATTTTTCAGGCATAGGATAATACCAATGAAAAATAACCCCCACTGTAGTCTTCTTTATGCTTTCATACTCTCTAAAATTGAAAGCACCATCGAGCATTTACTTTCTTGAGCTTGCCAAAAATCCATGAGATCGTACCACAACGGTGTCTCTAGAAACCACCCCACAGATAACAGTTTGGAAGCATTCTCACTTTGGGTCACATTTTTTCAAAGTACTCTTCAATGTGTCTTCCTTGGATCCCATCAGTACCAAAAGTATCTACCTCCCCCAAGTATTTCCCATTTGTACTGACATTCTCGGTATTACAGCTATGATCCCATTCCCATGAGTCAGTTTCATTTACTTCTTGGTCCGCCATACCGTCATACTCTGAACAAAGGATGTTTGAGTCTACTACACTCCCTATGCCCCTGTTCAACTCTTTCCCTCCCCCACCCCCCATTCAGTGGGTTAGTCCTCATACTACCTCAGATCTTTCAGTTATCTCCCTCATGCTTCTGGTCAGGAAACACCATTTCCTTAACCAGGGGCAGGTCTCCCTCTATCAACAACAACACACATATTCCAGAGGATAGACCCAGAGGTTCCTGTATATTGGTTTCATTAACCTCATTGATGAGTTCCTTAGACCACTTGAGAGGAGTACTTAACGCCTCTCGGGATGGTTGTTTCTCATGTTCTCGACTCCAACTACATCATCGCACCATTGATATTTGTACAGGGTAATGGTCTGTGCAGAGACTCTGACTCTCCATCAGTGAGTCCATATAACTATTTACCATTCCAGATCCAGTAGGCCATTAGCCATGAAGATATAGCATTCCATGAGAATTCCATGGGTCCAATGTAGCAGTTCTTTAGATCAGTATTGTATTTAGCCTCTCATTGATGCAACCACTATGTATCATTAGTTGTATATGATAGGCTCTTGTATTATAGAGAATAGATCACATTATTCTTTTGACATCGTTACAAGCATGGGGATTCCTACCTCATCCATATACATGTCACACATTATTTGTATCTCACCCATTAATGGGAACCATATTAATACAAAAACCAAAATCCACCATGCCCCAGCCCAGGAAGCACCACCTCTCCCAAAAAAATCCTATGATGTCCATCGGCCATACGATGAGCTCCTACCCTCACACATCAGGGGGCAATCTATTAACCCAAAAAATCCATCAATCAGCTCTACATTGCCTACACCACCCAAGAACACCCACACATGACCCTCATTTGACCCCGTTTGACCCCCACACCCTCAAAAAGACTCAAAACTATGCAAAAGGGCTTAAAATCCCCTAAAAAGAGCAAAAATAGCTCTCATAGGGGCTAAAGCCTCCAAAAAGGGGATAAAACTCCTCAAAGGATCCTAAAACCCCCAAAAGAGATAAATATTGAGCGAAAGGGGCTTAGAACCCTAAAAAAGCTATAAATAGAGGGGTGGGGGTCACTCTCAAAACACTCCTTCACTCCCTATCGTTATGCTTCCCATGTGAGTTCCTTGAGACCATTTGCCTCTCAATCCATTCACCCTCCCTCTCCTCCATTCCTCTATTGAGCCATAGCTCCCCATTCCTAAGAGAGAGGTGCTCTCCCAATCTAGGGCATGGTGGCCCATTCCAACTAGAAGGTATATTTGTTTTCTTTTATGTATTTGATTTGGTATATTGTAGTTTTTCTAACAATATTTGTTTGCAGGTTTATTGCTTAACATGTTCTTGCAAGTTTTCATTGATTGTTTGCAGGTATTTTGGTTTTCTAACAATTGTATGTAGGGTCTCGAAGCTTAACCCTAACCTTGTGTGAAAAGGGGATTATGTTCTATTTCATTTCCTTTCTATTTTTCTTTCACAACCACCATGAACCCTACCCTTCCATCCTATAGATGGAAGGTACCCATTCCTGCCCTATAGTAAGGGAGAAATCCCTGCTACACGGCCGATGGACCTTCCTACCCACCACTCTAGTAGGAATTTGAAAATCAATTTGATGGGATAGGCTTGATTTATAATTCTCCACATTAAAAGTGATCATGGTGGAATTCTCAGGATCGAAGGCCCCTAGGGATGACAAGAAATTATTTTTCTATGCGGGAAAAATTTGGAGTATCTCTAACATGGACATAGCACAATGTGCTTGAGATAAATATTCAACAACATTTTAAAATTGAGAAGCTCGAGCACTAGGATTGAAAACATTTTTATAGATTTGACTCTTAGGGGGATGCAAGATTGTGTCAAAACTAGGTTTCTCAATAGTGAGAGGACCATTAGGAGGAGGTGCGGGAGAAGGGTTGATGAGAGGAGTCTCCTTCAGAGAAGCAACCTCATATTTATTCTCTGTTGTTTTATCATATGTCTTACTTCTGGTAGTCAATGCAACTATCCTGGTGGACATCATTCAGATGTCCTCAGTATAAGATGGAGGACCATGCAAAGATGTTTGGTAAATTAATTGTTGTTGGGATGGAAAGGGGTTAGTTAACACTGTTAGTGTGGCATTACATTTCAAAAATTTATTTATCTCTTCACAATGAGGACACTCCTTCATGAAGTGATCATCTACACACAACAAACAAGGATACTTATCCATCCATTTAGGTTTGGCATCATTCTCTGAATTCAATATTTTGGTACTCTCCTGTTGGTTTCCAAGTTTCTTATTCTTACCTTTTACTTTATTTTTATTGTTGGGTGTTTGTGAATACTGAATGGAATTCACCTCATCGGAAACTATAGGAGTAGAATAAGTTGTAGTTGAAGCACTCTGTGGTTTATATGGATTGGTTGTGGATAAAGGTTGAATTTTACCAACAACATAAGCTATAGGAGTATCTGTAGGTGGATTGGTAGGATCAATTATGGGATGAGGGAAATTATGAATCAAATTGTATAAATTCCCAAAATAAGAATATAATAAGTCTAAGTATTTGGAACGACTAATAACCTGCTCTTATGTGACAACACCACCCATATCCACATCCCACAAAATAGGAGGAAACAAGAACTTGGTTAACCAGTCAACCAAAAGATGATATGGAATGGGAGATTTGATTAACCTCTAGCACCTCCTCCACTCATGGATATGATTTGATATGTGAGTAGAGGAATTTTTTTGGAGAGAGGTCAAAAGGTCTGTACCAGTTTCATACCGGATAGGTAACTGGAAATGAGTAAGAAACACAGTTGCCAATGAATTGAAATCCACAAATGAGTGTTGTGGAATTTCGATATACCATTTTTTGATTGTGTCGAAAAATGTTCTTTGGAATATTCCCAATCAAATAGAATCATCCATAATGTAGTTATATGAACACCACAAATGGAAAGTCATCACATGGTTTTTGGGATATTTTCCTTGTTTTCCATCAAACTTTGAAATGTCTAACAGAGGTTTGACCGGAATGGTAAGCCAAAATGGGTCATGTTGAATGGGATCATTTATTAACTTGGGCAGGTCATGCTGATCCAATGTAGCCAAAAATGGAATTTGTCGATTGGGTTGTGGGTAATTTTAATACTTATAAGGTAAGGATAATCCAGTATGACCAAAGGTTTGTTGAGGTTGGCCACAAAATCCACCAAATTGTTAATAATTGGAAGCATTTTGACCCATAAATGTTGTTTGTGACTAGTTAGGTCCAGCTTGAGGTCCATAAATAGGTTGACCCCACTGCTTGGTAACTCCTCCAGGATAAGGGAAATATAAGGGATTATTGTATTTTTCCCCTCTAAGGTATTGATTACCAATGATAGGTTTTTGAGTAGGGACCTAAGCTAATGTAGGAGGCTATGAAGCATGGCTAATAAGACCAAGACCAACATAAAAACTATGTCCAATAGCTGGAGAGGAAGGATGTGAAATATTATGTAAGATAGGTACATAAGATCCTCTAAATGTTTGGGAAGAAGGAGGGATAAATTGAATCCCAACATTTGGCAAGGCTATGGGGGGAATAGAAGTTCCTCTCATATGAGAATTGGACAAAGGATTATGAGATGACAGTGGTACTCTTGAAGGAGTGGTAAGTCTAGGAACTGTAGGTGTATATGGAGCATTTGTTGGAACAACACTAGAAGGAATGTTCAATGACCTGCCTAAAATATCGCTAGGTAAAAGGTAGGGAAAGGGTCTTCTAGAGTTTTGGGTCAGCTCCATAGCTGACACATTTACGGTACTAGTAGTACCAAACTAAGAGATAGCTTGAACAAGGAAGTTTCCCAAAATGGATAATTAGCTCCAAATGTAGGAGCTACTATTTCATCAAACTAAAATTGATTGAGCCCAACTCTAGAAGGAGTTGGGATGACAAAAGATGTGTTCCGAGAGGAGGGTTTCTCTGCCAGTGGAGGGAATGATAGGTTTTTATGGGAGAATTGGAAAGAGGAGATTCAAATCCTTCTTCCTCAACTGGAACTCCTTCCAATTCAAGCATAGAATCACTACTTGCCTCAGAATGTTTCTCCATGTCTCTTTCCATGGGAGGTTGATTCAGAGGATTCAAAGGATTTTCCAGTGATAAACCTTGTAGCTGATGGGACGTCCTCCATGAGAAATCATCCAGTTTGTAAAAATCAAACTGATCTCAAAAATAAAATATCTATCTAGATACTCAGGAAAATAAAATGCTACTCAAGCTAAAGAAACAATCAAAACCTGTGATAGTAGTGGTAAAAAATTTAGGATCCTCATAGGATTGTCAAACCACCACAACTCGCTATATACCGTAGGGTCCAACAATAAAATGTGACAAGGAGGATTGGGGTAGTACCCTTTCTTGAATACCTGACTACCTGGATGGAACATGTGTATTATTATCCTCAAGTTCTATTCTCAGTGTATTTCAGTGATAGGACGGTCAAATGGCTATGCTTGGATTGTATCAGGATCCCTAATAGAGTCTCCCTATATACACAAGATATGTGGGATCTACACTCCATATTAGTGTTGTCTAATGCACAACCGTTCGAAAGGTGCCTTTTTATATACCACTTAGTACATGAAGTGCCATTCTATATACCTTAATGGTACATGAAAGTTCATTCTATATACCATCAATACATGAAAGAACCACCCGATCCCCAAGATGCAGTGCAGGAAAATAACGACAGCTCCTACACTTAAATACGTCGGAAGACATCTCTAACCTATCACACCTTTCTACAAATTTTAACCTAAGAATACCGCCTGGTTTTATCTTTTGAGATTAGGTGAATGCATGAGGTGAGTACTGAAAAGTAAAACCATGGAAAATGTTTGTGCAAATATTTTTCTTTCACTTTTCTCAAAATTCCCTACTTAAGGAAGAGATAGTTGTTATGTTCCTACTTATCCAAAATGAATAAATCCCAAGAAAAAAAATATGGAACTATACTTTTGAACCTATTGCAATAACATCATGACTTCAAGAAGAAAACAAATTTAAAATGAAAATGACAAGATACTTTTTTGAAAGAAAGACTATGATGACTACTCCAAACACCATATTTTTAAAAACTTCTTCAAAATGAAAATAAGATGCAAACAACACACTTTTTATTTTGTTTGAGAGGAATAACACGTAAGAATCTAACAAAATGTAAACACCTGAAAGTCTATAAGACCAATCAAGTCTCTACGAGTCCATACCTAAGCTTGAACTAGTACTTTTTCTCTCAATTTTTTCAAAATAAAAAATTAAAACAATCTTAAATTAAACTATGAATAACATAAAAGTAACTCTACTTTCTTTCAATTGACTAAGCAACGTTCATAGATATGGATACACACTTTCTTTTCAAATTTCTTCTTCAACCAAAGATTAAAACAAAAATAAGCTCATAAATCAATCCAACTAGTTCTTGAAGTTCTAACCTAATCAAGCCTAACAAAATTTCTAGATTTCAATTTTCAGATGAAACTACTACATTCAAGCCAAAACAACTTCAGAAAATGAAAATACAAATGCTAAGTTTTAAAATTACATTGGGATTAAAAACCCTACCTGGAACCACTGTCTGAAAGTAGAGTACAGAGCATTATTGATCCAACACTTCCTTTTTCCAACATGAACAAAGTAGTGGTACCGCTCTTTGTCCACTAGATTACTGCGGTGGCACCTCCTATTGCCTCTGAAGAAAATGCAATGGCCTCTCTTACTAAACTACCCAGGTATGGTGGCACTTGTATATTTAAAAACAATACAAAGGGTGAAAAAAGAAGATGTTAATACTCAATTACTAGGATCAAATAATAATTGTAAGTGAGGAAACAAAGCATATAAGGTAGATCAGGATAGATCTAAGCAAATATAATCAATTTTAAATCGAATATGACTAAACAACTAGTAGATTTGATCAACCAAGAAATTCAAGTTCAAATCAATGCAAGAACCAAGAATAACCAGAAGTTCTAATACTCTCCCAAGTATGGTCGCCAGTTTTGTTACTTGAAATACTCACCTTCTGTGGATAGAATTTGTTTCCCTATCATGAAACACTTAAAGCTATAACAAAGGAGCCACAACAACTAAAAGTACTTCCCTTAAGATAAAATAGATTTCTTGAATGAACTCTTTTACCTGTCACAACCTGTATTAGGTTTTCCATTCAAATGTTTGGTCTCCAAAGATTAACCTGCAAAAAAGACACAACAAAGCATATACAATATTAAAGTACCAAATTCAATCTATGATCCTATGTTAATGACTAAGGAGTTCAAAAATGAAATCAGTTATTCATACACAATATCATTCAAATGAAAGGAATTTTTATTTCATAAATGAAATAGAGATATAAATTACGACCAATGCCTTTGTGTTGAGAGGTCTCTTCTTAAGTAAACCTTTCCTCCAAAGCTTCAAACTTGTCTACCAAATTCTCACTCTCCTTGGCTATATTTGGCCATAGTTTTGATGTTGTAACATGATATTACTCCCTTTACCCATGGGGGATGCACTAATAATTATATTCATGGGAAGATAGAGGAGGTTTAGGATCTCATGGGTGAGGTGGAGGGGGGATGATACAAGGATAGGATGAGTTTGCAACGAATCCAAGATTCGAGAAACCTCTTGAAGCTCCTTTTTTATCTTTATAACTCGAGCACCATGTTAACCTGAAAAATCCCTCACTCAGCTCTACATGGCCTACACCACCCAAGGACACCCATGCATGAACATTGTATCACCCCATTAGACCCCCACACCCTAAAAAAGGCTTAAAAATGAGTAAAAGGGCTTAAAAACCCCAAAAAGGAGCCTAAATAACTTTCCTAGGGGCTAAAGCATCCAAAAAGGGGCTAAAACCCCTCAAAGGAGCCTAAAACCCTAAAAGGAGATAAAGTTAGGGTGGAAGGGGCTAAAAGACCAAAAAGGGGGCTAAATACCTGACCAAGGGCTTAGAACCCTAAAAATGCTATAAATAGAGGGGTGGGGGTCACTCTCAAAACACTTCTCCCTTGCATATTGTTATGCTTCCTGTTGATGCCTTGAGATCCTTTGTCTCTCAAGCCACCCACATCCCCTCTCTCATCCATTAATTCTCCCATTGAACCACAGCTCCTCCATTTCCAAGAGAGAGAGATAGGTGCTTCTTCCAGCCAGAGCATGGTGGCCCATTACACCAAAGAGAAGGTATACCATTGTTTTCTCATGTATTTTCTTTAGTAGCTTAGTTGTTTTCTAACCCATATTTGCTTTCATGTTTGTTTCTTAACTTGTTTTGCAGGTTTTTGGTTTCTAATAGTTTTTTCCAGGTAGCTGGAGTTAAGGCCTAACATTGTTTACAGAGGGGTTTCCAGCAGTTTCTTGTCCATCTTTTCTTCCTTTCTGTTCTGTTTATTTTTCTTGCATCTCCACACATGAACCTATCCTTCCATCCTATAGATGGAAGGTAGCCATTCCTACCCTGTAGCAAGGGATAAATCCATGCTACAGAACTGGTGACCATACCAAGTCGATCCCATAGGATCCTTGGTTCAGTTTTTTAAATTTCAAGTTTTATTTTAGTTTGTGCCCTAGGTTTAAAATTTCTTGTCAAATATAGTTTAAATCCTATTTATTTATAGTTTATTGTTTGTGTCGAGCCTCCACAAGGAAAATCCGAGTCCATTTGGCCACAATATAAGTTACTGTCAGCCGGATCTGACTCAGGATATAAAAAAACCCAATCCAGAGCAGGTCACACTTATCCAGCCTAAACACAGGACCAGGTCGCTCATTTAGGCCTCATAGGTGCGACTTCCTTCAGAAAGGCAGACCGCTTCTGTCTGTGAAATCTGTGTGACCCCCTCGCCTGTTTCTGGAAAAATTTGGTGACCCCCTCGCCACATTTAACCTGAAACGTGTGTTCTATCACTCAGAAGTTAATTTTAAATTTACTAAGGACTGTCAGTGTTGCTCAACTACCTCTATCCATCACAATAGTCCCATTTTTGTTTCTAGAAATCTCATGTACAAACAAAGTGTAAATTCAAAAAAAATTAATTGGTTAATCAACATAGCCTAACTAAAACTGACATAAAAATTAACAATGTTGCTTACCCTTCTTGCTCTATCCAGTCATCACCCTTCGGGGTATTTTGGGATAAGACGAATGACACAACTCGTATAGTAATAGGCCCTTCACCCAATATTGTTCGAAACCATTAAAAACGTATGACTTGGAAGGTAGAGGGGGTAGAGAAGGAGGGATTCTCACAATGCTAAGCGTCCTCCCTGTTGACCAACCTTTCATCTGGGAGGTGACCTATGGATCTACGGATGGGCTTAGTCCCATTGTGTTGAGAGCTCAGCACCTTCTCTTGGTTGAAGAAGAATATAGGTGTAAGGTACTTATCTAGTTAGGCTATCGCAAATTAGGGTAAAAAATGGTATCTGTATACAAAGTTTATATTTATTTACTGCTTTCAACCACAATATGATGAATTCATAAACCATTTACAGCCACCAAATAACAGAAAGACATACACACCATACCACGTAAATCAACCCCACTTAGTTCATGACGCTGAGAGAGCCACTAAAATCGATTAATTTACACTAAGTTAAAAAATATGCAGTCTTTGATGGCATAAGTCCCTAACTGCCTTAACCATGGGAAGTACTTGGGCTCTACCCAGAAATGCATTGTGAGGAGTACCATGGGAACCCCAAAGTAGCTAGCCACTGAGAGGACTTTCCAAGCGAAACAGGAAACGACCCCCACCGATTGAGTAGAATGCATGTGAGGAAAAATCCAAGCACTGTCTTCTAGCAGCCTTGGTGGCTGAGTGACCACCTACAACCAATAGGAATCCATTGAAACTGGGGTCCAAAAAATCATTCCCACCAGTTTGATACACAAATCTGACACAATTGATCCCTCATGCTCTTCCTCACGCCTAAGAGGTGAACCACGACAATTTGAGTCATTGAACCGACACCCTCGAGACCATTCTCGATGACCTCTCACACCATGAGAAAGCCACATAGCCTCTGATTCATATTCAGACCCATATTAGTCTGAACCAGACCTGCACACAGCACCATTAAGCCCCATGGCTGGTGTAAACTCGGATCCATTTTTTGGCATAGAAATCACTAGTGGACCCATGTCCACACCACAAATTATCACCAACAACCCTGTAGGTGGCCCCAACACAGTCATGAAAACTGTCATTAGTCAGCTTCCACCACCCATAGTAACCACTCAGGCCATCCCACCTGCAACACTTGGGGGCAGTGGACCTTACACATACACTGCCCCTCCTGTCACACATGGAGGCAGTGGCCCTTCCATCTACACTGCCCCTCGGGTTACACATGGGAGCAGTGGCCCTTCCATCCACACTGTCCCTCCCACTACACTTGGGGGTACTGGCCCATCTACAATGGCACCCCCAGGTATGTAGGTACATTATGCACCTAAAAACCCCACCACCATACCTGCCCCATCACACATCAACCTGGGGTCAAATATGCCTTTCATGGCTGGCCTTAACTTTCCTAATTTGGCTCGATTGACAAATGACCCCATCCGTCATCAAACCTTCTGGCCTCCCATGCTAACCAAACTTCCCTCAAACATTCCCAAGTTTGAAGGAAAGGCAGGGGAGTGTCCCCAAAACCACATCATGACATTTCATCTATGGTGCTCATCAAAAAGCATTGTAGATTATTCAATCAGGCTAATACTATTCCAATGCACCCTCATAGGTGCGACAGCCAAATGGTACATTGAGCTACCGCAAGCCAAGTACCCAGATTTCAAATCCCTAGCTTTCATGTTCCTACAGTATTTCCAAATCCCCGTCAAATATGACGAAGGGGTAGAGATATTGTTATCCTGCCACCAGAACACTACAACCCATATAACTGACTACATCCATGAGTGACGGTGACGTTGTAGTTTGTGCAAGATCCAACTTGACGACAGGATCTTCTTGGATTGGTTTCTCAAAACCTTACTCCCACCCATAGCAAAGGATGTTGCATCCAAACGTCCCTAATCTAGAGAAGAGGCCATACTAAAAGCCCAACAATTTGACCTGATCTACGTACAGTCTAGATACCTCTACACCATCATTCCAGACGCTCCTCATCCGGGTACCTCCTACCGGGATGCACCGGGGGCTTCCCATGCTACAGATGGCATCATAATCTCAGTCTCCCAATAGCCACAGCACCGTCCAACACCACCTGTAGTTCCACCACAACCAAGCAACACTTCTAGCGTTTCCTACCAAAACCAAACTATGGACTATGCTAGAATGATGTCCGAGTTCAAAGCAACAACTTCTTACACACAACCTGCACCACCACAATAGACTTGGGACTTGGCATGGAAAACACCGCCATACGTAGGGAAAATTCCCACATTTGTGGCACCGCCACCCACCCAAATTTATTATGCACCACCAGTGCAAGTGGTTCAAGCCCCCGCCCCTGTTCCACCTGCTATGTTAGGACAAGTATTTGCACAAAAAAACCATCCCAACCAGCCAGCCCCCAATAATCAACAAGGGAAAGATAGGAATAACCGGCCCCGGAACCAAGCCAATAATCAACCATAGGGAGGCGGTCAACAACCAAACCCTCCCAAAAATGCCATGGCAAACTGACCCACCCAAAATCCTCCACGACCAAATGCACCATGTTATCACTCCAAGAAACTCCTCTAGGTTGTAGCTCGAGGATGCCTGGTAACTTACAATGTTTTTGGTTTTTTCTGATACGGATCAAGTCAGTTGACCTATATAACCTTTCCACTCTCAAGGAATGCATAAAACTCACTCATTTACAAGGCTTTTAGTTACAATTGCTCAAAAGTTCGACAATAAGGTGCAGGGATGGAGAACTCACCAGGCTGGCAGACTTACATACAAAACACATGCATATAAATGGCTAAATCCTAATGAGGATGGTATTTATAAATCAAATCGCAATAACATACCAATAGGATGACAACTATCAGCTTTTTAATCAATCTGAAAATGACCTAAATACACATTCAAGCATAAATACAGTAAAGAAAGAGATGATGGCTAAACAGATCACAACAAAAGAGATTATATCGTGAATAAGTAAAATGAGAAACATGAAAGCATTATAGGCTTATAAATCCCTGAAGTTGAACCCTTATTATAAAATCGATATTAGGCTTTATAGCCTTCTACAAAAATTACTGATCCTGAAACCTCGATCTATTTTCACAAAAATACTCAAAAGTGGTAGTTTTTTCAAATTAGGGCTTCAAACCCTACCTAACTATTTGTCTAACTATGACAAAGATATAGTTCATTGAGTGAACATTAAATAACTGAAGTAGTTTCTAGTGATCACTATTGCTGGTCCACTATAATTTTGCCGCCAAAAGCCAGCGTTTCGGCGGTTAACTAACATGATCTTTCTTACTTAATCTGTTGGAATTTTCTACCCTGTCTCTGCGGTCGACTATCGAAAGCTATAACCACTAACTCATCGACGATCAGAACTCCAAACCACTAAAACATCCAAACCTCAAGACTGAATGCTACCACAGTGTCAGCGTTTAAAACATTAACATCGTTATCGGTGATCGGAAGCTCTAGGCACTAAGGATCAGAGCTTTACATCTAAACACTGCCCTAGTGTCAGTGTTTCAAACCACTAATGTCATGATCGGTGATTAGAGGCTCTATCCACTAAACCATCAGAGATTTAAATATGAATGTTGCCGCAATGTGGGCATTTCAAACCACTAACATCGTGATCAGCGATCAAAAGATCTAGCCACTAACCAATCGGAGCTTTAAAGCTAAGCGTACCACAGTCTTGGTGATTCAAACCACTAACTTCTAAGCATCAGCAATCGAAAATACTAACCACTAATCTATCGGTGATCAGAAGCTCTAACCACTAACCCATTGGAGCTTTAAACCTAAGCACTGCTGCAGTGTCGGTGATTCAAACCACTAAATTCTAAGCATCAGCGATCAGAAAGACCAACCACTAATCTGTCAGCGATCGAAAATACCAACCACTAATCTGTCGGTGATCGAAAGCTCTAGCCACTGACCCATCAGAGTTTTAAACCTGAGCACTGTCGTAGTGTCGACGATTCAAACCACTAACTTCTAAGCATCGATGATCGGAAAGACTAACCACTAATCTGTCGGCGATCGAAAGCTCTAGCCACTAACCCATCGAAGCTTTAAACCACTAATTGTCAATGATAGGAACCCCAAAATTGAACGTGTCGGTGCTTTAAAACACAAGTTTTTTGTAGTGTTGATGGTATAAAGGACTAAACCTCTGAAACATCGGTGTCATAGAGGATTAAACCTCTGACCTGCTGTCAAAAATGTTCTTTTGGTGGTCAGTGTATATGTTGCACTCCTTCTTAATCTGCTGAAGACAACCCTTTTCAGTGGCTAATGAGATGTTCTGAGCCTCACCTAAGCCACCAAAAGCTACAACTTGTGAAATTTTTACCAAAATAAAAAACAGAGGCTTTCAAACTTGTCAGTGATATTCATATCCTTCATTGTATGAGTTAAATTCTTCAGACTATCAAAATAAATTATTTTGGGAGATAACACATCGAGACACAACACTCCGTTGTGTACAAACCAACCATGCACACTCTGTGAGGTCTATAGGCACTACACATTTGAGTGTCCCTTCATGGGTCACGTGAAGTAGGCCATCCGGAACGAGGTTCAACATGCCACCAACACAACGGACCAAGCCCAACCCAACCTGGCACCACAAGGACCTCCTCCTATGGTGCTTCAGATCCCATTACCAATCCAAGGATTGGTGGCAACCGCACCCTCTCCCAAACCCAATCCCAATGCTCTGGGGGAACCTCCCATGGCCGAAACAGGTGTCCACCACCTACTGGCCATGACGACTGAAGAGGTCAACCTACAAACTAGATGGAATTAGTATAGAACCACCATCAAACCCGCTGAAACATCAGTAGCATCTACATCCAAGTCGATCAATGCACCTCTCCAGTTACCTCTTTCCCTCGCCCCTCCATACGCCAAGTTTCCAATAGCTCCATGGCTAGAGCTACGGTCAGCTATAGCATCGTGGACAATTTGGCCCAAACACCAATGGCTATATCTGCTCTTGAGGTACTCAAAACATTCCCAACACAGCAAAAAGCCTTACTAGCCACCCTTGTGGCCGTAGACCCCTCTGAATCCAAGTTGATCACATTTGACATGGAGAATTGAGAATCATGCATGCCATCAACCATCGCCTTTCAAATCCTGGTATCTATCTGGAATTTGGTTGTACACCAGTGCATAGTGGATGAGGGGGCATCTACGTGCGTTACGTCTACCCTAGTCTGGAATAAAATTGGATCCCCAATTCTGCAACCATCCTCCACAACTCTGTCGGATTATGACGGCCATCCCACTAAATCCCAAGGAATCATCCCCCATGTCCCCATCACATTAGCTGGGAAGATAGTTCTGATTGACATAGAGGTTGTTAATGCTCAACTGGACTATCAACCTTCTCCTCGAAAGAAGTTATATGTATGCCATGAGAGTTGTCACATCAACTGTCTTCCGTCTCATGATGTTCCCCCATGAAGGGAAGATCGTGATGGTTGGTCAACTCACTTATCATGATCTACAAGGGTTAACAACACCCACCAACGTTATCCCTACCATCAACACCATTGAGCCACAAGGGATGACCACACATGCCAATGTGGTCCCTGCAATCAACACCATGGTTGACAACACACCAGCCTTCCCATTGTTGAATGTGGGCCCTAGGTTGTTTCCCGATACCACCATGATAGCTCCTTTCCCCTTAGTGTCACCACCATTGACGCAAAATGAGACTATAGACTTGTGCATGCTCTCATCCAGCACCGCTGCACCCAAACAATAGTCACAACCATATCCCCAACCGTAACCACAACACCATCCGCACCTGCAACATCAACAACAGCTGCAACACCATCCACAGCTACAGCATTACACGCAGCCGCAACCACAACCTCACCCCCACATACAACCATTAGGGAGTTATCTGGGCTCCTCTCTAGTCCATACAATTCCCTTCCTCTTTCCCCCACCTGGTGTCATGAGCAAGCAGGTAATGGCCACCCTGAACCTATCCAACTTTACATTGGGAATTCCCATGTGGTATATTGATCCACCAACTAAACCATCAATTCCCCAAGTAGTCTTAACACCTATGCATCACATTGTGATCGAGTCCCACCCTCAACCCGGTCCATAAAAACCAACCACTGCACCCACATTAGCACCGCCTCACCCAAAAAGGGTCAGGGGAAAGAATGTGAAAGCCATCGCAAAACCTCGGCAAATCCCACCTTGCAACGTCTGTGAACAATAGGGCCATCCAACTCAGAATTGCCTTGAAATTCCAATGATCTGTCCGCATTTGGATGCCATGAACACAACCGAAAACCTCCCCGTGGTTGAACTTCCAACCGCACCAATAGTCAGAAACAAGTCACTAAGAACAAACCATGCTTGTGCCCTCTGCAGTTTGTACAGACATTATTCTCACCATTTCCAAGTCTTGCCCAGATTTTGAATGGCTTTAGCCGACCTCTGTCAACCTTCCCTGGATTTTGAGATCACCTTGATCGAATAAATTCACCCCCCACCTCCTTCTTTAGACACGATGTCCATTTACATGATGTCTAGTTCAACCGACCCTCTTATCTCCACCATCACTGATAGTCGATCATACCTGTCTCTTCCATTGTTTCCCCAGCCATAGCTACCATTGTTTCCCCAGCCATAGCTACAACCTTAGTTGCAACCTTAACCTCAGTTACAAGGGAAACAGTGGGGTTCATTCCCACTCAACATGATCCTTTTCCTTTCCCTTTTTCTTTTCCTTTTCCTACCATCCGAGATTGTGAGCAAGTCTATCTTAGCAACCTAAAATCTATAGGATTTCACACTAGAAGATCCTGTGTGGTACCTTAAACCACCTACCCTACCTCTAAGGCCCCAGGATGTGTTGACTCATGTCCATCCAATTGAGATGATGTTGCACCTACCTCTGGGTCAATCAAAGACTCTTCCCATCTCTAGGCATGCCCCTCTTCCTCCAACAGATATTGGGGGAAAGGCCACAAAAACCACAACCAATACCATTTACATGATTGCTAGAACCAGTTTTCCTTCCTTCTCATTGGCCATGGAAGATCCATCTAATCTATCCCGACACCACTTAAGTGATAAAGGAGAGATTTGTAAGACCACCTCCTGTTTTACCCCATTCCATTCAAACCATAGTGTGGAATGGGTTCTTCCCATAAAAGAAAATATTATGTCATCCTGCCTTGCCAATGACCTTCGTCTCGGCAAGGGGGCATACCTCTTCACTGACTCAGACGATCGATTCTTGAAGAATCCATGCAACGGGCTCTACCTCAAGATATTTTATGCTTAACATCACCAATGAGTCACTTCATTTTATTTTATTTTTTTTCAACATTTTTAGCACAAGTCAGCGGCAACACCATTAGTTGCTAATCCAAATTCACCCAGAACCGATTCGAGACACATCTTACACCTCTAGGATCAAATTTCCATCTCCTTATGAGACCATTGTCTCATGTTCAACAAACAAATTTTGGGACCGCTCCTCAGAAGTTACCCTGATTTATGAACCACAACATGGTGATACAAGTGTCTACGGACCTGTACTTGCATCGCACTTTCCTACCACTACTCATGCAGATTCTCAGGCCACCGCCTGTTAAGGAACATCATTTTTATTTTTGTAACATATAGTTGTCTACTTCATCCACCGCACCTTACGTGGATCTCTGGACCTTTGTCCAGAAAATGATTTATTTCTCTTGCACGTATTTGTCATATAACTACCCCTAGACTTGCACTCACATCACATGTAGTCAATTTCGTCCACCACAACTCACACACAGATCTCCTTACCTCTGTCCGAGAGCCACCTTGATTTGCGAGCCTTTGCTGCATCGACTCGTGAGCCTCTGCCACGATCTATCCCATGCATGTATTGGCATGTTTGAGAGCCATCTGCTCCATCCATACTGCGTATATGACCTTTGGACCATTGTCCACCATCCTGACATGGGGGGCTGCCTGTGCCACCGCAATCGGTTGACCATACTCGATTTTTGTTTAAGCTCTTTTCTGACTCCTAAAAACAATGAAAAGAAGGCTGAGCGCAGCTGCTTCCTTTTCCGCTCATTAAAGGATAGGAAAGGGCGTCTACATCTTCTTGTTTACCTCCTTTTGCGGACTATGTAGACCATCAAATGAAAAGGACCACCTTGGTATATTCAAGCCAAGACGATTCCCCTCTACATACTTTTATGCTTTCTCGGGTAGAGGAGCCGAACTTTATGAAAAAGCTCACCATGGGTTGTCGTTAAGATATTTTCCAGCCTTCTCATTAAGAAAATATTGCCGAGCAAACTTGGTTTCATTCATGCTTGTAAAAGTATCTGAATGACCGTCCAGTTAGTATAGGTTTAACCTTTTCTGGCCTGATTGGACTACCAACGGTAAAGAAGTCTCTCATCCCCTATAGGATGGGCGAGCTCTCCTATGTATACTTTCATCCTTTTTTAGGCATAGGAGACTACCAACAAAAAACATCCCCCACTGGAGTCTTCTTCATGCTTTCAAACTCTCTAAAATTGAAAGCACCATTGAACATTTACCTTCTTGGGCTTGCCAAAAATCCATGAGATCGTACCACAACAGTGTCTCTAGACACCACCCCATAGAAAATAGTTTGGCAGCATCCCCCCTTTGGGTCTCCTTTGTTTAGAGTACTCTGCAATGTGTCTTCCTTGGATCCCATCAATATCAAAAGTGTTTACCTCTCCCAAGTATTTCCCATCTGCAGTGACGCTCCCGATATTACAACTATGATCCCATTCCCATGAGTCAGTTTCATTTGCTTCCTAGTCCGCCCTACCATCATACTCTGAACAAAGGAAGTTTGAGTCTACTACACTCCCCCTTCCCCTATTCAATTCTCCCCCCCCCCCATTCAGTAGGTCATTCCGTAGATTGTCTCATATCTTTTGGTTATCTCCCTCATGCCTCTGGTCAAGGAAACAACATTGCCTTGACCAGGGGCAGGTACCCCTCTATCGACGACAACACACATATTCTAGGGGATAGACCTAGAGGTCCCTGTATCTTGGTTTCATTAACCTCATTGATGAGTTCCTTGGACCACTTGAGAGGAGTCCTTAGTGCCTCTCGGGATGGTTTTTTCTCACATGCTCGACTCCAGCTACATCATCGCACCACTGAGATTCGTATAGGGTATTGGTCAGTGCATTATTTGGTTGAAGACCCTAGATGTCACCTAAATCTAGAACATTGATGAGTCTATTCAAGTGACCTAAATAGGTTATGTCCCTTGTGATTTCTGGGTTGCGTTGGAGACAGTGTTTAGAAGCCCCAACAACACTTCTATATAGATTTATGATTGATGCAGCATATTTGTACCACAGAGACTCTAACTTTCCATCAGTGAGTCCATGGAGCTATGTACCATTCTAGATCCAACAGGTCATCAATCATGAAGATATCGCATTCCATGAGAATGCCACAGGTCCAATGTAGCAGTTCTTCATATCAATGTTATATCCATCCTTTAATTGAGGCAACCATTATTGTATCATCAATTGTATATTATTGGCTCTTATATTTTAGAGCATAGATCAAATTATTCTTTTGACATTTTCACCAGCATGGGGATGCTCGCCTCATCCATATACATGTCACATATTATTTGTATCTCACCCATTGATGGGAACCATATTAATACAAAAAACAAAAGCCACCATGCCCCAGCCCCGGAATCACCACCTCTCCGCAACAAATCCTATGATGTCCATTGGCCATATGATGAGCTCCTTCCCTCACACATCAGGGGATAATCTGTTAACTCAAAAAATCCCTCACTCAGCTCTACATGGCCTACACCACCCAAGGACACCCATGCATGATCTTTGTATGACCCCATTAGACCCCCACACCCTCAAAAAGGCTTAAAAATGAGTAAAAGAGCTTAAAAACCATCAAAAGGAGCCCAAATAACTCTCCTAGGGGCTAAAGCCTCCAAAAAGAGGCTAAAACCCCTCAAAGGATCCTAAAACCCTAAAAGGAGCTAAAGTTAGGGCGGAAGGGGCTAAAATCCCCCAAAAGGGGCTAAAGCCCTGACCAAGGGCTTAGAACCCTAAAAATGCTATAAATAGAGGGGTGGGAGTCACTCTCAAAACACTTCTCCCTTGCATACTGTTATACTGCCCATGGATGCCTTGAGACCCTTTGTCTCTAAAGCCACCCACATCCCCCCTCTCATCCATTTATTCTCCCATTGAGCCATAGCTCCTCCATTTCCATGAGATAAAGAGAGGTGCTTCTTCCAACCAGGGCATGGTGGCCCATTGCACCAAAGAGAAGGTATACCATTGTTTTCTCATGTATTTGATTTAGTAGCTCAGTTGTTTTCTAACCCATATTTGCTTGCGGGTTTGTTTCTTAACTTGTTTTGCAAGTTTTTGGTTTCTAATAGTTCTTTGCAGGTAGCTGGAGTTAAGCCCTAACATTGTTTGCAGAGGGGTTTCCAGCCATTTCTTGTCCATATTTTCTTTCTTTCTGTTCTATTTATTTTTCTTGCATCTCCACACAGGAACCTATCCTTCTATCCTATAGATGGAAGGTAGCCATTCATGCCCTATAGCAAGGGAGAAATCCCTACTACACACCACTCTTTTTCCACTGAGACAGAGTGTTACCCAAGGAGCATCGCTCATTGTATGAAGGAAAGTGGCAGTCGAACCGCTTATTGTTTAAGGAAAAATGGCATTATGCATAGGGTTAATGCTCATTGTCCACAAGAAAAATGCGGTGGTGGAAAAAGGAATGAAATCACTGATCCTATCCCATTTCCAGCTTCACAACTTGAGGCTTTGAGGCAAATTCTGATGTTTGGTTCTCATTATATGATGATGACAAGAAATATGTGTAACAATGTGCAGTATGGATGGAACATAGGACTCATGAATATGACAGTATGCACATGGGACAATTTGTGTGATGGCATGCAAATCGAGGTGAATTCTAGGAAATGGCTTAAAAAATCATAAGGATAGCACAAGATGAGGGTCTTGTCAAAATACATAGGAAAGAAAAATGAACCTAGTGGTTCGAATGGTGTGAAAAAAAGACTGTGGATGACTCTATGGTGCATGGAAGAAAAACTAGAGCAAATGGAGGCCTATAAACAAGGGGGACCACATGACACTTGTCATTTTTGCTGTGAAATGTTGAGTTAGAGTAGAGGACCCCAGAACACAACTGTTGATTTCTTTCGATTGGACCGATGGTTTTCTGATCTATGACTTGTAGGTAAGAGCTGTCATCAAGCCAATATTTTTTTAGTGGATTAATTTTTGGTTTTTCTCACTCTGGGGGTCTTATTCAATCCCGGAGGGTTCTCGGGGTCGGTTTTCACTTTTCGAGGGAAAAGGAGCAACCTAGGTCACTCTTATCAGGAATACAAATGTGACCCACTCGCACCTATCAGGGAGACAGATGCAACCCAGTTGCATTTGTTCAGCCTTTTTGAGCAAGTTGGGTCGCACAAAAAGGACAAACAGGTGCTACCTATCCCAGAATGAGGGTTTTTTGCATGAATAGGTCTCATAGGGACTGTGTGTATGTGCATGATTCCTTCATTCCTGTGGATAGAGTGAGACATTGGGGACCTCCAAGGGGAGGTAAGTGATGATCTACCGGTATAGGATACACTCACCTGATATGGGATGTGGAATTTCTTCCAGATAGCATTGATGCGTTCAACAAAAATGTTGCTAGAAAATCTTGTGAGCTACTGGGAGTGGGAGTCTGAGTGCTTCATGATTGAGGGTGAGCGGTTGGATATCACCCTCCATGATATGTACTTTTTGAAAGGAATCCCAGTATTGGTCATGATAGACGACATGACGTCGAAGCTCCCAAGGGGGGTGTTGATGGATGAACTTTTCTCTAGGAATTTATATGCCTCGGTGTTTGTGCACAAGTCATACATACTGGTGTGCAACATCAAGATTCTACATACTCAAGTATTTGCAGCGATGGTGCTGCTCCTACTAGGATCGACTAGACCGCACAAGATCTCAGGTGGTCAACTCCTAATGGTGGAGAGTGTTCTGAGGGGCACCTACTATGGGTGGGCCCATATGTAATCAACTATGGTTCGATGTGGGTTGAATAGTGACAGCTTAGTGGGAGGGGATTTTTGTTTCCCCTCATTATTGTGCTCATTTTTCTTTGAGAAACTTCCTACACTACGACCACATCTAGTGGTGCGTGAGGGAGGACCTCATGAGCCTCGCATGATGAGGTGGTGTGAGATGATGGTTAGAGAGAGAGGCGGCTTGGTGGGTCTCTTTTTCACCTGGGATATTTTTTCACAGTGGTGGAAGCTTCCAGTCCTCATAGAGGACTACCCATATGCTGGGATAGATTACCGAGGAGATCGAGAGATGCCTCGACCTCTAGGGAAGCTCTAGGGACCTGATGGTACATATACATGAATATTTTATGGTTGCAATCATATATAATTTACTATATTAGTGGTAGCTAGATCATTTGTCTGATAATTATTGATGACATACTATGTGCATGTGCAGATGTGGGACCATGCCCTCCAGCAGGATACTAGAGACGTAGGGGAAAGGTGGAGGGTTTAGATCCACCCATTCATAAATAGAGGAGACGTCATAGTTCTACATTGGACTCACTATGAATATATGTGGAGCGCTTACTGGAGGGGTCACCGATGATGGGTGGAAGTACCTTGACGATGACTTAATCGCCAGATGTTACTAGGAGGATCTAAATCTTTGCTGATTATGTCAGATCAACGGCACATGGTGACGTGCCTATGGAAGAGGAGGAGAAATCTGATGAGTAGGAGGACTCAGATGAGGAGATCAAGTTTAAGGAGGATGACTCAGACTAGTAGCTGATGATGTTGCCCCTAATGCATTGGTGCATGGGTATTTTTGTATGATATGTATGATTAGCCGAGAAAGCATGTGGAGCTTCTCATTTTGTACTGAACACTATGATATGATATATATATGCACGCGGATGCACCTTTTTATGTGTTTTTATGGGTTTTTTATGAGTCTCTTTTATGATTATGATGATTCCTATATGATGTATATGGAATATGTATGCATGACTGTATGATAATGCATGATGCAATTTATTTCCTATATGTGATGATTGATGTGCCACTCTAGAACGTCATTAGCCATTTGGTCTACTACACTATTGAGAATTCTGGGAACATGCATGATTGAAATGGATTAAAAATGTCTAACCAAATGTCTATTGCATAGGAACTTTCTAAAGAGATAAGATTCACATACCCGGTAGCATTTATTCAACTCAGAGACAAGTAGCTAGGAGTCTAACAAGACATCAAGGTGATGAATACCCAAGTGAAGGGTGGATGTAAAGATACCAGCTACATCGTCGTACTCATCCTGATTGTTGGTAGAAAAACCAACACACATTTCTTCTATGTGGATCAACTCATGTGACGAGGAGTATATCACCCATGCAGCCAAGGAAATATTAAAATACTGTTACCACCTAAGTTGTACTTAGTGGTTTTTTATCAAGTGATCCTGGTGAACCGGACAAAGATTTTTTATTCGGACTTCAGAAGACCTTCAGAAGTGCTTCTGGGAAGTGCTTGTTGTACTATATCACGTGTTCATACCCCCTTGGGGGAATTGTAATAAATGTTCTAGCATGATAGTGTCTGTAAAAGACTCGGTCTCTTAGACTTCATTTTTCAATCCGATCAGCCCAGGGTGTTTTTTCCCTTGGTTATTATTGGTTGTTGAATAAACGACTAATAATTTCTGAGTTTTTCACTCCATACCTCCAAAGTTGGGGTGGTTGGCTTGGAATTTAGGCATATTTAGGTTATTAGAGTCTATGTGTCCATGTATAAACATGCTACGCATCATGGTCGAGTCATATGAACATGTCTACGTCCCCCTAGGTTTTTTCAACTTTTTAATTTTTTTAGTTTTTTCAGTGTTTTTTATTAAAATGTAATTGTTCCAAAACATAGGCTATTTTTTAATAGTTTAATTGGAAAAATTGGTTGTGTAATAAAAGTGGGACAAATAATTAGTTTCAGTCATGTAGGTGCTCATTTTCAAGCTAAGAGCACCATGTAAACCCATGGGCCCACTAATTCCTAGTTTTGAGTGATTTTCCATCACTCAGGTCAGAAAGCCCCAAAAAATCATTTATTGATTATTTTAATTAATAAATTGATGAATAATGGAGCAAATCCAAAATCATAGATTAGTGGATTCTCAACCAATTTGATTGAAATCGGCCAGATCTGAACTAGATTGATTGGATGTAACAAATCCTTGACTGAAGGAGGTGATCTGAACAGATCCAGAGTTGAAGTTCAGCATCCTTTATGGGGAATTTCAGCCTCCCTCTCTCCTCCACATGTTTGGGCTCATCTGGATGAGTTTTGGTGGATGCTTAAGTCAACAGGTTGAGGTGGCAGTCAGATCAGCCCCTCGATTGACAATTTCACTCAGTGAGACTCAAATTTGGCTCAGCTAGACATAGATCAAGCATTGATGGACTCTTATTCAGCTACAGTGGTCTATCTCCTTGGTATTTGTGCCCCCCTGGGTTGGATCTCCTTTTTTTGTATAAATAAAGCATAGGCTGCCTCTTCCAAGCTAGTTAGAGTTGGATTGAAGGGATTGCTATTATAATACTGTTGCAATCTTTTGATTGTTGGAATAAAGAAGCCTTCGAGGCCAAACGGTGTAATTCTCTCATGTGTGTGGATTAACCATTGTCTTATGGCTATTGATGTTGCCGACTTTTCTCTCAATTTCTACATCTAAACCCTGTCTTCCTTGAACGATTCAGTTGAATCAATAGGAGTATAGTTGGGCAAGTAGGGTTACATTTTTTCTTATATGTCATAGCATATATGTTATAATATCTATATTATACATGTTTAATAAGTTTATTTGCATGTAATTCTTGTCTCTTTTTCATATATATATCCAGATCTCATGAGGTTTCGTGCAGGATTGTGTGTTTAGCTTTCAGGTAGCAAGGATTGGGCGAGCTGTGGATCTAGTTTGACTCCAATATACATCCAAAAAAAT
The DNA here is from genome assembly GCA_001517045.1 of Pseudotsuga menziesii. Lineage (NCBI taxonomy): Eukaryota > Viridiplantae > Streptophyta > Pinopsida > Pinales > Pinaceae > Pseudotsuga > Pseudotsuga menziesii. Next base: position 388,276 of record LPNX010962909.1, on the reverse strand, counting down.
TTTGAAGGCATTTCCCCTCTGTATTCCACTAACAAGTTTCCATTGCAGATCCATCCAACAACGAGCCTTTCCCCTTCTCTTCCTCCTTTCTATTAAAATCAATCTTCTGATTACCTGTCTCTTCCTCTTATGATCAGATCTAGTTCTAAGAATTGAATATATATATTGTTAGATCTATTTTATAGGAGTTTTTCTACTTGGATCTATAATTTCATAAAGAATATCAGTTCATAAAGATAGATCTAGGTGTAGGAAATTCCCTTTTTGCAAGTAGCTAAATAATAGATCTAAAGCTTGCTCATAAGGAAGCCTCCTTTTTTATTCTTAAAAGATTTAAATTCTGCAATAAAAGTGCACATCTCATTGGCTGCCCAAACAGCAAGCCAATATCCCAAGGAAAGCTTTCCTTCCTTGCTTCCTTTTTGCAGAAATTAGATTACCCCTGTTTAACAATTTTTACTTAGTTTTTTTTTTGGTAATTAGCATGGTGACCCAAAACACTTTTAATGTGTTTTTGGGCACATTTGATTTTAATTGATCACTTTTTTTTTATCAGGTATAACATAAAAGAGAAGGATACTCTGCCAAACTTCTGACTCTTGGACGAACTAAAGCTTCCCGGAAGCTTCCCCCACCGATGTGTTTTAATTCAAGCTTGTTACAAGCTTGTTGTAAACCTTTGGATCCCAGATAAAAAGGACCAAAGTGCATCAATTTCAATTTTCTGATATTGTAAATCACTACTAATAGAAATAAGAGGTCCTTTCGAGCCTATTCACCATCCCCCCTGGGGGGATTTGTGTCAGTGTCAATTTTTTACTTTTTGTTCATCTCTTTTAAATCTAGCATAGTTCTAATCTGCAGGGTAGTATACTTTGATTTATTATCATTTCCATATTCCATATTTTATATTTCAAAGTAATCTTAATACTTACCCCACAACTTCTCGATTGACCTGAAAGGGGAAAGAGATGCGTGGTAGGACTAATTAGAAAACCGGAATTGTGTATCTGCGTTTTCCTTTTCATCAATTGTTTCATCAGCTATTATAAAATTAACCCCTCCTTGATTCACCGATTGAGATCAACTTGGATCAAAAGAGGTTCCTGGAGGGTTTTCTTTTTAACAAGAACACCCATCTCAAAATTTACTAAAATTGACAAGACTCTGGTGTGTATGCTCTGCACTTGGCTGCGGTTCGTGCGATCAATAAAGCTGTATCAAAATAAATTGAGTGACTATAATAATTAGGATTCACTCTCCCAAATTGACAAACCATTAGGTGAAAATCCAACGCCTAGATAAAACCATTCCGGTGGCAAAATACCCAAAGGAAGCGGGAAATCCTGAAAAGTTACCTCGGGGCACCAATCTCTATCACACCCTAACAGGTGCGTTATGAAAAATAGCCCCAAAGACTCCATTCAACCCACATATTCCTTGTGGGTAGCCATGAAGGTTTAGTTTTGGACATACTCTAAGTACTCTCAGGTATATCTGGAGTCCACCCCTTCGCCTAATTTTAATCAACTCATATTTCACATTAACTTAAAATGTACCAAGAGGCAATTGCAAAACATTCACTCCAAGCACATGCAAGTACATTGATTATCTATTGACTCCATTTTAAGGCACTGACTATTTTCTTGCTATATATATATATATATATATATATAGTGTCTCAGCATTGTGCTTTCGTGCACTCATTTTGTATATTGTCATCTATGGTTGTTTATGGTTAAATTTCAAACTCCTAAGTAACTCATTCAATTTAACATCACGATACTAAATAATTTTTCCTTAGTAACTTAATAGGGTCTACCCACCTTGGCTTCATTAGGAGTTGAGCCTAAACGAAGGCGTCAAGAACAAGGTGACAGCCTTGAATCGAGACTTGCCTACAAGGACACACCGAGTGGCTTGAAGATTTCTGCCACGTGACCCAGGTGTGTGAAAGACGTAAACACCTTTTTGGCACCGTTTCCAGGGATAAATCTTTTTATTCCCGAGTACGACTTAGCTTAAGTTTTTTCTAAACAACTAAAAAGATAGAAATTTCTGATTGATCTAGTCTTTAAAAAACATAAAAATTTAAAATCGATCCATCTGGCGACTCCACTGTCTAACATCCCTTCAAGAATTTCTACCTGAAGAAACCGCTGACAATTATTCAATCCTATCCCTGATCCTAAAAGGTTTATTAGGGAAAGATTGAATAGGTAGAATTCTTGTAGAAACCTTGAAAATTTAGGAGACCAATCTCTCTCAGATATCCATCAGATATTTGTAGAGAGTCATGTTCACCAATCTTAAGAAACGACAGAATTTTTCAATCCCCTTGACTTTCCTCAGATATTAGGTGCTCCCCATGCCATTCCAAAATATGTTATCAAGAAGCTCCCCATATTTCAGGGAAATAATGCCATCACTGCCAAGTCTCACCTTCGAAAGTTTGAAAAGCACCTGGTCAGTTATTACAATGATGATGCCCATGACCATGACGATGTCAAAATGAAGCCTTTTGTTTTATCCTTAGAAGATGATGCTGAAGAATGGTACCTCAACCTATATGATGATTCATATAAAAATCTTAGTGAATTCCTAGAGGGTTTTAAGAAGAAATGGGGAGAAAAGAAAGAACCAAGACATCTACTTGCTGCCCTTCATAACATTAAGAAGATGGAGAATGAAACCATGGATGAATTTAACACTAAGTTCAGGAATGTGGTTGCAGACATCCCTAAAGAAATCAAGACAAAGGATGCCTCCATCCTCATATCTTACATTGAAGCTTTCACTGGTGATTTGAGGTACCCGTTAAGAGACAAAGAGCCTTCCGATCTAAAAACTGCTCAGGAATTCGCCGAGAAAATAGAAAAGAATATGTAGTCTTCAAGAAAATCCAACATTCCAAGTTACACTAGGGAAAACACTTCATACAACGAAGAAAAGGGAAAATACTTTGAATTAGAAGAAACGGGAGCCTCTAAAGATCCCATGGAAAGGGTAACAGACATGATAAAAGACTTGGTTACTAGTCAAAACCTACTTATGGCAAATCAGTCCACACAACTGAATCTTATGCACAATAAAATAATCACAATGGAAAGAAATAATGGACTTAGGAACTTTCAGCTTAGGAAGAATTAGATGTATCAAAAGAAGTTTCCTTAGAAAGATCCTAGGATTCCAAACCAGTTAGACTCAGCTAACATGGTAGAAGAAGTAATTCCATGGTGTAGACCCTGTGAACAATTCCACCAAGAAAGCACTTGTTATGTTGCAAATCAAGTCATGGAACATGGAATTCCCAAGGTCAGTAATCAAGAAACAACTTCAAGTGATCCTGATCATATATACATGGTAGGCCAGGCCTACCCTTTGTCACCATCTAAACAGTACAAATCTAAGGATGAAACCATTGCAGAATCTTATAGTGAAACTTATGATGAAAACTGTAATGTACATGATGGGACTCCTATGTGTTCTCCATATAATGATGACAGTCTAGAAGGTTTACTACCTTGTGACCTTTTCTCTGAAGAATATGAGTATGACAATGAGGACAAGTATAGATTGGAGCATGATACAAGTGACGAAGACTCCCTTATCCCCGACAAAGATGTTGATGAGGAGTCCTAGACATTCATGGAAAATCTAGTTTATGACATGAATAAAGAGGAAAATAACGAACTAGAAACTTTTGATGGTTTTGTTCATTTTTCTGTCTATGGCATATCTAAAGGAGAGAGCATGGACCATGTGTCCTTGGGAAACTTTGATATGAAAAAGGAGCATGCAGTTTATCCACATGATTAGTCCGAGACATATATTAGTATCAATAATGAAGACAAAGAGAACTTGATATCGGAATCTGATATCAGCAATGGGGAATCCATCACATGTAACATAGATGATGGTGATGACTATTGGGATTTTTGTGGATATCTTATTAAGAATCATATCTATGCTATATCTAGCAAGGGGAGTGTCTATTTATAAATTTGTGGAAGTCAAATCTACTGTAGTTCCATAGAGGGAAGCATGGATCTAGAGACCTTGGAAAATCCTAGTATGGAAAAGCAGCATTCAAAACTCTTATATGATCATTCAGAGTCATATCATGCAGAGCCACACAAAGGTATCAATAATGAAGACATGGAGAAGTAGTGTTGTGAAAAGATAGATGTGATATAGCTAGTAGAATATCAGTCTCAACTATCATCTTCAAATATAGAGTTTCCTCATGATTTGGAGCCGCTTGGGGCTTATACAGTGAATTATCATCCGGTAATCCTTGATGATCAGTATGATGGTGTAGTCAATCTGACTCATCATTTCAATTTGTACATCAACCCTGTCCAGTCATGGATAGAAGCAGCCTGCGCAAGCACTTACTAGTTTAGGAGGAAGTTTGACGACATTATACATGCCTATGATTTCCCATCCATCCCTCCCCTTCCAGATCATCACGCAGGTTTGTATTTTCTGAATAAAGTATCCTTACTTTGGCTGGTAACCAAAGACAAGGAATTTTTCTTTTATGTTAATAAAATGCTTAGGTGGTTACATTGGATTTCTGATAACACTTAACCCTTTTTATATCATGCTTAGAGTAGGAAAATAAGCTCCTTGAAAAAGAGAATTTACTTTCCACATTTTTTATTTTGTACTTAGCTATAATCAAACTTTTTTTTCATTAGTTAGTTACATTTATTTTGTTTAAATAAATCAGCTTAATGGTTCATTTGGTTTTTTTTATGTAAAGCTTGTGCTACTGAGGTTTTCTTGTCAAGTTGAGATGTTTTTACAGGGAGTATAAACCAGAGATTCTGGTGTTCTTGTATCCTCTCCTTGCCCTATGACCAGATCAAGCACATGTCCCGCAATTGGAGCTAGAATGTTACCACCTAAGTTTTACTTAGTGGTTTTTTATCAAGTGATCCTGGTGAACCGAACAAAGATTTTTGTTCGGACTTCAGAAGACCTTCAGAAGTGCTTCTGGGAAGTGCTTGTTGTACTATATCACATGTTCATACCCCCTTGGGGGAATTGTAATAAATGTTATAGCATGATAGTGTATGTAAAAGAATCAGTCTCTTAGACTTCATTTGTCAATCCGATCATCCTAGGGTGTTTTTTCCCTTGGTTATTATTGGTTTTTGAATAAACGACTGATAATTTATGAGTTTTTCACTCCATACCTCCAAAGTTGGGGTGGTTGGCTTGGAATTTAGGCCTATTGAGGTTATTAGAGTCTATGTGTCAATGTATAAACATGCTAGACATCATGGTCGAGTCATATGAACATGTCTAAGTCCCCCTAGGTTTTTACAACTTTTTTATTTTTTTATTTTTTTCAGTGTTTTTTATTAAAATTTAATTTTTCCAAAACATAGGCTATTTTTTAATAGTTTAATTGGAAAAATTGGTTTTGTAATAAAAGTGGGCCAAATAATCAGTTTCATTCATGCAGGTTCTCATTTTCAAGCTAAGAGCACCATGTAAACCTATGGACCCACTATTTCCTAGTTTTGAGTGATTTTCCCTTGCTTAGGTCAGAAAGCCCCAAAAAATCATTTATTGATTATTTTAATTAATAAATTGATGAATAATGGAGCAAATCCAAAATCATAGATCAGTGGATTCTCAACCAATTTGATTGAAATCAGTCAGATCTGAACCAGATTGACTAGATCCGACAAATCCTTGACTGAAGGAGGTGATATGGACATATCTAGAGTTGAAATTTAGCATCATTTATGGGGAATTTCTCCCTCCCTCTCTCCTCCACATGTTTGGGCTCATCTGGATGAGTTTTGGTGGATGCTTAAGTCAAACGGTTGACATGGCAGTTAGATCAGCCCCCCGATTCACAGTTGCACTCAGTCATACTTAGATTTGACTCAGCTAGACAAAAATTAGGCATTGATGGACTCTCCTTCAGCTACAGTGTTCTATCTCCTTGGGATTTGTGCCCCCCTAGGCTGGATCTCCTTTTTTTTGTATAAATAAAGCACAGGCTGCCTCTTCCAAGCTAGTTAGAGTTGGATTGAAGGGCTTGATATTGTAATACTGTTGTAATATTTTGATTGTTGGAATAAATAATATTTGGAGGCCAAATGGTGTAATGCTCTCATCTGTGTGGATTAAGCATTGTCTTACAGCTATTGATGTTGTCAGCTTTTCTCTCAATTTCTGCATCTGAACCTTGTCTGGCTTGAACGATTCAGCTGAATCAATAGGAGTATAGTTGGGAAAGTAAGGTTACTTGTTTTTCTTATATCTCATAGCATATATGTTAGAATATCTAGATTATACATGTTTAATAAGTTTATTTGCATGTCATTCTTGTCTCTTTTTCATATATATACCCAGATCTCATGAGGTTTCATGTAGGATTGTGTGTTTAGCTTTCAGGTAGCAAGGATTGGATGAGCTATGGATCTCATTTGAATCCACTATACATCCAAAAACTTTGTGAAGGCATTGCCCCTCTGTATTCCACTAACAAGTTTCCATTGCAGATCCATCCAACAACGGGCCTTTCCCCTTCTCTTCTTCCTTTCTATTAAAATCAATCTTCTGATTACATGTCTCTTCCTCTTATGATCAAATCTAGTTCTAAGAATTGAATATATATATATATTGTTAGATCTATTTTATAAGAGTTTTTATGCTTATATCTATAATTTCATAAAGAATATTAGTTCATAAAGATAGATCTAGGTGTAGGAAATTCCCTTTTTGCAAGTACCTAAAGCATATATCTAAAGCTTGCTCATAAGGTAGCCTCCTTTTTTTTTCATCAAAGATTTAAATTTTGCAATAAAAGTTCACATATAATTGGCTTCCCAAACAGCAAGCCAAGATCCCAAGGAAAGATTGCTTTCCTTGGTTCCTTTTCGCAGAAATTAGATTACCCATGTTTAACAAATTTTACTTAGTTTTTTTTGGTAATTAGTGTGGTGACCCAAAACACTTTTAATGTGTGTTTGGGCACATTTGATTTTAATTTCTCTCTATTTTTTAGCAGGTCTAACATAAAAGAGAAGGAGACTCTTCCAAATTTCTGACTCTTGGACGAACCAAAGCTTCCTGAAAGCTTCCCCCACCGCTGTGTTTTAATTCAAGCTTGTTACAAGCTTGTTGTAAGCCTTTGGATCCCAGATAAAAAGGACCAAAGTGCATCAATTTCAATTTTTTGATATTGTAAATTTCTGCTAATAAAAATAAGAGGTCCTTTTGAATAGGCTCTTTCGAGCCTATTCACCATCCCCTCTGGGGGTATTTTGCGTCGGTGTCAATTTTTTACTTTTTGTTCATCTCTTTTCAATCTAGCGTAGTTCTAATCTACAGGGTAGTATACTTTGATTTATTATCATTTCCATATTCCATATTTGAGATTTCAAATTAATCTTAATACTTACCCCATGACTTCCTGATTGACCCGAAAGGGGAAAGAGATGCGTGGTAGGACTAATTAGAAAACCAAAATTGTGTATCTGTGTTTTCCTTTTCATCAGCTATTATAAAATTAACCCTTCCTTGATTCCCCTATTGAGATCCACTTGGATTGAAAGAGTTTCCTAGATTTTTTTCATTTTAACAAGAACATCCATCTCAAAATTTACTAAAATTGACAAGACTCCGGTGTGTATGCTCTGCACTTGACTGTGGTTCGTCCGATCAATCAACCTGTATCAAAAGCACTTGAGTGACTAGAATAATTAGGATTTACTCTCCCAAATTGACAAACTATTAGGTGAAAATCCAACACCTAGATCGAACCATTCCAGTGGCAAAATACCCAAGGAAGCGGGAACTCCTGAAAAGTGACCTTAGGGTGCCGATCTCTGTCACACCCTAATGGGTGTGTTATGAACAATAGCCCCAGAGACTCCATTCAGCTCACATATTCCTTATGGGTAGCCATGAAGGTTTAGTTTTGTACATACTCCAAGTACTCTTAGGTATATTTGGAGTCCACCCCTTCGCCTAATTTTAATCAACTCATATTTCACATTAACTTAAAACGTACCAAGAGGCAATTGCAAAACATTCGCTCCAAGCACATGTAAGTACATTGATTACCTATTGACTCCATTTTAAGGAACTGGATATTTTATTGCTATATATATATATATATATATATATTGTGTCTTAGCATTCTGCTTTCGTACGCTCATTTTGTATTTTGTCATCTATGGTTGTTTATGGTTAAATTTCAAACACCTAAGTAACTCATTCAATTTAACATCACCATACTAAATAATTTTTCCTTAGTAAATTAGTAGGGTCTACCCCCCTTGGCTTCGTTAGGAGTTGAGCCTAAACAGAGGAGTCAAGAACAAGGTGATATCCTTGACTCGAGACTTTCCCCCAAGGACACACCGAGTGGATTGGATATTTTTGCCACGTGACCCAGGTGTGTGAAAGGAGGAAACAGAGACCATATACTTATTCCATCAGTTAAAACCAACGTACAGATGTGAGGTATGATCCATTTGGAGTTACCAAAGAAACAATCTGTGAGACTCATGTCAAGAACGATGCAAAACAAAAAAAAACTATGAAACAAAGGTACTCGTGGTGAGCAACTTCAGGAATAGAACCTATTGAGGTAGATCCTGTTGTGGCGATTCTTCAAGAGGTGGTTGTCAGAGTTAGAAAGTATGTATGCCCCCTTTCTGAGGAATTAAAATTCTTTTTTCATAACTTATCATTGGATTGTTTCATAGACAAGGATGAGGTCCCCCTCGCTAAAGCTATGTCTATGGATGTGGGAGTCATAATGGGACTTCGACCGAGTCTTGGCCGCTTCGATAATCTAGAGAGCAACACGATGGTCCTCATTGGTTTGTTCAAGAATAAGTAGTCATTGTTATAACTGTGAGGTATCAGTTATAAGTTTGATGGCAAGGCGTAGTGATAGGATCTGACATTCAATGGGAAGAACCGATTCCACACCATGGACTAAATGAAATGGGGTAAAACTGGTGGAAATTTTTTGTCGATGTTTGGTAATCCTAGAGGGTGGAAAAGAGCAAGTGGTTCTAGTTGGATTCTTGTTTTTCCACCATTTGTTAGAGCATGGTTTTGAGGATCGTGTTTACAGCCTCAACTTAGTCATTTCCATGAGGATAATATGTGGATGAATACTGGTGTTCAAAATTCAACATGGCATAGAGCTCTGTCCAAACAATGTCCTCAAAATGAGAACCATGATTTGAGACTTACTGTTGGGGGGAACTGAACCGAGTGATGAAATGGTTAAAAAATAACCTTGCCATAGTATTAGCCTTACAGTTGAACATAGGCACAACCTCGGCCCATTGGGTGAAATAATCAATGGCCACAATGATGTTGTTATCTCCCAAAATAAATTTATTTTCAATAAGTTCACTCATACAATTTATTTTTGATAGGATGAAGATTTCAAGTCATATTATGAAAGATATTGGGATGACTGACAAATTTGGGGTATCTAATGTTCTGTTATTTAATAAATTTGGAATTTTTAGTTTTCGATGGCTTAGGCGAGATTTTCAATAACTCATTAGCCACAGAAAAGACTAGATTTTGGTAGCTAATAGTTTAACGCATGACCATGATTATCCACTAAAATCTTGCTCATCGCATTCTTATTAAAATTATGGGAAAGGACTTTCAGTGGCTTAGGTGAGTTTTCCAACAGCTCATTAGCCACCGAAAAGCTTTGGTTTTGGTAGCTTAGTGAGTGTTTGCAGGAGGACATTAAACACCGAAAGAAAATGAGATACGTTTTTGGAAACAAAAACTTTTAGTGGCTTTGGTGAACTTTCAAATAATTTATTATCCACAGAAACCCCTTCCTTTTGGCAGCTAAACAATGAGATCTGGAAAGACATTAAATCACTGAAAGCTCGTTACGCATGTTCTTTTGGAAAGAAAGTTTCGGTGGCTTGGGTGAAAGTGGAAGCAGTTCATTAGCCACCAAAAGCTTAGATTTTGGAAGCTAGCAAACAAAAACCTAAATACTCTTAACCACCGAAAGGGATGAAAAGTGAAAATGGTTGTCTTCCCATCAAAATCAAATTCATCAGCATGAGGTGTGTCATAATTTAACATGATTAACCACCTAAAAGGCATAGGGAGGATGACCCGCTCAAAAAAATAAAAACACAAGTTTTTGTGGCTAAGAGTGGTTTCAAAATGGTCTCTAAGCCACCGAAAGCAGACTTTTGGCAGCTAAGGTCAAAATTTTAGGGCGCTCTAAGCCACTGAAATTTGCGTTTTACTATGAAAAGGAATCATTTTAAAATTGGTGATTCTGAGTGACTGGAGAATCATTTTGCAAAATTGTCAGAGTTTTGTTTTCCTAACATGTCACAGAACAATAACCTCTTTCAGGTTTCCTACAGGTATTTCATATTGGGAGACTCTAATCCATATTTGAGACCTATTTTTCGGATCTCAGAATTTCCCTGTTTTACACATGTTTTTGAAATACAGATATCTGGAGAATGGAAACGAATTTCAAGAAAATGAGATTTTTTTTTTCTCAAAAGACACCAATTGAAAAAAAAACTCTTTTATTTTATACACTGGTGTCACATATTTGGAAAACCAAATGCATCTTTCAGCCCCATTTTTCAGCATTTTGGCCAATTTTTTAGGGAAAAAATTGACCTAACAGGGCAGGTTACAACATCAAAATGAAGAGTTTACTTCAGTAAAACCTGGGAAAGAGAAGGATGAAGTGTAAAAGCTGAAATTTTCTGAAGCGCACCCTCAAAGAACCTCTGTTCCAGTTTTGGGGATACATCAAAGAGGAGAGGGTCACAAAACCCTACCTATTTTAACCAACAGTGGCTCATCCATTAGAAGACTAGTTACAACTTTCCTCTAGTACTCACTGTGGTCATCAAAAGGTTCAAAGAGTGAACAAGTGTTAGAGTTAGTTAAACTAGTAGTTAAATTAGGGTTTCTGACCTAATTTTGCAAAAACATTAATTTTATCTATTTTTAGTAAAACAAATCCAATTTTTCAAGATCTGAATATTTTTGTAAAGGCCATAAAGCCTAAGACTTATGTTATAAAAAAGGTTGGACTTCGAGGACTTGCAGACTATTACTATTGTCAAGCTTCTCATATTTCTCATGACCTAATATAAGATCTTTTTCTATCATATGTTCAGCTTCCATTTCTTGTCTATTCTGTGCTTATGCTTGAATGTGTTATTCAGGTTTATTCATGTTAATTGGTGTCTGATAGCTTTCATCCTATTGGCATATTGATGTTTTGAATTATAAGCACTTTCCTTGTTATGATTAGCCATTTATATATATCTGTTTTATGTATGAATCTACCAGCATGATAAGTTCTCCATCTCTGCACCATATTATCAAACCTCTGAACAGTGGTAGTTAGAAGCCTTATCCCTAATTGAGTTTCATGCATGTCTTGAGAGTGTGAGGTCCTATAGGTCACCTGACTTGATCCACTTAGAAAACCATAAAAACATTTAAGTTACTAGGCATCCTTGAGCTGCAACCTAGAGTAGTTTCCTGGAGTGATAAAAAAATGGTGTCACTGCCGGGGAGAGGAGATTAAAGCTCAGCTTCCTTGGGAGATGACATAGATCCTACTTTGATGATAGAGAAAGTCTAGACACTATTCTAGTTGTAATCATCTATTTGGCGACTCCATTGAAATAAGGTGGCTTCAAGAAGACCAAGTACCAGAGAAAACCCTAAAGGGCCACCAGTAACACCTGTTTCATATCCAGAAGAGATTCTAAGAAGAGCTAGGGTTTCACTAAGATAGACCTCCAGAGCTACAAGGGGATCTACATTAGGTATTTCTGTTGTTATACCAAATAGACCTCCATTTCAATCTTCTTATGCTCTAGCATCTAGTTCTCAGAAGTTTATAAGTAAATCATAAAATTTTAGGGTTGAGGAATCTTCAAGCACTGCTGCTTGTGAATATCTCATCCCTGGCGACTCCATTGAAGAAATGTGGCTCCACGAAGGGCTCATACTAGATAAAATCAAGAGAGGCCACTAGCAACACCTATTGCAGACCCAGAGAAGATCATCGAAAAAGGAAGAGCTCTACAAAGGAAAACTTCTAGAGCAGCAAGGACATCTAGATCAGATTTGTTGGTAGAGGGAGAAGAAAACCTATCCCTGCTGCTAGGGAATATTTACAAAGACTTCTATTTCCCTGATCCATCTGAATTTAATAAATATCCACTAGGGAGGACCCGATTGATAAAAGATGAAGAGGATGAATTCAAAATCTAGGTATCAGTTCATCAGTTTACTTTATGAACTACTGTTATTTTTTATCAGTTACTTTATACTTTTCCCTTCACGTGTTAAAAGAGTTATCCTATGTTTTATATATTCTGAATATTATCAGCCATCTTTTATAAATCCATCTGTAGAAGAATATTTTCAGCCTACCTGTATTGTAGAAGGTGAATCAGTCTTTGTGCCGCATCTCATTTATAAAAATGACCTCTATATCCAAATTCCTTCTAAATCTGATCATCCATGTAACCTTGAAGAAACCAAAATTGATTCAAAACCTATGCAGAGCTCAACACTTGTTGCCATAACCTTTGAACCTTGTCAGGAGATTATCATCCCTCATGATCATCCCACAGCCTTTCAAATCAAAATCAGGATGAATATGTTTAAGCCATTAAAACTGCCCTCTCATCTTCATCCTTATCCTCTTGACTGTTATGAATATCTCCCTTGGTTTTCTAGAGAGAATCACACTTCAGCTGAAAGGCACTTGGAATCTTTTGAAGATTTTATTGACCGTTTTCAGATTTTTCATGAGGATGTATCATGATATTTTTCTCTAAATCGTTGATTAGAGATGCTGCTATATGGTTCAAGAGTTTAAGAGATGACTCCATTGGCTCTTGGATAGAATTCACTGATGCATTTTTGAAGCATTAGGGTGAGAACAAATCTCTTAATTTGTATCTCACCGATTTCTATGCTTTGAAGAGAGAGGAAGATGAAACTTTTCCTATCTTCAATCAAAGATTCTACAACACTTATCATGATATTCCTTTGGAGATCCAACCCATAGAGACAGCTTCCATGATATATTATGTGATGGGACTACATTCAAAACTTGCCCTTCTTCTACTAGAAAGTAAATCTTCATCATTAAGCATTATGTTTGAAGATGCTTTAGAGGTGGAGGAAAACATTTGTGCTTCAAGGAGAATCCCAAAGCAGCTTGATTTTGAAAACCATCATCTACTTGAGCCAGATAAATATCAGTATGATTCAGATTTTAAACAAGAAGATTATGAGTCTGAAGCAGATTTGGAACAGCAGCAAGCATGTGAGCTCTTTTCATATTTAGAATCATATTCTTCAGTGTTTGCAAAGCACTCCCAAGATAGGTATGAATCTAGATTTTATAATCAGTTTGCAAACTAGGATGAGCCTATGATAACTGATGATTGTATAGGCAATTATATGTTTTCAACTGATCTTTATTCATATGATGAAATCCCTGTTTTATCATCCTATTGTGAGCACTATTCTCAAAAGGAAATTTTAATGATTGATGATCAAGATCTGATCATAAGAGAACAAGAAGGTTCAGATCAGCTGTTGAGCTTGCATTTTGATCTGACAAAGGTTGAGTAGTCCACATTCAACATTGACATCAATGAAGGAAAATATCAATAGCATAAAAAGGTATTTCCTGTTGGCTTTTATGACCCTGTTGCTGACTATATGGAACTTATGATCACCATAGATATCAAAATATTTTTTTTAGATGATAGATGGTTCTGTCACCCTTTGAAACTACATTGCTGCATGCTATGGTTTCATTTATTTTTCAGGTCAAGATCAAGGATAAGTTTAGCGGATTAGTTTCTGACATGGCTTCATTGGAAGCATGATGTCACGTGATAAGAATCCTCTACTGATTAGAATTAGGAGTAGGAATAGATAGGAAAATAAGATCTTAATATGAGCAGCTAGGTCTTTTTCAGTTGTTTTCATGAATAAGCAAAGCGGGCTATAGGCAGGTTGTAGCGGATCAGTCATAAAAGAAAAATGACTCCATGCCCAATGGAACACTAGAAGATAGCTTTAATTATTTTTTTTCAGGAAAGGCATTTTGGTCTGGGATTCTTGGGACCTCGCAGGGAGGTTCCCATCCCCGAGTAGGAGCCATATGTTATATCCCAAAATAAATTTATTTTCAATAAGTTCACTCATACAATTTATTTTTGATAGGATGAATATTTCAAGTCATATTATGAAAGATATTGGGATGACTAACAAATTTGGGGTATTTGATGTTCCGTTATTTGATAAATTTGAATTTTTTAGCTTTCGGTGGCTTAGGTGAGATTTTCAATAACTCATTAGCCACCAAAAATCCTAGATTTCGGTAGCTAATAGTTTAATGTAGGACCATGATTATCCACCGAAATCTTGCTTATCACGTTCTTATTAAAATTCTGGGAAAGGACTTTCGGTGGCTTAGGCGAGTTTTCCAACAACTCATTAGCCACCAAAAAGATTTGGTTTCAGCAGCTTAGTGAGTGTTTGCAGGAGGACATTAACCACCGAAAGAAAATGAGATACGTTTTTGAAAAGGGAGACTTTCGGTGGCTTGGGAGAACTTTCAAATAGTTCATTAGCCATCGAAAGCCCTACCTTTCAGTAGCTAAACAATGAGATCCCGAAAGATAGTAAATCATTGAAAGCTCATTACGCATGTTGTTTTGGAAAGAAAGTTTCAGTGGCTTGGGTGAACGTGGCGGTGGTTCATTAGCCATCGAAATCTTATCTTTCGGTAGCTAGCAAACAAAACCCTAAATACTCTTAACCACCGAAAGGGACGAAAAGTGAAAATGGTTGTTTGCCCATCAAAATCAAATTCATCAGCATGAGGCGTGTCATAATTTAGCATGATTCACCACCTAAAAGGCATAGGGAGGAGGACCCTCTCAAAAAAATTAAAACACAGGTTTCCTTGGCTACACATGGCTTCAAAACAGTTTCTAAGCCAACAAAACCAGACTTTCGGCAGCTAAGACTAAAATTTTAGGGCGCTCTAAGCCACCAAAATTGGCATTTTACTATGAAAAGGGATATTTTTAAAACGGTGATTCTGAGTGATTAGAGAATCATTTTGAAAATATCTCAGAGGTTGATTTTCCTAACATGTCAGAGAACAATAACCTCTCTCATTTTTCCTACAGGTATTTCATATTGGGTGGATCGAATCCATCTTTGAGACCTAATTTTTGGATCTCATAATTTCCCTATTTTATACGTGTTTTTGAAACACAGATATCTAGAGAATGGAAACAAATTTCAAGAAACTAAGAGATTTTTTTTCTCAAAAAACACCAATATACAAAACCTCTTTCATTTTATACATAAGTGTCACAGATTTGGAGAACCAAATGCATCTCTGAGCCCCAGTTTTCAGCAGTTTGGCCAAATGTTTAGGGAAAAAGTTGACCTAATCGGGCAGGTTATAGCAGAAAAATGAAGAGTTTACTTCACCAACACCCGGGCAAGAGCAGGATGAAGTGTAAGAGTTGAAATTTTCTGAAGTGCACCATCAAAGGAGGTCTATTCCAATTTTGGGGATACATCAAAGATGAGAGGGTCACAAAACCCTACCTATTTTAACCAACAGTGGCTCATCCATCAGAAGACCAATTACAGCTTTCCTCCAGTACTCACTGCAGTCATCAAAAGGTTCAAAGAGTGAACAAGTGTTAGAGTTAGTTAAACTAGTAGTTAACTTAGGGTTTCTAACCTAATTTTGCAAATACATTAATTTTATCTATTTTTAGTAAAACAGATCCAATTTTCCAGGATCTGAATATTTTTGTAAAGGCTATAAAGCCTAAGACTTATGTTATAGAAAAGATTCGACTTCGAGGACTTGTATACCATTACTATTGTCAAGCTTATCATATTTCTCATGACCTAATATAAGCTCCTTCCTATCATATGTTCAGCTTCCATTTATTGTCTATTCTATGCTTATGCTTGAATGTGTTATTCAGGTTTATTCAGGGTAATTGATGTTTGATAGCTGTCATCCTATTGGAATATTGATGATTTGAATTATAAGTACTTTACTTGTTATGATTATCCATTTATATATATATGTTTTATGTATGAATCTGCCAGCATGATAAGTTCTCCATCTCTGCACCATATTATCAAACCTGTGAACAGTGGTAGTTAGAAGCCTTATCCCTGATTGAGTTTCATGCATGTCTTGAGAGTGTGAGGTCCTGTAGGTCACCTAACTTGATCCACTTAGAAAACCATAAAAACATTTAAGTTACCAGGCATCCTTGAGCTGCAACCTAGAGGAGTTTCCTAAAGTGATAAAATATGTATTGATGGCCACCGATAGAGGGAGGATTGCAGGTCATGAAGTCAATATCCCATTTACAGAATGGATCGACTATGACAACATGATGTATTGGTGCGAGAGGTGTCCTTGCTTTTGGAAAAAAGATATCGCAATTGTGACAGTGTTTAACTGCACGTATGCAATTGAAAAAAATGGTAGGCTAAAAATAACTGATGCAGAGTGTTTCCGCCTTTTCACACACCTGGGTCACGTGGCAGAAATCTTCAAGCCACTCGGTGTGTCCTTGGGGGAAAGTCTCGAGTCAAGGCTGTCACCTTGTTCTTGACTCCTCCGTTTAGGCTCAACTCCTAACGAAGCCAAGGGGGGTAGACCCTATTAAGTTACTAAGGATGATTTCTTATTGTGATGATGTTAAACTGAATCAGTTACTTAGGAGTTTGAATATTTTAACTATAGACAATTAAAGGTGACGAGATATGAAAATAAACACACGAAAGCACAAAGCTGATACACAATAGATATATGAAGCAAAAATGACCAGTGCCTTAAAATGGAGTCAAATCAATAAGATCAATGTGCTTGCATGTGCTTGGAGTGAATGTTTTGCGATTGCATCTTGGTATGTTTTAAGTTAAAATTGAAATATGAGTTGATTAAATTAGGCAAAAGGGGGACTCCAGATATACCCGAGAGTACTTGGAGTATGTCCAAAATTAAACCTTTACGACTACCCACAAGGAATATGTGGGCTGAAATGGAGTCTCTGGGGATATTTTTCGTAATGCACCCATTAGGGTGTGACAGAGATCGACGCCCTGAGGTCACTTTTCAGAAGTTCCCGCTTCCTTTGGGTATTTTTCCACCGTAAAGGTTTGATCGAGGTGTTGGATTTTCACCTAATGGTTTGTCAGTTGGGGAGAGTGAGTCCTAATTATACTAGTCACCCAAGTTCTTTTGATACAGCTTGATTGATCAGACGAACTACAGCCAAGTGCAGAGCATACACACTGGAGTCTTGTAAATTTTAATAAGTTTTAAACTGGGTGTTCTTGTTTAAAAGAAAACCCTCCAAGAACCTCTTTCGATCCAAGTGGATCTCAATCGGGGAATTGAGGAGGGGTTAATTTTATAGTTGTTGATAAACCAATAATAGAAAAAATCAAACAGATACACAATTCTAGTTTCTTAATTAATCCTACCACGAATCTCTTTCCCCTTTCGGGTCAATCGGGAAATCGTGGGGTAAGTATTATGATTACTTTGAAATGTACAATATGGAATATGGAATTAATAGTGAAATAAATATACTACCATAAAAATTATATCAATTCTAGTAAAAAAAAAATAAGCAAAAAGCAACGAAAAGGGCACCGACACAAATCCCCCCAGGGGGGATGGGGAATGGGATCGAAAGAGCCTATTCCAAAAATGATTTTATGTATTAATGGTTACAGTATCAGAGGACTGATAAATAAGAAACTTCTTGGTCCTTTTACAATCTAAAACCAATATTTTACAACTTTGGAAAAATTTTGAGTTTTTTGGTGAAAAGGGAGAGCCCTGGGGGGATTTGAGCGCTCCTAAGGCCACTTCGGACAGCAGATTCCTTTATTTTATGTCATACCTGCTAAAATAAAGCAATGATGTTAGAATAAAAAATGCCCAAAATAACTTTAAGAGTACCTTTGGATCATTCTACCTTATTTCACAAAAAAATGAAGTTAAAACTAGCTAAACAGGCAGAAAAGGAACCAAGGAAAGAAAGCTTTCCTTGGGATCTTGGATTGCTGTTTGTGCAGCCAAAAAAAATGCACTGATATTGCAGAATATTGAATTTTATAACAGTGAAAGGAAATCTAATGCATGCGATCTACAAGTTTCCTTTAAATTTTCATGCAAAAAGGACAATTTCCCTACAGCTAGATCTAGGATGCTTATGAAACTTTTTTAAGTGCAAGATCTAGGATATGAGCTATGAAAAATCAGAAATATGTATATTTTAATTTGATGAAACATATCCAAATGGAATCACAGCTATGAACTGAAAAAGTAACCGGGTAAAGTGTTGATTTTGAGGGAGGAAGAAGAGGAGAAAAGTGCTGGTTTCCTTGAAGATCCGCAATAGAGCTTTCAGGTGGAATGCTGAGGGACTATGCCTTTGAAATGTTTTGAAGAGAATGAAGAAGCAAACTAGATCAGCATCCTCTCCAAAGTATGAACCTGCAACTCAGCTGGAATCAAAGAACTTGCCAAGAAACTTGTGAGATCCTATTAGTACATACAAAGAGATTCAAGATAACATGCATATAAGCTTATAGGAAATGCTAAATATAGATCTCTAAACATGCATCAAAGGAGAGTGACAGTCATTAAACTTATTGAACAACACCTTTCCTATCAAGATTGTAATAAGCTAATTACCAATCTTAACCACATATCTACAAGAAATTAGCAGAAAATGACCACACATACAGGTTACCTCAGTAAAACAATGGCAATAATCATCCACACATGTAATGGAACCACACTGTATTACCTCCAAAGATTTTCTTTATTTCAAATGGATAATTAAAACAATACAATAGTAGCATAACCTCAATCCCAGTTCTAAATAGCTTGGAAGAGGAGGCTGTGCCTGGATATATACAAAATAGAGGACAGCCAGCCCAGGGGGGGCACAAATCCCAAGGAGACACATCAAATCAGCTGAAGGAGAGTCCATCAATTCCTGATCTGTGTCTAGCTGAGCCAGATCTGAGTCTCACTAAGTGCAACTGTCAATCGGGGGGCTGATCTGACTGACACCTCAACCTATTGACTGAAGAATCCACCAAAGCTCATCCAGATGAGCCAAAAACGTGTTGAGGAGAGAGGGAGGGTGAAATTCCCCATAAAGGATGCTCAAGATCAACTCTGGATCTGATTTGATCACCTCCTTCAGTCAAGGATTTGTTAGATCCAGTCAATCTGCTTCAGATATGACTGATTTCAATCAAATCGGCTAAGAATCCATTGATTTATGATTTTGGATTTGCTCCATTATTCATCAATTTATTAATTAAAATAATCAATAATTGATTTTTGGGGCTTTCTGACCTGAGTGATGGAAAATCACTCAAAACTAGGAAACAGTGGGTCCATGGGTTTACATGGTGCTCTTAGCTTGAAAATGAGCACCTACATGACTGAAACTGATTAGTTGGCCCACTTTTATTACAAAATCAAATTTTCCAATTAAACTATTAAAAAAAATCCTAAGTTTTGGAAAAATTAAAATTTAATAAAAAAACACTGAAAAAACTAAAAAATTGAAAAATTGACAAACACCTAGGGGGACTTAGACATGTTCATATGACTCAAAAATGATGTCTAGCATGTCTATACATTGACACATAGACTATAATAACCTCAATAGGCCCAAATGCCAAGCTGACCACCCCAACTTTGAAGGTATGGAGTGAAAAACTCAGAAATTATCAGTCATTTGTTCAACAACCAATAATAACCAAGGGAAAAAACACCCTGGGCTGATCGGATTGACAAATAAAGTCTAAGAGACCGAGTCTTTTACAGACACTATCATGCTAGAACATTTATTACAATTCCCCCATGGGGTATGAACATGTGATATGATACAACAAGAACTTCCCAGAAGTACTTCCAAAGGTCTTTTTTGAAGTCCGAACAAGTTAACCCTGTCCGGTTCACCAGGATCACTTGATAAAAAACCACTAAGTACAACTTAGGTGGTAACATTCTGGATCCGACTGCGGGATGTGTGCTTGATCTGGTCTTTAAGGCAAGGAGAGGATATGAGAACACCAGAATCTCTGGTTTATATACCCTATAAAAACATCTCAACTTGACAAGAAAAACCTTAGCAGCACAAGTTTTATAAAAAACCAAATGAACCATTGAGCTGATTTGTTTAAACAAAATAAATGTAACTAACTAAAAGAAGCAAAGTTTTATTATAGCTAAGTAGAAATGCAGAAAGTAAATGCCCTCTTTTAAGGAGCTTATTTTCCTACTCTAAGCATGATATAAAAAGGGTTAAGTGTAATCAGAAATCCAATGTAACCACCTAAGCATTTTATTAACATAAAAAAAATATTTCCTTTTCTTTGGTTACCAGCCAAAGTAAGGATACCTTATTCAGAAAATGCAAACCTGTGTGATGATTCAGGATGGGTGGGATGGATGGGAGATCATAGGCATGAATAATGTCATAAAAATTCTTCCCAAACTTGTATGTGCTCATGCAAGCTGCTTCTATCCATGACTGGATAGCACTGATATACCAATCAGAACAATGAGGTAGACTAACTACATCGTCATACTGATAATGGGGGCTTATCAAATGATAACTCGTTGCACAAGCCCCAAGTTGCTCCAAATCATAAGGAACCTCTATATGTGAAAAAGATGGCTGAGACTGATTTTCCACTGATTGCATTACATCTGACTTTTCACAATACTGTTTCTCAATGTCTTCATTGTTGATACCCTTGTGTGGCTCTACATGGTATGATTTTGAATGATCACATGAAAATTCTGAATGATCCTCTTCCATACTAAGGTTTTGCTAGGTATCCAGATCTGTGCTTCCCTCTATGGATGTATCGTAGATTGGACTTCCACAAATTTTGAATAAACACTCCCATTGTTGGACATATCATGGATGGGATTCTCCATAAGATTTTCACAAGTTGGATTATCTATGAAATTCCAATAGTCATCACTCCCATCCATGTCATATCTGGGGGACTCTTCATCCATGGCATCATGCTCCTGCCTATCCATGTCTTCCTTGTATTCATAACAATCTTCTTTAGATAAAATGTTACAAGGAAATAAACTTTCCAAACCTTCATCAACATGAGGAGAACAAGGTCTAGTGTCACCACACACTGTAGTGATCTTATCATAGGTTTCTTTATAGGCTTCTGTTATGATATCATGAAGAGGGTCTTCAATGTTATCTTCAATCAAGGAAATTTTTTGGACATATTCAATGGGATCACTTGGTATGTGTTGCTTAGTGGATTTCTCTAGAGGGATTTCTGGAAAAGTATCAACATTGCAAAGCACTTGAGAATATACCAAATCTTCATTGTCTTCAGCTATGGTGACATGAGGAGAGTCTTCAACAATGTGTTCCATCATGGGCTCCTCGTGAAACTCTTCAATATGATCATCTTGGATTTTCCCTTCCTCAGAATCTTGCTGTGTATTGGTAGATACCTCATTTTCTTTAAGAAGACGCTTAATTTCTTCATTTCTTATATAACCTCTAAGATGCTTTTTTATGGGAGTATCATGGACTTCCTCTTTACTTAAATGTTCAAGAAGTGATTCCAAGTCTTCAATACTTTGTATCATGGAAAAAGGTCCATCATATGCTTCATTGTGATCCCAGATAGGTAGAAGGTACAGATCTTTTCAAGGAACTTTTTTAAACCATTCATACTACCCCTACCATCATGCCACTGCTCTAAAAACATCCAAAGGAAGCTTGGAAAAGAAGTTATGCATTTATCAGGAAGGCCTTGATAGAACCAATAACCAACCTCACCCCGAAAAGTACTAGCAAACATTTCCATCATATGGTCTTCATAAAGAATATTGAAGTCAGCAATCAACTGAAGGAAAGATTTGACATGCCAGATGACCGAGTCACCATAATCTCCATGAAACGGTGGAAGCTAGTTATATGCATCCCCCACACCCTCACCATAGTTAGGAAAACCCGGGATGTTTGAGAAATCGATAGGTTGAAACATTAAGGTGAACTGGGCACCATATTTCTCCTGTAATTTATCCAAAATAGTATCCATTTGATACAACGATTAAACCTTGTACTGAAAAGGTGGAGCTGTTAAGTGATGAGCTTTAAAGGTTTTAACATGTCGCATGGGCTGATCTACACACAACAAAAATTCACAAGTTTATGAGATAACAGGGTTTTATCCCTTCAATGGAATCGCCATGTGAAAAAGAAAAATAAGCATTTATAAATTTTTTCACAAAAATTATTTTTTGCTTTTCTTTGTAAAAATAAAACTGGAAAAAATTCAGTGGAGTCGCCAGATGAAAATTAAAGATCTACTCTAAGCATTCATCAAACAAAGCAAAAACAAAAAGGAAGAAAACAAAAGTCGTACTTGGGAATAAAAATATTCATCCCCGGCAACGGCGCCAAAAGGTGTTGCCGCCTTTTCACACACCTGGGTCACGTGGCAGAAATCTTCAAGCCACTCGGTGTGTCCTTGGGGGCAAGTCTCCAGTCAAGGCTGTCACCTTGTTCTTGACTCCTCCATTTAGGATCAACTCCTAACGAAGCCAAGGGGGGTAGACCCTATTAAGTTACTAAGGATGATTTCTTAGTGTGATGATGTTAAACTGAATCAGTTACTTAGGAGTTTGAATATTTTAACTATAGACAATTAAAGATGATTAGATACGAAAATAAACACACGAAAGCACAAAGCTGATACACAATATATATATGAAGCAAAAATAACCAGTGCCTTAAAATGGAGTCAAATCAATAAGATCAATGTGCTTTCATGTTCTTGGAGTGAATTTTGTGCAATTGCATCTTGGTATGTTTTAAGTTAAAATTGAAGTATGAGTTGATTAAATTAGGCAAAAGGGGGACTCCAGATATACCCGAGAGTACTTGGAGTATGTCCAAAACTAAACCTTTATGGCTACCCACAAGGAATATGTGGGATGAAATGGAGTCTCTGGGGCTATTGTTCGTAACACACCCGTTAGGGTGTGACAAAGATCGGTGCCCCGAGGTCACTTTTCAGAAGTTCCCGCTTCCTTTGGGTATTTTGCCACCGTAAAGGTTTGATCGAGGTGTTGGATTTTCACCTAATGGTTTGTCAGTTGGGGAGAGTGAGTCCTAATTATACTAGTCACCCAAGTGCTTTTGATATAGCTTGACTGATCGGACGAACCACATACAAGTGCAGAGCATACACACTGGAGTCTTGTAAATTTTAATAAGTTTTAAACTGGGTGTTCTTGTTTAAAAGAAAACCCTCCAAGAACCTCTTTCGATCCAAGTGGATCTCAATCGGGGAATCAAGGAGGGGTTAATTTTATATTTTCTGATAAACCAATAATAGAAAAAAGGCAAACAGATACACAATTCTAGTTTCTTAATTAATCCTACCACGAATCTCTTTCCCCTTTCGGGTCAATAGAGAAATCATGGGGTAAGTATTATGATTACTTTGAAATGTACAATATGGAATTAATAGTGAAATAACTATAATACCCTGCAAATTATATCAATTCTAGTAAAAAAGAAATAAGCAAAAAGCGACAAAAAGGGCACCGACGCAAATCCCCCCAGGGGGGATGGGGAATGGGCTTGAAAGAGCCTATTCCAATAATGATTTTATTTATTAATGGTTACAGTATTATAGGAATGATAAATAAGAAACTTCTTGGTCCTTATACAGGCTGAAACCAATATTTTACAACTTTGGAAAAATTTTGAGTTTTTTGGTGAAAAGGGAGACCCCTGGGGGGATTTGAGCGCTCCTGAGGCCACTTCAGGCAGAATATTCCTTTATTTTATGTCAGACCTGATAAAATAAATCAATCATGTTAGAATAAAAAATTCCCAAAATCACTTTAAGAGTACCTTTGGATCAGCCTACCTTATCTCACAAAAAATGAAGTTAAAACTAGCTAAACAGGCAGAAAAGGAACCAAGGAAAGCAAGATTTCCTTAGGATCTTGGCTTTCTGTTTGTGCAGCCAAAAAAAATGCACTGATATTGCAGAATATTGAATTTTATAACAGTGAAAGGAAATATAATGCATGCGATCTACAAGTTTCCTTCAAATTTTCATGCAAAAAGGACGATTTCCCTACAGCTAGATCTAGGATGCTTATGAAACTTTTTTAAGTGCAAGATATAGGATATGAGCTATGAAAAATCATACCTATGTATATTTTACTTTGATGAAACAGATCCAAATGCAATCACAACTATGAACTGAAAAAGTAACCGGGTAAAGTGTTGATTTTGAGGGAGGAAGAAGAGGAGAAAAGTGCTGGTTTCCTTGAAGATCGACAATAGAGATTTCAGGTGGAATGCCGAGGGACTATGCCTTTGAAATGTTTTGAAGAGAATGAAGAAGCAAACTAGATCAGCATCCTCTCCAAAGTATAAACCTGCAACTCAGCTGAAATCAAAGAACTTGCCAAGAAACTTGTGAGATCCGATTAGTACATACAAAGAGATTCAAGATAACATGCATATAAGCTTATAGGACATGCTAAATATAGATCTCCAAACATGCATCAAAGGAGAGTGACAGTCAATAAAATTATTGAACAACGCCTTTCCTATCAAGATTGTAATAAGCTAATTACCAATCTTAACCACAAATATACAAGAAATTAGCAGAAAATGACCAGAGATACAGGTTACCTCAGTAAAACAATGGCAATAATCATCCACACATGTAATGGCACCACATCGTATTGCCTCCAAAGCTTTTCTTTATTTCAAATGCAGAATTACAACAATACAATAGCAGCAGCACCTCAATCCCAATTCTAACTAGCTTGGAAGAGGAGGCTGTGTCTGGATATATACAAAATAGAGGACATCCATCCCAGGGGGGCGCAAATCCCAAGGAGACACATCAAATCAACTGAAGGAGAGTCCATCAATGCCTGATCTGTGTCTAGCTGAGCCAGATCTGAGTCTCACTGAGTGCAACTGTCAATCGGGGGGCTGATCTAACTGACACCTCAACCTGTTGACTGAAGAATCCACAAAAACTCAT